>CM066984.1:120936250-121433750 GCA_033977485.1 Hydrangea macrophylla | reverse complement strand
AGTGACAGAAAGAGAGGGGGCAGGTGAGAAAGAAAGAAGAGAGAGAGAGAGAGAGAGAGAGAGAGAAAGAAAGAGAGATAGTGGGGCGTTGAAAGTGACAAAAAGGGAGAGAAAGAGGGGGTTAGTGAGAGGGTCATAAAGAGAGAGAGAAAGAGAGCGGGGTCGGTGAGAATGAGAGTGACAGAAAGAGAGGGGGCAGGTGAGAAAGAAAGAAAAGAGAGAGAGAGAGGATCACTGAGAGTGACAGAGAGAGAGAGAGAGAGAGAGAGAAAGAAAGAGAGATAGTGGGGCGTTGAGAGTGACAAAAAGGGAGAGAAAGAGGGGGTTAGTGAGAGGGTCATGAAGAGAGAGAGAAAGAGAGCGGGGTCGGTGAGAATGAGAGTGACAGAAAGAGAGAGAGAAAGAGAGAAAGAGAGAGGGCAGAGAGTGATGCATGTGTAGAGAGTGAGACCACATGGAGAGAGAGTGATGTATCAATATTAATGCACGTGTAGAGAGTGAGAGCATGTGGAGAGAGAGTGATGTATCAATATTAATGCACGTGTAGAGAGTGAGAGCATGTGGAGAGGCTGATGTCTAATAGTAAAGAGGTCGTATTCTTATTCTCCATACTCTGGGTTGTGGGCCATACTGACTGTTCTGAGATTTGACTCAGGAAGTTGGTCAGTGCCTAAGCTATTAATGAGGGCTATGGTATGCTTTAACTCCTTAGAAACTCGGCTACTATATGTCTGTAGGGGCATCATAAGTTATGGTTATCTCGACTAATCCTAAATGGATATGTCTGAAGGTATATTGCTATCATTCTTGTCGATATGACAAGACAAACGGGTAATCATTTCTATGATAAAACCAACTTAGAATTTTAGTTTCTGAACTAAGGGTAATCCGTACTAAACTAACACTAGAACTTGGTTGTATAGCTTAGTAAAACTTAAGGGTAACCTATGTCACTAATCTATGGCGTGAATAACTGAGCCTGGTCAATCTAGAAAACCTATGGCTCTGATACCACTAAATCCTGTCACGCCCCGACGTAGCATAAATATGGAAAGCGTTTAATTTCCTTTATGGACCCGTAGGTCGCGACAGTTTGAAGGATCGATTCCGTCCCAAACGTCGAACAACATAAAACCATTAATCAGAGTAGGGCAATCAAGGCTCAAGGCTTATAAAAATTTTCTAACTTATTACATCCTATGGTACGGGGTTAACTAAGGCACAGACCGCCTTGAAATAAAATAATAACTTAAAGTCTATTACAGTCATCCTTATTACAAAACCAAATCATATCTTAAATGCACATAAACAATAAGCATATAAAAATAAATTCTCTTCTCAGCAACTGATCTCAAATAGCATAGTCATACGGTTCATCCTGATTATTACCTGCAAAGCCTGGACACGAATGTCCAGGACGCATCAACGCCGTCAGCTTCAAGAAGCTGGTGAGTATTAAAAACTTAGCTTTGAATGTAAAAACATGCCCATTTACCTTTTTCCCATTTCCATTTAAATACCACAAGTTTATATTTATGATAAAGAGCTTGTTAGAAAAACAACCACAACAATAATTAAAAGATAAATTCACACATATGTGACCGTGTATGAGAACAATGCACCATCTCATCTAACCGACTCTTTTCTCTCGACAAAACCCAACAACCCTCTATCCTACTCCTGGTATCTTTGAAATACTAAGATAGCCACACTTTAGCAACGGGGCGCCAGGGAGTGTCCAGTTTGCCTCACACTTTGGTCCGGGGTACCAGGGAGTGTCCAATGCCTCACACTTTGAATACCCTAACCGCCATGCAAATACCGGGGCAACCCCCACACAGGTATCCAGACTCGAGTCATTCAGGGAGTGTCTATAGGCCACACTTTAGCACTTCCATGGGTGCCAGTGAGTGTCCAAGTTCGGCTTCACACACTTTAACGCTTCCATGGGCGTCAGGGAGTGTCCATTTTTGCCACCTTCGCATTTCAAAGACACCCTCATCCTCTTTTTCAACTCCAACCACAATCACATCCACAACCACAACCATAACCACAGCCACAATTACAACCACAACCACAACCACAACCACAACCACAACCACAACTCAAACTCATACTCTTTCCACACAATCATTACTCTTTTCCACACTATCATTACTCTTTTACACACTACCAACACTCACCATGCATGTACAACTGACTCCACATGAATGTCATCAAACTTTAAACATAAAGGAATTCACAGAATTAAAGAAATAATACGCGTACGGGGATTGAAAATTCGTAATTCATTGCCTTAATCATTTTAAACATAACTAATAGCATTCTAAAAACTGCTACTGAAATCCTCGTTTTCTGTCCAAACGGTGCAGAATCTGAGAAAATTGCATTAGACGAAAAGTGTACAGAATCGAGTTTTGCTTGGGACAACGCGGGCAGAACCTTAAATTTCATTCGTTTTCCTAACAAAAATCTGAAAACAAAATTCTGCTACTGTTAAAATTAAAAGAGAAAATATTAGATTGAATTTCTAATATACTTTTTCTGCTACTGTAATCCTCATTTTCTGCCCAAACGGTGCAAAATCTGAGAAAATTGCATTAGACAAAAAGTGTGCAGAATCGAGTTTTGCTTGGGACAACGCGGGCAGAACCTTAAATTTCATTCGTTTTCCTAACAAAAATCTGAAAACAAAATTCTGCTACTGTTAAAATTAACTACCTAAATCAGTAAATAAGGAATGAGTTACATTTGGAGTGAGTTAGTAATACTCACCGTGATTAAGTGCAAAGAGATTTGTTGAGAAAGATAACCAAATCAAGAAACCCAATACAAGCTTGGCTATGGAAATTGAGGAGCTCTTCTCTCTAGAAATTTTCAGCAAATTGAACTCTCAAACTTTCTCTTATCTCTCTATGTGACTCTCTCAAGCTCTCTATGTTAGGAGTGTAGAATGTGTAGTGTGATTGGGTGTATAAATACTCAAACTTCCACTTAGAAAACATTTGCCTAACATCCCACTCATTCTCCATTAATCTCCACTAATTACAAAGAAAGTGCAACAATGATGTGTAAATATACACTTGCAATTCATAATGCTCCATTGATAATTGAAAGGGTAGGTGGAGTTGGTGTGGGTCAAGGTGTGTTTGGGAATCAAGCTTATGGCATTAGGACAACACACATACTACAAGCATTTGCCAAACAAGGCCTAAGGGAAAACTTTAGCAATAATAATTGGGTATAAAGAAATTTGTCCAATCAGTTACTCCCAAAATTCTGTGGAAGTTTAACACTGCGCGGACAGTTTTAAACCTAAACTAGTATTTTCGTGACACGGTGTTTATCACAAAAATACAGAAAATTCATTTTAATGTTAGAAAGAGTTTTCTGATTTTATAAAAATACAGTTGGAGTTTAAAAGAAATAATTCCACCGTTTGAAATACAGATTTGAAATTTAACACAGGTATTGCCAGTTTTTAGGAAAATTGCATTTTGACCCCAAAAGTAATTTCAATTATGGGATTAGTCAAGAAATAAATTTTTCACATAAGAATTTAAATAAAGGCAGACAATGTATATTTAATTTTAAATATGGCAATGCAAGAAAATGGGGGTTATTACAACTACTTACTTGGTTCGGGGACCGGCCATGCCAAAGCAGTTGGGTGCAATAGTTTATAGACTTTGGGCTTGCCATTGACATCGCGGTTGATAGACTTTGGGCTTGCCGATATACCGGATGAATGTGAGTCTTTTTCCCTAGAGACTATTTGATGTGATTTAGATGTTTAATGCATGAATTGTCATATAAGCATATGTTTAAAATTGTGCACTCAGTATATAGCTGAGCAGTGGAGATTTGCTCCATTGCAGGTGAAAGAAATAAAGGAAAGAAGAAGCATGAGGAGTGAGACTGCGGGAGCAACGGGGATCCTTCTTTTGTGTATATTTTTGTTTTAAATTCCAAATGATGTTGTCATGCCCGTTCTATAATTTCATAGTTTAATCATGCATGATATGAAATTTTATGAATTATCATTGATATATGATAATTGAGGATAAGTGGTTGACTATGGTCAACGGTAAGGTGTCAGTGAGGACACGGGAACAGGGAAGTTCATATTGCATAATCATGAGTAAATGACATTTATATGATTTAAATGTTATTTGACTTTATCTGGTATTCCTGTGAATAGTAATTATACCTGTGTAGTATAATTCTGGTAAATTTGGATATGATAGTATCATTTTGAGAACTGTGGTGAGAACGTGAGTGAGACGTTAATTAAAAAGGTAGGTTGTGTAGAGATTCCACAGAATATAGTTTTCGGACGTTATTTTGGACCCAAACGAAACCTATTCGAAAACTTTTGAAATTTATATTTTCACTTGTAAAGTTATAAAATGAACGTGTGCGAAGTTTCGAGAGCTAATTAGAAGTTTGAGAAACTTGTGGGGAGGTAAACGTAATTTCCAAAGAGTTTTTCTATATATAGATGAGGATGAGATTGAAATCTCATCCACAACTCCTAAATATCTAGAGAGAGGAGAGAGAAGGGAGATTTTGTTGCCACGGGCTTTGCGACGACAAACGGCGACCGTTCGTCCGTCAGGTTTTCTCCAGATTTCGTATTCGAACTCGTGGAGGTAAGACCTACGTTTTGGTACTACTTAGGCCGTGTTTGGCAAAGTTTTGTAAAATCTTAATTTTGGACTTTTGGGAAAAACAGGTATAAACTTGTAGGAATTGTACCAAATTCAAAATCCGACGATTATTTAGCCCCCTAGACGATCCTTCAAAATTTGAAGAGATTCGCACGAGGTATGAATTCTAGATCTATGAAATATATGGATTTTCATGTTTTGGACATCACTTTTGATATTCTTGGATCCGGGCGAAATTCATGTGTTAGTTAGGCCCGTTAATTATGCACGTGAAATTATGATAAAAGCACGTATAACTGTTTATGTGAGCATGTTATGTGTCTACTTGGGTCAAAGGGGAGTTTGGTGCAAATTCATTTGGAGTAAGCTCCTCGAACCTTGAGAATTGTGATCTTGTTGGAATTGGAATTGTGGTTGTGTCTGGATTGGAGGTGGACCCAACCAGTACACGGTACCTGGTATGGAGGAAGGCCCAACCAGTGTACGAGATGCGTGGGAGAGGTGGGCCTCCTACGGCATCGACCGGATGAATGCGTACCACTCACCCCAGAGACTATTTCTATGTGTTTTAGATGCTTAAACCATGAACTGTCATATAAGCATACATTTAGAATTGTACGCTCAGCATATAGCTGAGCAGTGGAGATGTACTCCATTGCAGGTAAGAAGAAAGACAAGAAGAATCGTGAGGAGTGAGGCCGAGGAACGCCGGGGATTTCACACTTGTATATGTTTTGGTTGTTTTATTTTAAATCCTGAAACTTGTGTAAGGATTGGTAATATGTTGTAATAGAACCATAGATTAGTTCTATAGTATTGTAATCTTGTAATTGAACGTCTGTAGTTATGTTTTAATACGTTAAAATCAGTTGTGGTTGTATTTGTTGTTGGTATTGAGTAGCAGGACTTGTTAATTTTCAACACAGGCTGCCCAGTAGGGGAGCAGTCGACTGGACCAGGGTCAGTCGACTGGACCTCGTGGAATTTAGACACTGAATGTACATTATAAGAGAAGCAGTCGACTGACCCCTTGGACAGTCGACTGAACACTGTTAATTTTGGCTACTGCTTCTTGGAATAGAAAAGCAGTCGACTGGTTTCTCGAAGCAGTCGACTGGGCAGTCGACTGGACCTCTGTTGTGGATTTAGGGTTTTAGTTTCTGTCAGGCACAGTCGACTGGACCCTAGTACAGTCGACTGGGCAGTCGACTGAACCTCTGTATTTTGAAATGGATTCTTTTAAAAGTGTTTTCCTTTAGCCAAAACTTTTTATAACTCTGATTTCTATGGATTTTACAAACTCAGAGGGTAATGTTCCCTAAGTTTTAAAATACCCAGGGTTGTTTTAAAGTTCTTTCCGCTGCGTATCGTTAGATGATGTGTGGATGAGCCTTGGTGGCGTGCCACGTGTCCTATTTCCACGCGTAGTGGGATGGGTCGTGACATTTATTGGTATCAGAGCTAGAGGTAACAAAACTTTGGGAACGTTCGACGACGAGTGGAGTGTTGAGTGAATTGCCACATGTTTTCAATTGCATTCATGCATCTTAGAGATGTTTGATGCATATGGATGTTGTTTTACATACATACTATTGTTATTGTTGTACATGCATAGTGTTTAAGCATTGAGAACTACAGGATTGAAATCATGAGTGACGAAGAGCGAGAACTATCGCCACACACTCGACGTATGAATGAAATGGCAGAGATGATGAGGAATATGGGGGAAATGATACGAAATATATCGGAGCGACTGCCTCCCACACCCCACATCGAAGTGGAACCAATAACTATAGTACATGCACCCGAAAATAGGGGGTATGAGATCAATATCTGAACAGTTTACTCGAAAGAAACCGATGGAATTTCATGGAACACTCGATACGACGTTAGCAGAACATTGGATAATGGACATGGAGCGAATTTTCCGATCTATTCCGATGACAGATAGAGAGAAGATTGAGAACGCAAGTGATGTACTGAGGGGTGAAGCCCAGAACTGGTGGGTAAACGTTTTAGATCAGGGAGCACCGATTACTTGGGAAGGGTTCAAGGCGGAATTCAATCGCCGGTTCTTTCCGCGAGCCGCCTACAATGCAAAGAAGAGAGAATTTGATAACTTGAAGCAAGGAGACATGACTGTGACGGAGTATACTTCCAAGTATAATGCGTTGTTGAGATTTGGTAAAGGTTCAGTGCCCGAAGAGGAAGATAGGGCAAGAAAATTCGAAGAGGGTTTACGGGAAAATATTCGTCTAAGGGTGGAAACCTACGAACATTCGACTGTTGCAGCAGTACAGCAGACGGCACTTGTAGCCGAAAGTGGAATAGAGAGATCGAGACAAAATCACCAAGGAAAGCGAAGTCATGAGGGTGGTGACCGAAGTCAGGGGGGATCTTTTAAGAAGTCGTTTTCACGAGGCTCTAGTTCTGGTTTTAATGATTCCAGGAGAGTACCAAGTAACATACCGTTGTGTTCACTTTGCAACCGACCACACACCGGTCGATGTTTTCTGACCAACTTTCAGAACAGATCTACAGGGGGAAACAGTGTGAGTTCTGCGACCTATCCGCAACTCAAGTGCTTTGATTGTGGTACCTTGGGACATCGAGCGAAGGATTGCCCAAAGAAGCGTTCTCAACAAGGGGCAAGTTCTATGGCTTCTAGTGGTTCGAAGCCTAAGCAGTCTAGTGACGGAGGGCAAAGGACAGAGCAACGTCAGGGAAGATCATTTCAGATGAACCCTGGAGACGTGGCTGATACTAATACAGTGGTCTCAGGTATGGTGCTTGTATGTTCGCACTTAGCACGCATACTCGTTGATTCGGGATCTACGCATTCGTTTGTATCTTATAACCTTGTGGAACATTTAACTGTTAAGTCCGCGCCACTAGGATATGATTTATCCATTGCCGTGCCACTTAGTAAATCAGTAGTGACATCTACTATATATAAGAACTGTGAAATCAAACTAGGCGAGAAGTTGATGACTGTAGACCTTATACCGATTATAGTGAACCATTTCGATGTGATACTAGGAATGGATTGGTTAGCTCTTAACCACGCCACAATAGACTGTGAACGGAAAGAGGTTAATTTGCGATCACCGATGCACGAGAACTTTTGTTTTCAAGGGAGTGGGGTTACACCTCCGCCATATTTGATTTCAGCTATCCGAGCGGAAAAGTTATTGAAAAAGGGATGTCAGGGATTTCTATGTTCAGTGACTGATGTCTCGGCGACCGAATTAAAAGTAGAAGACATTCCGATAGTGCGAGAATATCCAGATGTATTTCCTGATGAGCTACCAAATGTTCTTATTGAGAGAGAGGTCGAGTTCACTACTGAGGTAATGCCAGACTCAAGACCCGTATCAAAGGCACCGTATAGATGGCACCAGTAGAATTGAAGGAACTAAAACTTCAACTACAAGAGTTACTTGACAAGGGTTTCATTCGACCAAGTGTATCGCCGTGGGGAGCTCCAGTGTTATTTGTAAAGAAGAAAGATGGTTCAATGAGAATGTGTGTGGATTATCGGGAACTGAACAAGTTGACAATCAAGAACAAGTATCCACTACCCAGAATTGATGATTTATTTGATCAACTTCGTGGGGCACAAGTATTCTCCAAGATAGACCTAAGATCGGGTTATCATCAGTTGAAAGTGAAGGCCGAAGATGTTGAGAAAACAGCTTTCAGAACGCGTTATGGACACTATGAGTTCTTAGTTATGCCATTTGGGGTTACTAATGCACCAGCTGCGTTCATGGATCTTATGAACCGAGTCTTTAAGGACTATTTGGATGATTTTGTGATAGTGTTCATCGACGATATCCTTGTTTATTCTCCAAGTGAGATAACACACGAGAATCATTTGAGACGAATACTTCAGAGACTGCGGGAAAAGCAGTTATTTGGAAAATTCAAGAAATGTGAATTTTGGTTACCTAACATTACTTTTCTTGGTCACGTGATCGACAATAATGGAGTATCAGATGATCCTTACAAAGTAGAAGCTGTATCAAATTGGCAAAGGCCGACTTCCGTATCTGAAATTCGAAGTTTCTTGGGATTAGCGGGATACTACCGCCGTTTTATTGAACATTTCTCAAAGATCTCGTTGCCAATGACAAAGTTAATGAGAAAGGGAGTTACATTTGAATGGAGTCAGGAATGTGAAGACAGTTTCCAAGGATTGAAAGCACGACTAACGAGAGCACCTATTCTGACAATACCATCCGGAACCGAGGGGTTTGTGATCTATAGTGATACTTCACACAAAGGGTTGGGATGCGTGTTGATGCAAGGTGGTAAAGTGATTGCTTATGCTTCTAGACAGTTGAAGACACATGAGATTAATTATCCGACCCATCTGGAATTAGCTGCAGTAATTCATGCTTTGAAGATTTGGAGACATTATTTGTACGGAGAAAAGTGTGAGATATTCACAGACCACAAGAGTTTGAAATATATGTTCACCCAACGGGACTTGAACATGAGACAACGAAGATGGTTGGAATTGATGAAGGATTACGATCTTTCGATTGAGTACCATCCGGGAAAGGCGAATGTAGTAGCCGATGCATTAAGCCGGAAGACGCCGGGGAATTTAGCCGACGAGCTAACGCAACAAAAAGAATTGGTAAAAGAAATGGAACATTTAGACTTGGATGTGATACCATGGGTTAGTGGTGGCTTAATGATGGCAATCATGGCACACCCAGATATTATTGATGAAATCAAGAGGGAACAGTTTCACGATGTTTACTTGTGTAAAATGAGAGACGAGATACCTTTGGGAAAGCGATCTAGTTTGGTTTTGGAACAAGGGATTCTGAAGTTTGGAAATCGGTTATGTGTACCGAATGTGAAAGACATAAAGGAACGACTCTTAGAAGAAGCTCATAGTACGAAATATTCAGTGCACCCGGGAAGTAATAAGATGTACCGAAACTTGAGGGAAAACTTCTGGTGGAAGGGTATGAAGCGTGAAGTCGCCAAGTTTGTATCCGAATGTTCGGCATGTCAACAGGTCAAGGCAGAGAGACAAGTACCCGCGGGGTTACTACAACCTTTGCCAGTGTCGGAATGGAAATGGGATGAGATTACGATGGATTTTGTTTCAGGATTTCCACGATCAATCAATAAGAATGATAAGATTTGGGTTATAGTTGACCGATTAACCAAGTCAGCTCATTTTCTACCGATCAAGACAACTAAACCGTCCAAGTTAGCGGAATTGTATGTGAAAGAGATTATAAGGCTACATGGAGTCCCAACTGTGATTATATCCGATCGCGATAGTAGTTTTACGTCAAGATTTTGGGGAAGTTTGCAAGAAGCTATGGGTACAAAATTGAATTTCAGTACTGCATTTCATCCTCAGACCGATGGACAGTCAGAGCGCATGATTCAGACGCTAGAGGATATGTTGAGATTGTGTGTGTTAGACTTTGGTAGTGATTGGGAGCATCATTTGCCGTTAATTGAATTTGCATATAACAACGGATTTCAGTCCAGTATTGGTATGGCACCGTATGAAGCTTTGTATGGACGTAAATGTCGATCACCAGTTTGTTGGACCGAGGTTGGAGAAAGGAAGTTGTTAGGACCTGAGTTAATACAGGTGACTACTGAGAAAGTGAAGTTGATTCAAGAGCGACTCAAGGTAGCTCAGAGCCGATATAAGAGTTATGCGGATTCTAAATGACGACCGATGAATTTTGAAGTGGGAGATTTTGTATATTTGCGAGTATCGCCTTCAAAAGGCATTGTGCGATTTGGAAAGAGGGAAAAGCTAAATTCGAGATTCATAGGACCTTTTGAGATCCTAGAGAGGGTTGGTCCAGTGGCTTATCGATTGGCCTTGTCATCAGAGTTGGCACATGTGCACAATGTGTTTCACGTGTCTATGTTGAGACGATGTATGACAGATGCGAATAAGATCATTGTACCTGAACCGTTGCAAATTCAGTGGGACTCGACTTATGTGGAACAACCAGTGGAGATTCTAGATCGCAAAGAACAAGTTTTGAGAACCAAGACTATTCCAATGGTGAAAGTACTATGGCGTAGTCATACGTTGGAAGAGGCTACATGGGAAAGTGAGGAAGACATGAGGAATGAGTATCCATACTTATTCGACGCATGAGGTAAAGTTTGGGGACAAACTTCCTTTTTGGAGGGGAGAGTTGTCATGCCCGTTCCATAATTTCATAGTTTAATCATGCATGATATGAAATTTTATGAATTATCATTGATATATGATAATTGAGGATAAGTGGTTGACTATGGTCAACGCTAAGGTGTCAGTGAGGACACGGGAACAGGGAAGTTCATATTGCATAATCATGAGTAAATGACATTTATATGATTTAAATGTTATTTGACTTTATCTGGTATTCCTGTGAATAGTAATTATACCTGTGTAGTATAATTCTGGTAAATTTGGATATGATAATATCATTTTGAGAACTGTGGTGAGAACGTGAGTGACACGTTAATTAAAAAGGTAGGTTGTGTAGAGATTCCACAGAATATAGTTTTCGGACGTTATTTTGGACCCAAACGAAACCTAGTCGAAAACTTTTGAAATTTATAGTTTTCACTTGTAAAGTTATAAAATGAACGTGTGCGAAGTTTCGAGAGCTAATTAGAAGTTTGAGAAACTTGTGGGGAGGTAAACGTAATTTCCAAAGAGTTTTTCTATATATAGATGAGGATGAGATTGAAATCTTAACCACAACTCCTAAATATCTAGAGAGAGGATAGAGAAGGGAGATTTTGTTGCCACGGGCTTTGCGACGACAAACGGCGACCGTTTGTCCGTCAGATTTTCTCCAGATTTCGTATTCGAACTTGTGGAGGTAAGACCTACGTTTTGGTACTACTTAGGTCGTGTTTGGCAAAGTTTTGTAAAATCTTAATTTTGGACTTTTGGGAAAAACAGGTATAAACTTGTAGGAATTGTACCAAATTCAAAATCCGACGATTATTTAGCCCCCTAGACGATCCTTCAAAGTTTGAAGAGATTCGCACGAGGTATGAATTCTAGATCTATGAAATATATGGATTTTCATGTTTTGGACATCACTTTTGATATTCTTGGATCCGGGCGAAATTCATGTGTTAGTTAGGCCCGTTAATTATGCACGTGAAATTATGATAAAAGCACGTATAACTGTTTATGTGTAATACCCTGTATTTTCAATATTTATTTAATGCAGAGAGATTCTATATACTTCCTTTGACCATTCATGAAATTTAATCTTCGATCGATCGAAGCTCGTTCGAGCGATCGAGCACCTTCAGTTCAAGCGATCAAACTTTGTTCGAGCGATCGAAACCCTACCGACCTGAATTTAATACGTGGTCCCCATCTTCAATCGATCAAACCCTCTTCAATCGATCAAACCTGACCGAACTGAGTTCGAGCGATCGAACATCTTTTCTTCGATCGATCGAGCCTGTAATCATTTGAATTCCCAGGTTTCCCGCAAACAATGCCATCTGCACCCCTCCCCTCTCTATATATACACTGCATTCGTGTATGTTGGGTGTTTGCTGAAGTTTGGGAGAGTTGAGAGAGTGTGTGCTTGTGTGTTGATACATATATATACACATACCTCTATATATCTATATATATATACACACACCACATATATATATATATACTCAGCAGAGGAGAAGAAGAAGAACAGAGGAAGAAGAAGAAGAAGAACAAGAGGGAAGGAGGCAGAGAGAGACAGAGACAAGGCAGAGGAGAAAGAGAGGCCGCCATTAAAGCTTCGGAGCTAAAGCTTAGCCAAACGCGCCCTTATCAACTTTCAGTGAGTTCCAAACTCACTTGGTATCTTAGTTATGATATTTTACATGTTTTGGACTTATTAATTTTAACCCAAACACCCCTAGCACATTCTGCACGTTCACTGGCAGAATCTGGGGAAGACGAAGTTCGACCGATCGAACTGAGTTCAATCGATCGAACATCACTAAGTCTCAATCGATCGAAATGACTTCAATCGATCGAGATCACTTTCACTTCGATCGATCGAGAAGACTTCAATCGATCGAACATCTTTTCTTCGATCGATCGAGAAGACTTCAATCGATCGAACCTGAGCAGAACATGAATGTTTTCCTTTCAGTTATAATTCATAATGCGTAGTTGTTTAATTGCTGTTCCATACTCCTATTATGCGATATTATGGATTACGGAGGTAATGGGATACGATAACGAGATTGAGATAACATGGTAAGTAACGTAGTCGGGTTCGGAACACTAGTAATAGTACGACGCGATAACGAGTAAGTTTTGAGATGTTAATACTGGGTAGTATTGGATAAGTGAGAAGTGAGTCAGTAAGAGGATTTGTATGTTAAGGTTGTGTGAGTCGAGCTGATGATTCGCTCAGGTTGAATCCGATAAGTGCATGTCAAGGATTTAATCAGGATCGTGAGAATTATGGGTGCACAGTACTCGCAAGAGTTCTTAAAAGCGGTGAACAGTAAGAGTTCTTAAAAGCGGTGAACAAGAGTATTTGTGGCACGCCCATGATTTATATTTACCAGAGCTGTGTATGTATCGTACTCGCAAGCGTTCTTAAAAGCGGTGAACAGTAAGAGTTCTTAAAAGCGGTGAACAAGAGTATGGGTATATCCATGGACCAGTCGTTATATGAGAACGATGTATGAGTGCTCGCAAGAGTTCTTAAAAGCGGTATAGCGGTGAACAAGAGCACTGATATGTTGTGCTGATATAATCAGTTCGAGATAGTCAGTTGGAATTTCGTAGAATCAGTCTTAGAGTGGGATTTTGATAAGAATCGATTAATAATATGTCTGAATAAACGAGTGAGGAATATATCTAGTATCACTGTCATATATTGTTCATAATGGTAATTATGTCATTTCTATAAGACTGCGTTAGTTAGTGCTCACTCAGCTTTCAACAAGCTGACGGCCTTTATTGCCTGGACATTCCCCGTCCAGACTGCCCTGTCCTTTACACTGCAGATGACGGAACATATGGCAATAACTATTACCCTGAAGGGAGTTACGCGGAGGATGGCCCCACTGTTGCTGGCCAGGCTGATGACTATCCGTACGCCAGCTGAAGACCTGAAGATAGATAGTAGTTTATGTTACTACTTTTCCTTTTACTATTGTACTTTGTAGTTAACGGGTACTTGGGCATATGTTGTCTCCAGACCTGTTGTGATCCTGTGGACCGTACTCTGATATTTGTAATAGATAGAACCGTGTTTATATTTCAGTTGTTTACTGTTCCTGTTTGGACTAGTACTGTGTGGTGTGGACATTAGTGACTTTCACTTGTCATTCCCTATGGACCCATAAAGGAAATTTATTTTTCTCTATTTATGCTACTCCGGGGCGTGACAGGGTTTTTGGTATCAGAGCTCCTGGTTATATTACGATTAGGTTCTGATATTGTCGTTCACTGATGGATTCCACACCATCTGGTTCTAGTATTTAAGATTTTTGAGATGAGATATGAGTATAAGATAAGTTCGTCTTCCTGACGATAGATAGTTTTCCTTTGCAGGATAGCATGGATCCAGAGTTTCATCAGTTTGTTACAGATGCTTATGGAGGACACGTGATCCATGGGGATACCGTGGAGCCAGCTGACCCAGAGTTTTATCGTGAGCGTGTGTGCCAGATAGCTAGTAGGCATTTGGAGGAGGACATGTGGAGAGCGCTTTATGTGACCGAGAGGACTCACCCGACTCAGATGCGTATGGATGCTTACCATACTGCGAGGATTGGTAGAGATATTTGTCAGGAGATATTACGGTTAGTTCAGAGTAAGCCGGAGATGGATGATATTGAGTTGAGAGCTATTGTAGCCGGTCCACCAGAGCCTGTAGTTGCACCAGCGCCAGCAACACCACCATCATCACCGGTACCCGACGTACCAGTCCCAGAGCCCGAGCCGATTCAGGAGGATGAGGACCCAGAGCCAGAGGATGAGGACATGGATGGAGATGGAGAGGAGGAGCCGATAGATGACGAGGACCCAGTAGAGGATGAGCATGCGGATGATGCAGACGAGGATGATGCAGATGAGGATGACCCCGAGGAGCCAGAGTTCGAGCCAGAGGATCCAGTACCGGACCCAGAGGCAGTTGAGGTAGACATAGTAGTAGATGAGGATGCGCCCGATGAGGAGATAGTTGTGCCAGAGGTACCCGTTGTGCTTCAGATACCCGCTGGACCCATTATGCATATGGCAGCCATGGCCGATATGGCAGTAGGATGGATAGCTCAGATGGTCGCACAGCCAGCAGATTTTGTTATGGGAGAGGCATCCATAGCAGGAGCTCTTGATATAGCCGATGGATTCGCCGCAGTAGCAGTCGATGTCGCAAACCAGGCGATAGCAGACGTGATAGAGGATGATGATGCAGAGGTAGTAGAGGATTGGGATATAGGAGTTGTAGTCGGAGATCTTGTTGCTCCAGTTGAGGATGACCCACTCGAGGAGATGGAGATGGATTCAGAGGATGAGGCACCACCAGCAGGATCAGACGCTGACGACTTTTGAGTCAGGACCTGCAAGACTTAGTTTTTGTTAGTTTCACCAGGACATGTTGTCCACTAGATTTTTGGGAGCTTGAGAGATAGCTATTTGACCATAGCTTTGTATAGATATTAGCAGTAGTATTGTATAGTTGACCTTAGTACTGTTTTAGCCTTGTCCCACGTGGTACATGGTATGGTTATTGTGTACTCCATGGTACATCTTTTGATATATACATATATACGAGCAGTACTTTTGATATTGATTGTTGGATGTTTGATGTGTTGTTTTGTAGAATTGTTAGCTCTTGTTACTTCGCGTTCTATCTTGGTTTCGTTTCTACGAGAAGACTTTCAGCTGATCAATATGTCTCTTGTAGGCGATACTCGTTATCATCATGGTAGGACCCTTGAGAAATCACCAAGCGCGTAATGGAGCACCTATTCCAGAAGGGATGGATCCAACGGGAATTTTTGAAGCATTTATGCAAAGGATGGAGCATGTGGGGGATACCTATAATCATTCGACTCACCAGAGACCTCCTGCACCCCCGCCACCAAGACAGACTGGAGATAAGTTGTTAGCAAATTTTCGTGGGTTACGTCCAGATAAATTTGATGGACTAACAGAACCATGGAAAGCGGAACAATGGATAAGAGAAATGGAGTTGATATTTGAAGCATTGGAATGCAGCGAACAAGAGAAGCGTCGCCTTGCTACTTTTCAGCTCACTTATGCCGCCGCAGATTGGTGGGAAGCTGAGCGAGCCACTATTGGGATCGATGCTGCTAGAGCAATGTCATGGGAGACATTCAAAGGAAGATTTTTGGAAAAATATTTCCCAGAGGATGAAAGAGATCAACAGGAAAGGAACTTTCTCAATTTGGTACAAGGAGGATGGACTGTACGAGAATACACAACACAGTTTGAACGTCTATCCAGATTTGCTCAGCATATGATAGACACGCCACAGAAGAAAGTGAAGAGATTTCACCAAGGATTGAATCCCCACTTCAGGCATATGATGGTTGGTCATCTGAACCAAACATATGAAGAGATTGTTAGATTCGCTGCGGGATTAGAGAAGGATGCTTATCCAGCACAGCAACTACAGATGAATCGACCCCAGCCGTCAAGAGGGTTTCAGCAGAAGAATTTCCGTAACCTGCCACCCAGGAATACCCAAGGTTGGAGACTACATAGTAACGATCAAGGAAATAAGAGAACCTGGGAAGGAACCAGAAAGCCACAGCAGGGCTATACTCGACCCCAACAATATCGCCAGCAAGGATCACAGCCACAGGCACTACTGACAGCACCGCCAAGCAATAGCGGAGGATGTTTTAATTGCGGAAAGCCAGGGCACGTTGCCAGATTCTGTACAGCCCCTAGAGTTAACCGCAGAATGGATATTGTCTGTCGGAATTGCAACAAGCCGGGACATCTAAGCAAGGATTGCCGTGCACCACAAGGAGGATACTATGGAGCACCAATTCAAGGGATACAAGGACCTCCAGATCAGACAAGGATAAATGCTATCATTCCAGGAGAAGCAGGCTTTAACGCTGATGAGCAGCAACATTTGGAAGGTACGCTTGTACTCTTTCATAGTCCAGTTAAAGCTTTATTTGATACTGGAGCTGCACGTTCATTTATTGCTGTTAAGATTGTGCGTCAATTGGGTTTAGAACCCCAGACACTTGAGTCAACACTGAATGTTGTGTCACTGTTGGGAGTGACAGTTAAGTTGAGTAAAGTGTGTAAAAATTGCCCATTGACTTTGGGAGATAGGAATCTTCCTGCAGACTTGGTAGTTCTGTCAATGTCAGGATTTGATATTATCCTAGGGATGGATTGGTTAACTAAGTATGGTGCCAATTTGGATTGCCCTACTAAGACGATTGTTTTTCCGAGACAAGGAAGGCCGACGATTAGATTCCAGTGTCAGCCGACGAGCGATATGTTTCTTACGAGTAATTTGGCTACGATCGAGAGTACAAGTACAGAGCTCACGATGGATCAGATTCCTATTGTACAAGACTTTCAGGATGTATTTCAGAATATTAAAGGACTCCCACCGAAAAGAGAAATAGACTTCTGTGTGGAATTAGTACCTGGTACATTGCCGATTTCCAAGACTCCATATAGGATGGCACCAACTGAGATGTTGGAACTAAAGAAGCAAGTTCAAGAGCTTGAAGATTTAGGTTTCGTTCGCCCGAGTACGTCACCTTGGGGAGCACCAGTTCTGTTTGTAAAGAAGAAGGATGGAACACTTCGACTCTGTATAGACTACAGGGAGTTGAACAAAGTTACGATCAAGAATAGATATCCATTACCTCGGATAGACGACCTATTCGATCAGTTACAAGGATCTAAGATCTTTTCCAAGATCGATTTACGTTCGGGATACCACCAATTGTTAGTTCGACCAGAGGATGTATCGAAAACTGCATTCAGGACAAGATACGGGCATTACGAGTTTCTAGTTATGCCTTTTGGATTGACGAATGCGCCAGCAGTATTTATGGATTTAATGAATAGAGTATTCAGACCATATCTGGATCAATTCATTATAGTGTTCATCGATGATATACTGATCTACTCAAAGACAGAAGAGGATCACGAGGAGCATTTACAGATTGCCTTGCAGACACTTCGAGATAGCAAGTTGTATGCAAAGTTCAGCAAGTGTGAGTTTTGGCTACGGGAAGTCAAATTCTTGGGACATGTTATATCTCAGGACGGTATTTCTGTGGACTCATCTAAGATTGATGCAGTCTTAAGCTGGAATAGACCGACCAATGCAACAGAGGTCAGAAGTTTTCTTGGATTAGCAGGATATTACAGAAGATTTGTAGAAGGATTTTCCAAGTTAGCAGGTCCACTGACGAATTTAACAAGGAAGGAGACGAAGTATGAATGGACGGACAAGCATGAGGGTGCATTTCAAGAGTTAAAAGAGAAATTGACTTCTGCACCGGTACTTGCGATACCTAAGAGTGGAGAAAGATATGTGATCTACAGTGACGCATCGCACCAGGGATTGGGTTGTGTACTTATGCAAGACGGGAATGTTATCGCATATGGATCAAGACAATTGAAGGTACACGAGAAGAATTACCCTACGCATGATCTGGAATTGGCAGCAATAGTGTTTGCATTAAAGATTTGGAGACACTATCTCTATGGAGAAAAGTTTGATCTATTTTCCGATCATAAGAGCCTGAAGTATTTGTTCTCTCAAAAGGAGTTGAACATGCGACAACGAAGATGGATGGAGTTACTCAAAGACTATGACTTTTCTTTGCAATACCATCCCGGCAAAGCAAATGTAGTAGCAGACGCTTTGAGCCGTAAACCTCGATTAGTGATCGCTGCATTACTAATTAGAGAATGGAGAGCATTAGAAGTTTTAGCCGAATTTGATCTTCAGCCAGTGGAGCCAATGGAAAGACAACATTTTGGATGTCTGATGGTACAACCAACTTTGATCAGCCGTATCATAGAAGCTCAGCAGACAGCAGAGGATTTGAAGTTATGGTTCACCAAGATGACAGCAAAAGAACCTGAGATCTGGAGTGTTAGTACAGATGGAGCTTTACGATGTAAAGGTAGACTCTGTGTACCTGACAAAGAAAATCTCCGGAAGGACATATTGGATGAAGCTCATAAATCACGGATGACGATTCATCCAGGAAGTACAAAGATGTACAAGGATTTGAAGAGAAATTTTTGGTGGGAAGGAATGAAGCGAGAAGTGGCTGAGTATGTAGCTCAGTGTCTTACTTGTAAACAAGTAAAGGCAGAACATCAGAAACCACCTGGACTTCTACAGCCGTTACCAATTCCTCAATGGAAATGGGAACACATCACCATGGATTTTGTGGTGGGATTGCCAAAGTCACAGCAGAACCACGATGCTATTTGGGTAATTGTGGATCGACTTACAAAGACGGCACATTTTATTGCCTACAGTATGACGTATCCAGTGGAACGATTGAGCCGGATGTACCTGCAACACATAGTATGGTTACACGGAGTACCCGTTTCTATCGTATCAGATCGGGATTCGCGCTTTACTGCAGAGTTTTGGAAGAGTCTCCAGACAGCGATGGGAACAACTTTGAACTTGAGTTCAGCTTTTCATCCATAGACCGATGGACAGACGGAGAGAGTTAATCAAGTAATGGAAGATATGTTACGAGCTTGTGTCATTGATTTTGAGAATTCTTGGGAGACACACTTACCTCTGATAGAATTTGCTTACAACAACAGTTATCATTCGAGCATAGGAATGGCGCCGTTCGAAGCTTTGTACGGAAGACCTTGCCGATCACCGTTATGTTGGACTGAAGTCGGAAATACTCAACTTCTTGGGCCAGAAATGATACGAGAAACTAGTGAGAAGATTCAGATTGTACATGAGAAGATGAAGACAGCTCAGACCCGACACAAGAGTTATGCTGACAAGCGACGCAAAGACTTAGAGTTTGCCGTTGGAGACCATGTGCTACTCAAAGTTTCACCTGTTCGAGGCATCGTCAGATTTGGTCAGAAGAAAGGCAAATTATCGCCACGATTCATCGGACCGTTCGAGATTCTAGAGCGTGTTGGAAAAGTTGCTTATCGTCTTGCGCTGCCACCGAAGATGTCAGGAGTGCACAACGTTTTCCACATCAGTATGCTGAGGAAATGTGTTCATAACCCAGCGCACGAGATCAACTTTGAGGATATTGAAGTCAACGACAATGTTACATTCAACGAAGGACCAGTTCGCATTTTAGATCGTGGAGTCAAGAAGCTCAGGAATAAGGAGATTCCATTAGTCAAGATTCAGTGGAAGCATCATGATGAAGGAGAAGCTTCATGGGAACTAGAGTCAGAGATGCGTGAGAAGTTTCCGTTTTTGTTTAACCTTGTATGTTTCTGATTTCGAGGACGAAATCTTTTGTTGAGTGGTGGATGATGTAATACCCTGTATTTTCAATATTTATTTAATGCAGAGAGATTCTATATACTTCCTTTGACCATTCATGAAATTTAATCTTCGATCGATCGAAGCTCGTTCGAGCGATCGAGCACCTTCAGTTCAAGCGATCAAACTTTGTTCGAGCGATCGAAACCCTACCGACCTGAATTTAATACGTGGTCCCCATCTTCAATCGATCAAACCCTCTTCAATCGATCAAACCTGACCGAACTGAGTTCGAGCGATCGAACATCTTTTCTTCGATCGATCGAGCCTGTAATCATTTGAATTCCCAGGTTTCCCGCAAACAATGCCATCTGCACCCCTCCCCTCTCTATATATACACTGCATTCGTGTATGTTGGGTGTTTGCTGAAGTTTGGGAGAGTTGAGAGAGTGTGTGCTTGTGTGTTGATACATATATATACACATACCTCTATATATCTATATATATATACACACACCACATATATATATATATACTCAGCAGAGGAGAAGAAGAAGAACAGAGGAAGAAGAAGAAGAAGAACAAGAGGGAAGGAGGCAGAGAGAGACAGAGACAAGGCAGAGGAGAAAGAGAGGCCGCCATTAAAGCTTCGGAGCTAAAGCTTAGCCAAACGCGCCCTTATCAACTTTCAGTGAGTTCCAAACTCACTTGGTATCTTAGTTATGATATTTTACATGTTTTGGACTTATTAATTTTAACCCAAACACCCCTAGCACATTCTGCACGTTCACTGGCAGAATCTGGGGAAGACGAAGTTCGACCGATCGAACTGAGTTCAATCGATCGAACATCACTAAGTCTCAATCGATCGAAATGACTTCAATCGATCGAGATCACTTTCACTTCGATCGATCGAGAAGACTTCAATCGATCGAACATCTTTTCTTCGATCGATCGAGAAGACTTCAATCGATCGAACCTGAGCAGAACATGAATGTTTTCCTTTCAGTTATAATTCATAATGCGTAGTTGTTTAATTGCTGTTCCATACTCCTATTATGCGATATTATGGATTACGGAGGTAATGGGATACGATAACGAGATTGAGATAACATGGTAAGTAACGTAGTCGGGTTCGGAACACTAGTAATAGTACGACGCGATAACGAGTAAGTTTTGAGATGTTAATACTGGGTAGTATTGGATAAGTGAGAAGTGAGTCAGTAAGAGGATTTGTATGTTAAGGTTGTGTGAGTCGAGCTGATGATTCGCTCAGGTTGAATCCGATAAGTGCATGTCAAGGATTTAATCAGGATCGTGAGAATTATGGGTGCACAGTACTCGCAAGAGTTCTTAAAAGCGGTGAACAGTAAGAGTTCTTAAAAGCGGTGAACAAGAGTATTTGTGGCACGCCCATGATTTATATTTACCAGAGCTGTGTATGTATCGTACTCGCAAGCGTTCTTAAAAGCGGTGAACAGTAAGAGTTCTTAAAAGCGGTGAACAAGAGTATGGGTATATCCATGGACCAGTCGTTATATGAGAACGATGTATGAGTGCTCGCAAGAGTTCTTAAAAGCGGTATAGCGGTGAACAAGAGCACTGATATGTTGTGCTGATATAATCAGTTCGAGATAGTCAGTTGGAATTTCGTAGAATCAGTCTTAGAGTGGGATTTTGATAAGAATCGATTAATAATATGTCTGAATAAACGAGTGAGGAATATATCTAGTATCACTGTCATATATTGTTCATAATGGTAATTATGTCATTTCTATGAGACTGCGTTAGTTAGTGCTCACTCAGCTTTCAACAAGCTGACGGCCTTTATTGCCTGGACATTCCCCGTCCAGACTGCCCTGTCCTTTACACTGCAGATGACGGAACATATGGCAATAACTATTACCCTGAAGGGAGTTACGCGGAGGATGGCCCCACTGTTGCTGGCCAGGCTGATGACTATCCGTACGCCAGCTGAAGACCTGAAGATAGATAGTAGTTTATGTTACTACTTTTCCTTTTACTATTGTACTTTGTAGTTAACGGGTACTTGGGCATATGTTATCTCCAGACCTGTTGTGATCCTGTGGACCGTACTCTGATATTTGTAATAGATAGAACCGTGTTTATATTTCAGTTGTTTACTGTTCCTGTTTGGACTAGTACTGTGTGGTGTGGACATTAGTGACTTTCACTTGTCATTCCCTATGGACCCATAAAGGAAATTTATTTTTCTCTATTTATGCTACTCCGGGGCGTGACATTATGTGAGCATGTTATGTGTCTACTTGGGTCAAAGGGGAGTTTGGTGCAAATTCATTCGGAGTAAGCTCCTCGAACCTTGAGGATTGTGATCTTGTTGGAATTGGAATTGTGGTTGTGTCTGGATTGTAGGTGGGCCCAACCAGTACGCGGTACCTGGTATGGAGGAAGGCCCAACCAGTGTACGAGATGCGTGGGAGAGGTGGGCCTCCTACGGCATCGACCGGATGAATGCGTACCACTCACCCCAAAGACTATTTCTATGTGTTTTAGATGCTTAAACCATGAACTGTCATATAAGCATACATTTAGAATTGTACGCTCAGCATATAGCTGAGCAGTGGAGATGTACTCTATGCAGGTAAGAAGAAAGACAAGAAGAATCGTGAGGAGTGAGGCCGAGGAACGCCGGGGATTTCACACTTGTATATGTTTTGGTTGTTTTATTTTAAATCCTGAAACTTGTGTAAAGATTGGTAATATGTTGTAATAGAACCATAGATTAGTTCTATAGTATTGTAATCTTGTAATTGAACGTCTGTAGTTATGTTTTAATACGTTAAAATCAGTTGTGGTTGTATTTGTTGTTGGTATTGAGTAGCAGGACTTGTTAATTTTCAACACAGGCTGCCCAGTAGGGGAGCAGTCGACTGGACCAGGGTCAGTCGACTGGACCTCGTGGAATTTAGACACTGAATGTATATTATAAGAGAAGCAGTCGACTGACCCCTTGGACAGTCGACTGAACACTGTTAATTTTGGCTACTGCTTCTTGGAATAGAAAAGCAGTCGACTGGTTTCTCGAAGCAGTCGACTGGGCAGTCGACTGGACCTCTGTTGTGGATTTAGGGTTTTAGTTTCTGTCAGGCACAGTCGACTGGACCCTAGTACAGTCGACTGGGCAGTCGACTGAACCTCTGTATTTTGAAATGGATTCTTTTGAAAGTGTTTTCCTTTAGCCAAAACTTTTTATAACTCTGATTTCTATGGATTTTACAAACTCAGAGGATAATGTTCCCTAAGTTTTAAAATACCCAGGGTTGTTTTAAAGTTCTTTCCGCTGCGTATCGTTAGATGATGTGTGGATGAGCCTTGGTGGCGTGCCACGTGTCCTATTTCCACGCGTAGTGGGATGGGTCGTGACAGATGTAAAATGAAATTTTGAGAAGTTAGAATTATTAACTTCAACTTGGAAGGTTTGGAATGACTTAGGATGTTGTAATAAGTTGTAAAACTATTTGTGGTTATGTTGTAATGAATCCGAACTCATGGATTCGTGTTTTGAATGTTTAACTCGTCAAACTCGTATTTTTGGATGCATGTAATAGAACTTTTTATGTTTTAAAGCCAAACAAGCCTTAACTTGTTCTATTATTGTTTCTTTTCGTAGTATGTCTTAATGAAGTCCTTAAAGTCTTCTTATCACTTGTGAAGTTAGTTGAATGTAATCATGCTTGGAGGAATGAAAGGAGTGAAGTTGAATGGTGCCTTCGGCAAAATTTTGCAGCTTTAGGCAGGATTCTGCTAGAGGGTCATTCGACCGGTCGAAATGACCTCTGCTAGTATAACACCCGTAATTGTGTTATTGCATTTCATTACATTGTCATGCATGATAATCTGATGTGTTGTGCTTTTTGGCACATGTTTGAGTGAGTTTTGACTCACGAGTTGATTTGGGTGTCTGCGTTAGAGAACCCTTTGAGACTGTGTTGATGAGCATTTTGTTGTTGTGACGTCTCTCTGAGTATGAGATGGTCATTGTGGAATACTTTAAATGTTTATCTGAAAATAAATGTTTACCTATGTATTTCACTGTCTGTATTATTTTTTGGTTTAGAATATATTTTCTGTTGTTAGATTTAGTATCCTGGTGAGGACGAATTAACACGCTATTAATTTGGTAGGCTAATGAGCAACTTCAGAAAAGTCATGTAGGAATTCGCATTTTAACAACCAAACAGAACTTAGTCAAAAACTTTGATAATTTTGAGGTTTCACTTGTAAAGCTATGAATTAGCTGTGTAGAAAGTTTCGGAGACTAATTAGGAGTTTTGAAAACTTGCGGGGAGGTAAACACAATTTTTGGAAGTGTTGCCTATATATAGATAGAGATGACTTTAGATATTTCTTCAAAGCTTCTAACCTAAGTTTCAAGAGGAGGCCAAAGGGGTAATTTAGTTGCTTTGAGTTTCTCGACGCCAAACGACGACCTTCTGTCCGTCTATTTTCTCCTAGATTAAATATTCGAGCTCCTTGAGGTAAAAGCTTCATTTTGATACCTACTAGGGCCTTTTTGGTTAAGTTTTCCAAAAAGTTATTTTCTAGAAATTTTCATAAAAGTTGATATTTGGACTTTTGATCCATCGGAACTGTACTAGAAGCTTTTCTGCACGTTCTTTGTGCACAGGTTTTCCTTAGATCGTAGTTTAAGAGCGTTATTCGGAGGTGAGTGATTCAACTATGCTATTGGAATGATTTCTTGACATGTATTCATGTTTGATATGAAAAACATGTATTAGTTTAGAGATATATATTGTGTAGTTCATATTGGGCGACTATATCGATAAGTAGGCCCAATTGCACGGTGAAATGTTTTGATTACAGAGAGCATGGTGATATATATTTGAGCATGTGAGTTGCTTATTTGGGTCAGAAGGAGCACGTGGTCACTAAGCCATTTTGTGGAGCCGATATAGGTATTAAGGTCGCACGATTGAAGAGAATAATCGTGGGTCTTACCCTTTCGCATGGATTTATTGGCGAGGAGTCACAGATTGGGAGTATGGAATGTGCACGTGAGTCTCCCGTGACTGGTATGAAATGTAGAGATGTGAATGCGAGCATGTTTGTCATTCACATGCATATGTTGTCTTATTCACTAAGTGTTAGCATAAACAAATCGAAATATGTGTGGTTATTTAAATAACCATTACAGGTACTAATGCTGACGTGGATCGCAGAAGTGAGCAAGTGGGTTTGGGAGTTCACTTAGAAGGTGTCACGTCATGTTTATTTCGTAGTTTTGGAAATGGAAGTGTTGTAATAAAAATTCGTTTAACTGTTGGTTATGTTTAACTTAGTAGATTAGAATGGATCTAAAAGGTTGTAATAGTTTGTAACATGTTGTAATTATGTTTTAGTAATGTTTCAATACAGTTAGGATCACTTTGGAGTGAGTTGATATGTGTGTTTAATCCCTAAACGATTTGAGAAAGCTTTTAACTTGGAAAATCTGCAGAATGTGTGTTGCTGCCATAAATCAGTCAATTAGTTTGTGGAACAGTCGACTGGACCCTCTTTTTCAGCAACTCACTGCATCTTTTTATAGAGGATCAGTCGACCGGGTCTCCGACACAGTCGACTGGGTCGTGTTTTCAAATCAAATATTTTTGCCCAGGCTAGACTTCAGTCGACCGGACCGTACCAGTCGACTGAATATTTGAAGCCCCGGTCGACTGGATCCAGAAAACAGTCGACTGGATTATGTTCTAAATTTAAAGTTTCTATTGGACTAGTATCAGTCAACTGGACTGCTAATGCAGTCGACTGGACTACTACTTTTGAAAATGTTTTGTTTTATTCCGCTGCGTGTGCTCTTCAAACTAATTTTTGGGAACGTTAATGAATTGGTTTAGCCTCGGTGGCGTGCCACGGGCTCCTGTTCTGCTATTGTAGGACCGGGATGTGACAGCTAGGATTCTTTTCTATACCTTCCAAAATTATTTTAAATGTTTTGACCGGTTCTTAGGGTACTTTGGGACCCTTTTAACATATCTTCATCTGATTAGAAATATAATTACGTTTTCAATTTTATGTGGATTTTATAACTCGGAGGGTAATGTTTCCTAAAGTTTTAATACTCAAGGTTGTTTTAAAGTAATATTCCGCTGCATATAGTTATTTAATGAATTGGATAAGCCTTGGTGGCATGCCACGTGTCCTATTTTCACGCGAAAGTGGGATGGGTCGTGACAAAAGAAAAATAGATTATAAATGCGAGATTTAGATAAATCGATTTAATCAATAATAATAAGATGGGCCAGAACCCTGTTTGAAAGATTAAGTTAAAAAGAAAGATGAAAAGACTTGATTTCTCGTACGTTTGTTTGGTGTTACAATTTCATAAAACATTGACATGCATGATAGGGTCGAGGTTGAGTTTACATGCATGGTTTATGAGAAAGGGTGAAAAGAGTAAAGAGCGACGATGTGTTGTGCGACCCAGATATCGATCAGATATTATTCCTGGTATTTGAGGCAATTGTGTAATATGCGACTTGGATATCGATCGGATATTATTCTTGGTATCTGAGGCAACTGTGTAGTGTGCGACTTGGATATCGGTCGGATATTATTCCTGGTATCTAAGGCGACAATGTGTTGTGCGACCCAGATATCGATCGAATATTATTTCTGGTATTTTGAGGCGACTGTGTTGTGTACGACCCGGATGCTGATCGGATATTATTCCTGGTATCTGAGGTAGTGGTAAGGTTGAATCGAGTTTTGTCGAGATAAAAGAGTCGAAAAGATGAGATGATACATTATTCATGCACGATCACATATTTATTGCTTACTACATCCCCATGTGACTCATGTTGGAGTTGGAACCTTAAATTATTACTTTTAAAGTTTAGATTGTACCGTTGCTTATATGCTTATATATACATTGCGAGCATATGTTTATTTTTGCTCACCACCTTACATAAGCTGACGGCGTTGATGCACCCTGAACTCTATGTCCAGATTTTTCAGGTCAGGAGCAACCGGAGTATTTCGACTATGCTAGTTAGAGACCGGAGGATGTCCAAAAGAACTGTTTTACCTTTACTTATGTTTTACTTCTCAGAGATGTAATAAACTCGATATTAGAATTTGAATAAGGGCGGGTTGTGCCTAGACCGTTAGACACGCTAGGATAGAAAAAGTAGCCACGTTAGGCCTCTTAGCCAAGGTCTTACAGGTATGCCTCGTATGTAAGACAACGACTGATGTAATAGTTAGTAAGTTTTAATGATGGAGCTTATGTTCATTAGTATCATTTTCTTTAGAAATGTTGTTTAAGTTATTTGTTGCAGGGACAATTGGTTACTCTCACTTGTCACGTCCAACGAGTCCATAAAGGAAATGAAACACTTTCCTGATTTATACTACGTTTAATGGCAGTTTTGTCATTTTACAGTTTTTAAACACAATCCAACGGCCAAAACAGAAGTCCTCTCTTTAATAAGGAGAGGTGGCCCTCTTTAGAGAATTTTTGATATATATATATATATATGTGTGTGTGTGTTTGTGTGTGAATGTGCGTGGTATTTAAAGCAGGAAAAGACCCATCCAACAAAAAAAACCTGAAGAAAAGGTTTTCCTCATTGTTATTGTTCATCAATGGTAGCCCAATTGGGAAGACAGAGGGTTCGAATTTTTATGGAGGATTCTAGTTGCTTGTCCCCCAATTATTCTTCAGTCGGAATGAGTAACCCTTGTTACGCTTTACTGTGGGCCAGTGTGAAACTTTGGGATTGGGTTGAAATTAGGATGTGTGTGCGCGTGTGTGTATCCGGTCTGGATCCAAGTGTATATAAAAAAAATAAAAAATGGTACAAGTCTTTAATTCTTCTCCATTGACTTCCTTAAGACAAAAGACAGACTTTTACTATTACCACCCCACCCTTTAATTTGTTCATCTTAGATGTGTACAAAATGATGTGATTTGTGCACATGTTCAAATTTTTTCAGGTTGAACGTATACAGGCCCATACTCAAATGACTCCCCCAAAAAAACATGAAATTGACATTTTTGGGAAAACAGAATCATGATGGAATTCATATCTAATAACTAGTTTTATGAAGCCCGTGCGATGCACGGGATATATGATTGTACTTGATGTATCTATTAATTGTCACTTATGACTTATGAGATACATTGTCTTACAATCTTAATAGTATAATCTATGATCAAACAAAATTTTCGAATATAATAAATGCGGCTCGAAAAAAGTACCAAATTAGTAGTAACATCAAAATGCAAGAGTAATGCTATGTTTTCTAAATTTTTTTTCCAAAAGTGTTTTCCAACACATGTGGCAGTGTACCCAGTTAATTTTCATTGGTTGATGTTGAAGAGGTCTTACTATTAATCAAGATGGTCCTAGTGCCACATGTGTTCGAAACACTTTTTGAGAAAAAAATTTGAGAAGCATAGCATTACTGAAAATGCAATATGTAAGAGTCCATATGTTCGAGACAACTGATCAACTCAACTCTAATTGAGGGATAACTAAGGTCTCGCATGGTAGCATTGTGGTTTTTAGTTTTTACTTTTTATTTTCATTTTTTCCTATTGGGAGAGAGGGACAGAACGTAAAAACTCAAGAGCAAAGAGGTATAATTGTAAAACATCTAAAAATTCATGGGGGCAAAGTCGGTAGTCCATAAAATTCGGGACTAACATAAAAATGCAAGAGTAATGCTATGTTTTCCAAAAAAAAATTTTCCCAAAAGTGTTTCCCAACACATGTGGCAGTGTACCCAGTTAATTTTGATTGGTTGATATTGAAGTGGTCTTACTATTAATCAAAATGGGCACTGGGACTATTAATTGTCACCTATGACTTATGAGATACATTGTCTTACAATCTTAATAGTATAATCTATAATAAAACAAAATTTTTGAATATAATAGATGCGGCTCGAAAAAACTACCAAATTAGTAGTAACATAAAAATGCAAGAGTAATGCTATGTTGTCCAATTTTTTTTTCTCAAAAATGTTTTCCAACACATGTGGCAGTGTACCCAGTTAATTTTTATTCGTTGATGTTGAAGTGGTCTTATAATTAATCAAGATGGTCCCAGTGCCACATGTGTTCGAAACACTTTTTGAGAAAAAAATTTGGGAAGCATAGCATTACTGAAAATGCAATATGTAAGAGTCCTTATGTTCGAGGCAACTAATCAACTCAACTCTAATTGAGGGATAACTAAGGTCTCGCATGGTAACCTTGTGGTTTTTAGTTTTCACTTTTTATTGTCATTTTTTTTATTGGGAGAGGGGTAGAACGTAAAAACACAAGTGCAAAGAGGTATAATTGTAAAACATCTAAAAATTCATGGGGGCAAAGTCGGTAGTCCATAAAATTCGGGACTAACATAAAAATGCAAGAGTAATGCTATGTTTTCCAAAAAAAATTTCCCAAAGTGTTTCCCAACACATGTGGCAGTGTACCTAGTTAATTTTGATTGGTTAATGTTGAAGTGATCTTACTATTAATCAAGATGGTCACAGTGCCTCATGTGTTCGAAATACTTTTTGAGAAAAAAAAATTGGGAAGCATAGTATTACTGAAAATGCAATATGTAAGAGTCCATAAAAGAGTCCAGGGGTATATTTGGAACTTCATAAAGTTCATGGGGGCAAAGTCATATATATAAGAGAGGGGGGGGGTATAATTGTAAAACATCTGATAATACCAGGGGTATATTTGGAACTTCATAAAATTCATGGGGGCAAAGTCATATATATAAGAGGGCAATTTGGGCAATAGGAAAAATTCATGATTGTAAAATAGCAGGGGTATATTTGGAACTTCATAAAATTCATGGGGGCAAAGTCATATATATAAGAGGGGGGTGTAATTGTAAAACATCTGATAATACCAGGGGTATATTTGGAATTTCATACAATTCATGGGGGCAAAGTCATATATATAAGAGGGCAATTGGAAAAATTCGAGCACCTTCGAAAATCGAGTCAACATAAGCCGTGTATTTTTATAAGATAGTAGATATAGAGAGCATTTTTGCTCACCTAAAATATAGTACACCAATGTTCACCCAAGTATCTCATTGGCCAATGCAGTAGAACCCAAGATTAAACAATTGTTTAATCCTGAATCCCACTGCATTGGCCAATAGATACTTGTGTGAGCATTGGCATACCATATTTTGGGTGAGCAAAAGTATATTCAATAATATATTAGACAGAGGCTTCTCAAAGTTGTTTTCCAAATATTTTGCTTGTTATACTACATAAAGTGATCTGTGATACTACAGGTTATTGTTATAACATTTCGTACAACTGTTACAGCAGTTGGCAATCAAATTTGGGAAACATACTATTACACTTTTCTGCCAAATAGACCTTTATTCAACAGAGGTCATTTTTTTCCCAACAGAAATTAATATTACATGGTGTGTGCGTGTGTGTGTGACAAGTCCTTCAGTCCTCAAACCCTGAAGTAGATATTCTTCTTGTTACCCTGTAATAACCAAAGTATCTCTCTGTTATTGTCTTAACCACAACTGATAATCTGTTCCTTTGTCAACAAACTTTTGCCAGCTTCCATCCAAATGTATTTCCTTCGACGGGTTCCAATCGAAATCTCCAAGCTTCATTACAAGCGTATCCCCGATCTGTGCCACGTAACCATCATTGTTTGCGTGGTGTATCTTGAGAGAACTCCGGCAATGAATACCAGCCCGTCTACGAGCCTCAATCAACTCTACTATTATCTCACGGATACCAAAATCGTAGAAATGATCGTAAAATATTACAGGCTGCAAAAAGTAGGGGCAAAAAATAGTAATATGAGAAATGATCAAATAGTGTTTTCAGGTAGATTAAATTAAGAAAACAATGTTATGGATGAGTTTTAGAGATAAGATTTAAGAAGTTACCGTTCCCGGATGGGTTAAAACGTATGCATACCCCTGTGTAAGCTTATCTCTTGGAAACGGCCAATGCCCCTGAAATAAAGCAAATAGATGAGAAGGGTTTTTTTTTTTTGGCTGAAGAAATAGATGAGAAGTTACTTGAACTTCCCACGCATTTTATTTCAGCACACAACTGCGTATTAAAGTGACCAAGTACAAAAATTGCAAATAATGAAACCTAGAGTTGAGGCAACAAAATGGATAATTAGAAAACTCATATCCATATGCATGATTAGAAAGAAATGCCTAAAAAAATTAATGGAATTATGGAAGGACATGCTTTTCCCATCCCCAACACACAGAGAGAGAGAGAGAGACCCAAGAACGTAAAAATAAAGAACAATTGATCAAAACAAAGCAGCCAAAAGAGAATTAACCAGTTCAATAGTGATTACAATTCATAAGAGAAAGAAAAGTGTATTACGTAATATAACATATAAATAGTACTCCATAAGAACCTACATAACACCCATACTTGGAAACGTGCTGATTATTACCTGCGTTGACCCTGTATCATGGTTCTCTAAAAATGTGACAGCGCGAGAAGGCCACCATCCCATTACCCCAGGAGGTTTTCCCTGAGGATCTATCAACCTCCAATACTGATTATGGAGAGCAGAATGGAGTATACCCTGCAAAAGAGTAACTATGTAAATAAGCTGACTACGCACTTTGAGAAAGTTGGTAAATACCTGATAAAGTATTGTACAATCAGATAAGAGTATAAAACTCGTTTCCTAAAAACAAAAAGACTTTAGGCGTTGAAGGCTGTATTTTGCATAATTCAATCACAAGCTCCAGTATAGATTTTTACAACCTAGCAACTATTAACTGGAACTTCCGGGGGACAATGATTGAACAGAAGTTATTACCTAAATGTGTAGAGAAAACGGGTAATCTTGATTTCATCATTTTGCCGCTATTGTTATTTGTGATATATGGTTAAAAGTAAAGATATTTATGTACCCGTATCGTTCAGAAATCTACATGTGAATTCATCTTTCTAAAGTAATTTCTAAACAAAACAAGCTGGCCTTGATCTAGCATCTTTACGAATTAAAACTTCATATTACCTATTCAAAGCAAGTAATACGCTATAAAGAAAGGGAAAATACAGTCCAAAAAGTACCTTTGTTGTGACATCAAATGCTGATGAAGTACCACCTGTGGCATTGATCCAATTAACTATCCTTTGTCGATGAGCGTCTGGGCACACAAATAAATTCAGATCACCAGAAAGGAAAAATACATGCTCAACATTTTGACAACGTCAATTACAAATAAATGAGAAGCATATTCACCGAAGGGGAAAACATTAAAATACCAGTATAAAATATTTATAATCCACAAACTCCATTCACTATTTAGGCATTGGTTGATCCCAATATCTCCCAAATCAAAAGTAAAGAAGATTAAAACCTCATATTTGCACTTCCAACCAAACATCGATCTTTGTACAAAATTCCAATGCCTTGATAATTTGGAAAGACATAACTTGTTAGAATTTAAAATCTGACATACAATAAGTGGGGTTACCTTGGTTGTAACACATATCACCGCCTTCATAAGCCAAACTATCCCAATATTCTCCTATAGCGAAAGCAGGATTTGAAGCTTCTATGTATTCTTTCACATATCCACCTGAGAATCCTCTGTAAGCAGCATTGAAGGAGTAAGTGAAATTAGGAATCTGGATTGCTGACCATGGATGAGAACAGTTGGTTACTGAAAGATGACATACCTTTTGCTCACGACTTTTTTTGCAAAATTAAGGGAGTAACTAAAATGATCTTGAACTGAGCACTTTTTGTGATCAGAGAAAATCATGGCCTTTAGATAAATTAAGCAGTTTTTGGGGTGTTATGTTCGAACGCATAAACTCATGGTCTTTGTGTAAAATATTGTCAGATTGAAACACTTTTCTTGGTTAGAGAAAAAAGAGTATTAAAGACTTCAAAAAATCTCGTGGCGTTCACCTGAATGTTCATGGAATATAGCACGGTTTATGCAGCATGAGATTGAAAACAAAGCAACTCTAATTCCTTTCCATACCCGTAAAGTGAACAAAAGTAATGAAGTGTGGACCTTGTATTAGAACTAGTCTAGACAGTCAAAATACCAAATGTTAATTTTTGGCATGCACCTTCTTTAAATGTCATCGCATGGAAGCACATATGCAACCACTAAAACAAAATACATATTCATAAAAGATAAGCAAATGATATCAAAAAGAAATTCCTTCTAGTGGCACCACAAAGGCAGTTACTCCAATCCAGGTAACAAATGATTTCTATTTCTTTGACTAAGTCTTTGTTGTTTAGAAGTGAAGCATTGTAACTGAAACCACAGAAAACTAAGTTGGCTTCTAATGGAACAATGAACAAATCCGAAAGTGAGTGACATGAAAAAAGAACACTCTCACCTCACAAAGTCAAGGCGCCACCCATCAAAACCAATATCATTGCGGAGCCAGTTTAGCCACTCTTTAATATCTCTTCGTACAAAGTCTTGGGAGTGATCAATGTTTGGTGCTGCATGGAATATATCACCTGAAAACCAAAGATGAATGTCCCAGAGACAGTCAATGCCTCTCTGCCAATCAAAGTCCATCGTATCGATGATTTATAATTTATCATTAATGCTTCTCTTCCTATTTAGTAGCTTGATATTATCAGGTCACTATATCCACTTGAACTGATGCTATATCATTTTTCATATTTCTCAAAATGCATTCAAGGGACAAAATTCAAGAGAACTTAAATTAATGAGATATACATTGAGAGACACTTTTGGAATTATGAACGGAGCCCACGATACTGATTGAATAGTAATTGGGTCATTTCCCTAATTAATATTGCAAAAGTCAGATTAACGTAAACTCACTTCCATAATACCACATGTCCTTTGTGCTAGGAGTGGATGAACTTAATTTCATATAGGGTAATACTTGGGGCACAACCAAAGCCACAACCTTTTTTGCACAACCTCCATTTTGTGTCTATCTCTCTCCTAGTGGACACTGTGGGGTCACTGGCACTGTGGGACCCATCAAGAGAGAGATAGACACAAAATGAAGGTTGTACAAAAAAGGTTGTGGCTTTGATTGTGCCCCAAGTATTACTCTTTCATATAAGATGTGCATCAACCATATGGACACTAAAACTTCTACGAAACAGAATGATGTGCTGGCAGCTATCCAAAAGAGAAATAAAAACTGATCACATTTCTTTCACTTATTTGATTTCCATACCACTTGAAGGATTTCCGCGGCCCTGGAAGTTTGGATCATCACAAACAATTGATTCAGGTCCCCACGCAAGCTTTCCGCCAAAAATATTCCAGATGCCATTTGGACTCTAAAATCAGCGAATATATTAGCTTTAGCTAAAGACATGTCAACAGCAGTCATCAAAAAATACACCCAACATAGTCTTTTACTTTCACAAGATTATACAAGTACAGGACCTGAACAGGGATTGCAAGGTTTATGCAAAAAGTTGTACAAAGAAAAAGAAAATAAATTACAGGTCTATTCTTCACTTTTGCTTTTTTATTCGAAAAGGTATCAATACTGTTAAAGGCATACCGTTCAAGTGTGTATTCGAATGGAAAATGGAAGAAAGGGGGAGGAAAGAGAGAAGAGAAGAAAGGTAAAAAGAGTAACAAATTTGAGGATTATAACAAACTTTTATATTCTCATATCTTTGTTGCACAGTATACATTATTTGCTCATAGTAATCATTTGCAATAAAACCATTTTCTCACAATTAGGGTTCGAAGTCTCGGCCGAGACGACTAGGCCGATACCGAGTCGTCTCGGCCGAGTCAACTCGGTTTCATAGGGTAACGAGACGAGATCTACGAACGAATCATAAAATAAGCAAAACGATGTAGGATTGGAGACCATCTCGGCCGTACCGCTATGTATCGGACGAGATGATGCCATATCGCACGAGATCTCAGTCGAGATGGCGAGACGAATCTCAAAAAGACAACTTTGAGGCTAAAAATTGGGCCAAATGGTTCGAAACTTCGAATGGTACCTTTTCAGCATTATTTTCATAGACCTGAAGGAGTCTCTCCTTCGTCGAACTCCACGAGATCTGATCGAACGATTCGAACCAGATCCATCTTCTTCATATGGTGAAACTGTTCGATTCTCTCTCTCTTGCAAGATCTGCTCGCCCCCCCCCCCCCCCCCCCCCCCCTCTCTCTCTCTCTCTCTCTCTCTCTTCTGTGTGTGGAGGTCTCTCTCTGTCTCATGCGATCTATGTGTGCGTGGAGGTCTTTCTCCATTTCTCTTTCCGTCGCCTCCCACGAGGCAGCTGCAGCTCCAGTGACCTCCACCGACATAAGTAGAGTTTGTTTTAGCCTTTTTTTTTTTTCCATTTGTTTGTTATGTATGTTTACTTAACTAACCCTATATAGATTAATACACTATTGTAGAGTAAGTAATGTATATTAAACTTACTATAATATAATACACTATATTTGTATTATAATATATTATTTTTTCAATTTATAATACACTACTCATATTACATTATAATATAATTGGCTTTATTTTTATTTTTTATTTTGATTACATAATAAGTTTTATTAAGTAAAATATTATATTGTCACATTATGTTATAAAAAAAAAATTAGAGTAATGCTATGTTTCCCAAATTTTCATCCAAAAAGTGCTTCCCAAATGATGTGGCAATAGGATCAGAAAAATGACTTCTTATCAAAATTCAACTAGTCCCAATACTCAATCCGCAGCGTGTGTATTGGATATTATGTGATATTGTAATTGGTACATTGTGTATTGTGACAATCTATTAGGTCAAATTTGTTATTCTAACTATTTTAGAAATTTTTTATTATTTTTCCAGATTTTTTTAAACATCAATCTAGCGTATATTTGCGTATCGCCCGATGCCAGTCCGCGGCGCCGCGACCGAGTCGGCTCCGCGACTACAGCGACCGCGACTGATACCGCGACCTTGAACCATGCTCACAATAACCTTCCGAATATATACCATAGTGATTGTGGCCTCAATCTGCCATGTCATTGAAGTTCTTACTTATACCAAATTCTAATACCAAAATTAACCTAAAATTTCGTCTGGAACAACTCAATTAGCTGTAAAAACTCCCAAGTTGCCCGTGCAACCATATCTAATCATCATATTTGCACCATATGCAAACACAGCTTCATGTTATTGGCGGCTTCAGAAATAACAGGACTAGTACCAGCATAACAAACTTCCACATGGAAGTTGAGAAAGAACATGATGACGTCACAAAGAGGTCACCTGTTTATGCGCACATCGATGATTCAGTACAACATCTCCCAAGGCCTGTGGACATATAAAGCACATATAAAAACAAGTTAAGGTTAAAAATGGTAAGAATTATCTGCCAATCCTGGAATACACTTGAAAATCAGTACATGGCATCTCCTATTCAAAGAGGCAAATAATCACAGAAGAAAATGAGATTTGTAACGAAAAACTATAAAGCCAGTATGAAGAAACAGAACAAGTTTTGAATCCGACTACGATGGCCACAAATTGGTTAAGCAATTGATCTCTCCAAACATGAAAAAGTGTTGCAGAAAAACGGCCAAACGTGGAGACACAGAGTATATATATGCATAGGTAAACGTCAGAATTGCATTGAAAAGGTATAAAAGGAGTAACATGGTGGACAAATATGGGTTAACTTGTCCTTCCTTGAGGGGACCCCACCCTATTGCCCTGGCAAGCCTCGCAAACGCCCGCAAACAAATGTCTTCAACTATAGGACACACTTGAAAGGCCTCAGATACGGGAATTGGGAAGCCTTCAATTCTTTTTCTTCTTTTAGTATTATCTAAAAAGAAAATGTTCTAAGAAGAGATTGAAGTAGAGGTGTCAAACGGGCCGGGTTGGCCCGGCCCGGCCCGCTTTTTTCGGGCTAAAAGCCCGGCCCGGCCCGCCACAAGGCCCGGCCCGCTAGGCCCGGGTCACATACCCCGGGCCGGGGTGGACACACATTCTCCCGTCCATGGCCCGGCCCGGCCCGGCCCGAAATGAAGAAAATGCCCGGCCCGGCCCGAAGCCCGCCACTTTTAAGGCCAAAAATCAAAGGAAGCCCGCTAGCCCGTCCGGCCCGGCCCGATGTCCGGCCCGCTAGGCCCGGGCCACCGGTCCGGGGCGGACATCCCCCCTCCCTTCCCAAGCCCGGCCCGGCCCGGCCCGATTTTAAGTGAAGCCCGGCCCGGCCCGGCCAGAAGCCCGGTCAAGCCCGCTTTGACCGAGCCCGGCCCGGCCCGGCCCGGCCCGTTTGACACCACTAGATTGAAGCCTCATTGTTATGCTGTCACTTGTTGAACATCCAATCAAGTTGAACAATAGATTCCCACTTATTGCATTCCCCATCTCCAGCTGTTGAGTAACTCAAGATGCATTATACTAATAGTTCAAATGAACCTAGAACAAGAAAAACAAAATAGCTGTGGGGTAGTGTTATTTTCACAAAGAAGTTGATTCTCTGCTCCCATTAATTAACAAAAAAAAAAAAGAATTCTGAATACAGTTTCAGAGTAACTTGCTGAAAATTCTTTTTCCAAGAATAACTAATACACATGTAACAGGTAGGCTTTATGTTACTTAAAAATTTGCCTTGACTTCTAGTATATATCCTGTCAAATTGTCGATTGAACCACATACCAGAAGATCTTGATTGTGCATTTCCTGTATACAATGCTTGAGCTCGTCCTTGGAACCATAGGCCGAGTTCAAGTTGTAGAGGTCAGATGGCATATAACCTGCAGTTCACTCTCGATCATTCATTACAATACATAAACTTAAGTAAATAATCAATGACCCTTACCATGTTTTCTAAAAATCAGTGTCCTTACGTCAAGTCTCACACAGGTGACACAGCTAGAAATAAAAAATGACAAGATATGAAGAACATGGATAAATAACACTCAGTTTTTTTCGACATAACATGTTTTACGCCGGACAACATTTTTCAATGTAAAATGCTTTACATGAAAAAAAAAAAAAAAAAATTCCTTCTTATTTTCCAATGTTTGGTTGATGCTTGGAAAATATTTTCAAGTACCAAAAGAGTCACTTTTACTCACTTTGAAAAGGGCGAACATAGTTTTTAAATATTAAGTTGTATCGATTTTGAATATGGGAACATATACAAGCCATAATATACATGTATCTATATAAAACATGAGTAAAAAGTAATAAGTACATTTATATAAGTTTGTATATACACATTTATATGTGGATATATATACTTATTATATATACACAGAAATAAGTGTGCATACGCATTTATACGTAGTATATATATTGTATGCATGTTGATTAATTGGGCATTTCACTTCTATGTATTTTTCCGGAAGATGACTTATTGATTTTCGGCATTTTAAGCTACTTTCATTTCCCTAACAACTTCGTAAAACATTTTCCGAAAAACGTTATATGTCGAAACAAACAGAGCGTAAATCTGTTGAGTTGGGTAAAAACCTTGTGGAGCAACTGATTCAGTTGGTGGTGGGAACCACACTGCTGTGACCCCACATCGAGATAAATCAGCAGCTTTAGGGGCTAGCTCCAGGTACCACTGCTTTCTGCAGCTTTCCCAATTGAAACCTTGAAACTTTAATAAAGAGCATTTGATTATGCTAAATCAGAAGAAAATCAATAGAATATTGAAAAATGAATTGTTGTATTATTTCTTCATTATAGAACTGTTTATATATACATTACAAGGAGGTTTCTAGAAAAGATTAAAAAAAAAAGAAGGAAATAAAAATATACTAGACAATAATGAAAAATAAATATGATCCACATTCTACCGGGCTAATTATCCGGGATAAGAATAACAATATCCAACACTCCCCCTCAAGCTGGTGCGAATATATCCACAAGACCCAACTTGCTCAATGAAGACTTCAATAAGGACGGTCCAACAGATTTAGTAAGCATATCAGCAGCTTGATCAGTTGAGGGAAAAAAGTTTGGAACAATAGTACCAGGACAAACTTTTTGTTCCAAACTTTTTCCTTAATGAAGTGAATATCCACCTCAATATGCTTGGTTCGTTCATGAAGAACTGAGAAGCAAGCATAATTGCAGACTTGTTATCACAGAAGAGTGTAGAAGGCTCACTCATGGGATAACCCAATTCGGCTAAAAGAGAACGAAACCAAAGTAATTCACAAGTTTCCTAAGCCATAGCACGGTATTCGGCTTCAGCAGAAAACCTAGAGACCACTGCCTGCTTCTTACTCTTCCATGATAGTAGGTGACTACCATAGAATGTACAGAAACCGGATGTAGAGTGCCTATCATTTTTAGACCCTGCATAATCTGCATCAGTAAAACGAGAGACCCCAGTCTATTTTCCTGCTGTATAAAAGAGACCAAGACCAGGGCAAGTTTTGAGATATCGAAGGATATGGTGGACAGCATCCAAGTGTGTCCTACGAGAAGAGTGCATAAATTGGCTCACGACACTCATTGCAAAAGTGATATCTGGTCTAGTGTTGGTTAGATTAATCTCCCAACTAGACGCTGATAAGCTAAGGGATCAGGTAACAAATCTCCAGACTCAACAGTTAACTGCAGATTAGGATCCATAGGTGTGGACACAGGACGGCACGCCATCATACCAGTATCTTCTAAAAGGTCTAGGACATACTTCCTCTGAGTCATTAATATTGTACTATGAGATCGGGCAATTTCAATACCGAGAAAATATTTTTGAGAGGCCCTAAATCCTTCAATTCAAAGGCACGACTGAGATCCTTCTTAACTTGAGTAATCCCTACGGTATCATCCCAGTAAAAATTATGTCATCCACGTAAACAGAAATAACAATACAATGACCATCCATAGAACGATGAAAAAAGCATGTATGATCTTAATGACATCTAGTAAAACCAAGAGATATTACCACATCACTGAAGCCACTAAACCAGGCTCGAGATGACTGTCTCAGCCCATAAAGAGATTTACGAAGTCGACATACTTTACCAGAATACTCCCTCTCGGCGCGAAAACCAGGTGGAGGATCCATGTAAATAGTCTCCTCAAGATCACCATGAAGAAATGCATTCTTAACATCCTATTGATGAAGGGGCCAAGAATGAGAAGCAGCGAGGGAAATAAGCAAGCGGACCTTGGTAAGCTTAGCCACCGGAGCAAACGTAGCGCTGAAATCATTCCCTGGAATCTGAGTAAAGCCTTTTGCAACAAGGCGGGCTTTGTATCAATTAATAGAACCATTCGCTCGATATTTAACTGTAAAGACCCACATGCAGCCGACCGCCGTCTCACCGGGTGGAAGAGAAACAAATTCCCATGTCTTATTTTGCTAAAGGGCATCCATTTCGGCTTTCATGGCCTGGGTCCAATTTGGGTTCTGGAGAGCTTCTGACACTGACCGAGGAATAGTGACAGAATCAATATGACTAAGGAAAGCCTGGTAGGAACCTGAAGGATTAGAACAAGAGAGATACTGGGAAATAGGATGGTTAGTGGAACTTGAAAAACCATATCGATTCACAGGGCGAGAAACACGAATGGAACATCGAAGAGGAGGAACAGGAGATGCATTACCTGATACTGGAGAAGATTCGGGCAGCGGAGATGGAGCACGGTGCATACGAGGAACATAACTAGAACAAGTATGCTTACAGAGTTCACAAACCACACAATGAAATTTGTTTGTCTTACAGGCTTTTATTAAATAAGGAAATAGCAAACATAGATATTGAAAATTAACATGCCCTAAACGAGCATGCCACAATTCTAGAGTTTGTAAAGAAAAAACATAAGATCCATAATCTGGTAAACAGATGCCTGAAGACTCGATGACTCTACGACAAGTGGTGGAGCTTCCCCGAAGTAATATAGTCCCCCACGCTCATACCCTGTGCAAAAAATCCTCTTCGTAGTCAGGTTTTGCAAGACACACCGATCAGGTAAGAAAATTACAGCACATTTATATTGTTTGGTAAGACAACTGACAGATACAAGATTGAAAGCAAATTTAGGAACATAGAGAATAGGGTTAAGGGTAATGGAAGATGATAAGCACACATCACCTTTACTAGACATGTGAGTGGTGGATCCATCAGCAACACAAACATTTTGATTAATGGCTCCAGAATCCATAACCCAAGTCGGAGAAGCCGAACGAACATGAAAGGCAGAGGAAGTACCTGAAGCACGAGTAGCAGTGGGAGCAGAGGAGGTCGTGCCTTGGTGAGAAGGCGACTGCAGAATAGAGCCGAGATGAGACTGAATCAAACTAATCTGTGTCCAAGATCAAGAATGGCTGGGCTAGACATAGTATCAGCAATAGCAACAGTATGAGGAGGACCAGTATTTTAGTACGAGCATACTGTTGCTTGAGCTCGGGATGGAGCTTAAAGCAACGATCTTTAGTATGGCCTGGAATCCCACAATAACGGCAAATAGGACGCTTGGTACCTGAACAAGCGCCAGAAGCAGCTACAAAGGCCATCTGATCAGCAGCAGTAGGATGTGACTGAGTAGCAGGAACAGGGACAGGAACAACGGGGTGAATCAAGCGACGCCGTTGTTCGTCTCCATCTATAGCAGCAAAGGCCTCATACAGAGAAGGCATGGGTGAGGTGTTAACAATCTGAGCCCGAAGTGTTTCGAACTCAGGCTTAAGTCCCATGAGGAACTGGTAGGTGTGCAACCGGTTAAGACACTAGAGAGCAATGGAAGCAGCTTCAACCGGATAGTCACTAAGAGGCTCATATTGAGCCAACTCTTCCCAGCGAGACTGTAAGTAACCAAAATAGTCAGCCACACTAAGTCCCAAAGATTCTTGGGAAGCCTGGGAGATATCCCGATACAACTCAAAAGTCCGAGAGTCGTTGCACGCATGCGCATACATCTGGGTCAAAGCAAGCCATAGATCATGAACCGTATCATGGTAGATAAACATGTAACAGATACAGTCTTCCATCAAATTAAAAAACCATCCCAGAATGGTGCAATTATCAATGTTCCATTGGGCTGACTTAGGATCAGTGAGGGCTGGTTTCTTTTCTTCACCTTGAATCCAACCAATTTTTCCTTTTCCACCTAAGTAGAGGTGAAGAGAACGAGACCACGCTGCGAAATTCTGCCCATTCAGAAGCACGCTAGTAACCCGATGAACGGGAGTGTGCTGTAAGAGAGATACATCCGATTGAGTTTCGGAAGAGGTAGGTTGAACAACATTTTTGTCTTTCCCGAAATTGGCCATCAAAATGAAGAGATAGGAGCAGAATTTTTCACCCGTAGCAAAGAAGAATACCGATCAAAGGATGCCGGAAAATAAGCAGCAAAAAAGAGCCCAAGAGAAGCAAAAAATAGGGCACGGAACAACCCTAAATCATCAGAAGACCCGCAAGGGTAAGGCGTAGCCTAAAAGCTGCACAAATAATGGCGCAGTGACCTGCGCAGGAGAGAGGAGGGCTGCGGCCTGGTGATGTGGGTTGTGGGGAGCTGCGGCCTGGTGGTGGTTGGCTGTGGGAGGCTGCAGTTTGGTGGTGGAGGCTGTAAGAGGCTGCGGCTTAGTGGTGGAGGCTGCGGCTTGTGCAAAGGTTAGGATTAGGGTTTAGGATGATGCTCTGATACCAAATAGTGTAACGCCCTGTATTTTATTATCATTAATAAATAAATATTGCATTTTATTTCCATGAGTATTTTAATTTAATTTCTCTTTGTAATAATTATCTGGGGTCAAAATGTAATTTTCAAAACATTTTCTATGGTTTCAAAAATCGATATCTATATTTTTGTATAACCGGGAATTGAATTCCTACATTAATATAATTTTCTGTATTTTTATTTCAACCGTAAAATACCAGTTTTGGGAATGGGCAGTATAATTTTACCTGTGTGTGTGTATCATTGCGTGAGCTCAACACACACAAGGGTATCTTGTGTACACATTAGTGCAGTGTGTGCTGTGTTTAGTGGAATGTGTGTGTAGTGCTTTGTGAGTGTGTGTGGAGTGTCATGTGTGTTTTATATGCATAGTGCTAAGCACTTTACATATCATTTATACACCCACTTATTCCCCATTTGATTCATCTCTCTCGGCAGCTCTCTCTCTCAATCACTCACTCACAGTCTCTCATCTCTCACTCCCAAACTCTCTCAAATTCTCTCAATCACTCTCTTGCTCTCTCAAGATCACACAACACACACATACAGTTTATATATATAATCAGTCACATACTTAGACACACATATATATACGCATATTGAGTTACCAAAATCAAGAACGGAGGAGGAAATTCTCAACGACGGATTATTACGGCGGAAGTTCTCGGCCTTTAAATTTCTGTATAATCGTCTCTGTGAGTAATTTAAACTCACTCTCAATGTCTATATATGTAAATTTCAGTATATATATGTGTGTATATGTGTATATATATCAAAACACCATTAAAGCTTGAGAATTGGAGTTTTAGAAATCGTAACCAAAATCGATTCTGTAAATTGGGAATGGAAGATATTGGTCCCAATAGACTACGGTTCGAATCCTACGGAGTAATTCATCCGTATGGCGACGTATTGATGATTTTAAGTTTTGTCACTTTAACTTTAATCACGAAAATCAAGAGATACAATCCGTATTAGTTAAAATTGATCGCGTATTCTTAATCTACGCGGAAAACTGAAGAGATCCATATATTGCACGACATAATTGAAACAGAAAACAGAAATGGGTAAATTTCAGTCCAAAACCAGAAACAGGGGAGAAAACGAAGAAGATGAGGTTCTGCAACATCTCGCGCGCGCGGACCGCTCGCGCGGACTTTTTTTTCCCCTCGCGCGCGCGATCCGCTCGCGCGATCTGGCTCTCCTTCGCGCGCGCGATCCGCTCGCGCGACCTGTCCAGCCCCTCGCGCGCGCGATCCGCTCGCGCGATCAGCTTTCCCCTTCGCGCGCGCGACCCGCTCGCGCGATCTGCCCTCTCCCTCGCTCGCGCGGCCCGCTCGCGCGACCTGGCAGTTTGAACAGTTTTTGTATTTTCTTATTAGGGACTGTTTGGAAAATGTTTTAAAAGTTTTAAAAGGACCGTTTGGCTAATGTATTGTTTTTAAAGGCTTATGTTTTAAGAATTGTACGAACAAGCACAACTAAGGTCGAAATTTATGCTCGTACGATTATCCGGTTTTGTGATTTATTAACGGTGTTATTTATGAAACATTTATATACATATTTGGGTTGAGGTTGTGTCAACATGCATGTGCGTGAGAAAGCGTGAAAAGAGTAAAGGGGTGGCGGTCTAGTGTACGACTTAGATATCGATCGGATAGTATTCCTGGTATCTAAGGCGCGCGTTTCGGATATTGATCGGATAGTATTCCTGATATCCGAAGCGATGGTGGTAGGTGTTGTGTACGGCTTAGATATCGATCGGATATTATTCCTGGTATCTAAGGCGCTTGTTTCGGATATTGATCGGATATTATTCCTGGTATCCGAAATGATGGTATTGAGTGTGGCTTAGATATTGATCGGATATTATTCCTGGTATCTGAAGCGATAGTTTGGTGTGCTGTTTTGGATATCGATCGGATAGTATTCCTGGTATCTGAAATAATGGTTTGGTTGTGTTGAGTTTTGTTGAGAGAAAGAGTCAGATAGATGATGCATGGTCACATATTTATTGCTTTCTTATTTCCCCCGTGGCTTATGTTGGAATTGGAACCTTGAATATATTATTGTTAATGTTAAATTGGACTGTTGTTTATATGCTTATATATACATTGCGAGCACTTGTTTATTTTGCTCACCAGCTTTCATAAGCTGACGGCGTTGATGCGTCCTGGACTGTATGTCCAGATTTTCAGGGTCAGGAGCAGCCAGGGTATTTTGACTATGCTACTTAGAGTCAGGAGACTTTCCAGGAGGCTGCTTTATATTTTCCTATGTCTTTTAAATTTGGGTTTTGTAATAAACTAGTTTAGACTTTTGAATAAGGCGTTTTGTGCCTAAGACTATGACTATTGTAATAGTTTAGTAAGTTTTTATTTCGGAGCTTATGTTCTGTTAGTATCCTTTGCTTTAGAAATGTTGTTAAGATATTTGTTGCAGGGACAATTGGTCATACTCACTTGTCACGACCTACGAGTCCATAAAGGAAATTAAATGCTTTCCTGAATTATGCTACGTCGGGGCGTGACAGGCTTTTTGGTATCAGAGCCAGGTTATGGCTCGACCAATTGTCCAGAACACATAGGATCTCCCGTTAAGATAGAATTAGTTCGACTTTATTCCGTGTCTAGTCGCTTTCTATCGTTTAGAATTTTCTTTCTTCTCGAGAGGTTGACCGAATTCTGTTGATTGATGGATAGGTACCGTTCTCTCGATCAGATGGCTAGAAGAAATCTCAGGAATCGTCCCGCTATTGAAGATGCACCGCCAGTAATAGATCCAACCGGGATGTTCGAAGCTTTTGTAAGGAGGTTGGAGAGGGTTAGTGATCAGAACGCAAGAAACAATAATCAGAATGGGGATTACAATGGGAATGGGAGGCAAGCCCACCAGACTGGAGACAAGCTTCTCAAGGAGTTTCGCGCTCTACGACCTGAGTATTTTGCTGGAACTGATGAACCCTGGCAAGCGGAACAGTGGCTACGTCAGATGGAGCGTATCTTTGAGACCATAGAGTGCACTGATCTGGAAAAGAAGCGTCTGGCTATCTTTCAGTTGTCTTATGCAGCGGCTGATTGGTGGGATGCAGAAAAGGCGACCATAGGGGAAGAAGCTGCAAGGAGAATGCCGTGGGTGGTGTTCAAGGAAAGGTTTCTCGAGAAGTATTTCCCCGAAGAAGAGAAGGACAAGAGGGAGAAAGAGTTTATGGAGTTGACTCAAGGGAATCTGACTGTCCGAGAGTACACTACTCGATTTGAGCGTCTGTCTCGCTTTGCTCCACATATGGTGGACACACCCCAGAGGAAAATCAAGAAGTATCACCGAGGTCTCAACCTGTCTCTCAGACATTTGACTATGGGGCATCTGGGCCAGTCATTTGAAGCTCTGGTGAGATTGGCTACGGGGTTAGAGAATGATGGGTGTCAGAATTCGAAGCCGCTTGGAAATCGACCTCCGCAGAAGGGTTATCCCGGACAGAAACCAGGGTACCCTCAAGGACAGAAAAGGACCTGGGATGGAGGGAAGAAACCTCAACAGACACAAGCAGTTCAGCAGTATCAGCCTCTAGCAATAGAAGGGGCCAAAAACAACAACTGCTTCAATTGTGGAGTTCCCGGTCATCGAGCTAAAGATTGCAGAGCACCTAGGCGTACGGATCGTTCAGGAGTTGTGTGCTATAATTGTGGCATGCCAGGTCACATAAGTCCAGAATGCAAGGCTCCTAGGAAAGGTAACTATGGTCAACAAGGACAAGCCCGTCTGAATGCTGTCATTCCCGAGGCTGCTGGCTATGAGGAGACAGGGTATGAAGAAGGTACCAATGAGGAGGGACCGCCCGAGCAACGAGCAGTGGAAGGTACTCTAACTTTGTTTAACTCTCATGTTAAAGTTTTATTCGACACGGGTGCTACACATTCTTTTATATCTGTTAAGATCGTTCAGAAGTTGGGTATCATACTGCATCGTTTAGAGGAAGCTTTGAGTGCTGTCTCACCCTTAGGGACCACAGTCAAGTTATTACATGTGTGTAAGGATTGTCCTCTTCGGTTTGGAGACCGCGAACTTTTGGCGAGATTGGTGGTTCTGTCGATGAAGGAGTTCGATATAATCCTGGGAATGGATTGGCTCGAGAAGAATCATGCGAAGTTGGATTGTGCAAAGAAAAAGATCACATTTACGGACAAGGGGAATCAACTCTTCGATTTCCAATGTAACCCTTCGGGTGATATGTTCCTCACTAGATGCCTAGCAAACATTGAGGTTGTCAGTGCAGAGGTGACGGTATCATCTATACCGGTAATCAAAGAGTTCGAGGAAGTATTCCGAGATATTTCAGGATTACCGCCGGAAAGGGACATAGAATTCTGTGTGGAATTAGTGCCAGGTACTCGACCTATAACCAAGGTTCCCTACAGGATGGCCCCTACAGAGTTGTTGGAGCTGAAGGAACAAGTTCAAGAACTTGAGAAGTTGGGTTTTGTTCGTCCAAGTACTTCACCCTGGGGAGCACCAGTGTTGTTTGTAAAGAAGAAGGATGGGTCAATGCGGCTGTGTATTGACTACCGAGAACTGAATAAGGTTACTATCAAGAATAAGTATCCTTTACCTCGGATAGACGATCTGTTTGATCAGTTGCAAGGAGCCACGACCTTTTCTAAGATTGATCTACGGTCAGGGTATCACCAGTTGAGGGTGCGGAAGGAAGACATACCTAAGACTGCTTTCAGGACGAGATACGGACACTATGAGTTCTTAGTAATGCCGTTTGGGATGACAAATGCTCCAGCTGTGTTTATGGACTTGATGAACAGAGTATTCAAGCCATACTTAGATCAGTTCGTTATTGTCTTTATTGATGATATTTTGATCTATTCCAAGTCAGAGGAAGAGCATGAACAACATCTGAGGATCGTGTTGCAGACTCTCAAGGATCACCGCCTGTATGCTAAATTCAGCAAGTGTGAATTCTGGCTTCAGGAAGTTAAGTTTCTCGGGCATGTGATCTCTCAACAAGGAATCGCGGTTGACTCATCAAAGACCGATGCAGTGGCGAATTGGACTCGGCCGACCAATGCTACAGAAGTCAGAAGTTTTCTGGGACTAGCTGGTTACTATCGGAGATTTGTGGAAGGTTTCTCAAAGATAGCAGCCCCGTTAACTGGTTTGACTAAGAAAGATTTGAAGTTTGAATGGACTGATAAGCATGAACGCGCTTTTCTGAAATTGAAAGAGAAATTGACAACAGCGCCAGTGCTTGCGATACCAAGGGATGGTGAGAAGTTCACTATTTTTAGTGACGCCTCGTATCAAGGATTGGGATGTGTCCTTATGCAAGACGGAAAGGTTATCGCCTATGGTTCAAGACAGTTGAAGCCGAATGAATTGAACTACCCAACTCATGATTTAGAGCTGGCAGCAGTAGTGTTCGCGCTTAAGATCTGGAGACACTACCTCTATGGGGAGAAATTTGATTTGTTCTCAGACCACAAAAGCCTTAAGTATTTGTTTACTCAGAAGGAGTTGAACATGAGGCAACGTCGGTGGATGGAACTGATCAAGGACTACGACTTCACATTAGAGTACCACCCCGGTAAGGCAAACGTAGTCGCTGACGCCCTAAGCCGGAAACCTCAAGGAATGATTGCTTCATTGATGTTGAGGGAATGGAAAGCCTTGGAGACAATAACAGAATTTGATGTGCAGATTTCTGAGGAAAGTATCAGGCAACACTTTGGATGCTTGGTAGTACAACCAACACTTGTGAGTCGAATCATCGAAGCCCAGAAGGAAGATGAGAAGTTTCAAGCATGGTTCGCCAAGATGTTAGAGAAGGACCCGACAGAATGGAAGGTTGGGGCCGATGGAGGATACCGATGTCGAGACAGATTGTGTGTGCCAGATTCAGGAGGTTTGAGAAAAGAAATCCTCGAAGAAGCACATAAATCAAGACTGACAGTACACCCAGGAGGAACAAAGATGTATAAAGACCTGAAGAGAAACTTCTGGTGGGAAGGGATGAAACGAGAAGTAGCCGAATTTGTGTCTAAATGTTTGACTTGTCAACAAGTGAAGGCCGAACATCAGAGACCCTCGGGATTGTTACAACCCTTACCTGTCCCAGGATGGAAATGGGAGCACATAACTATGGATTTCGTGGTTGGATTACCCCGGTCACAACAGAATCATGACGCGATTTGGGTAATCGTGGATCGTTTGACGAAGTCTGCACACTTTATCGCGTACAATATGACTTACCCAGTAGAAAGGATGAGTCGAATGTACCTACAGCAAGTGGTGCGACTGCACGGTGCGCCTGTGTCAATTGTATCAGACCGCGATGCACGTTTTACCTCGGGATTTTGGGAAAGTCTGCAGAAGGCTATGGGAACTTCGCTCAAGATGAGTACTGCATTCCATCCTCAGACCGATGGGCAGACCGAGCGTGTTAATCAGATTATGGAAGATATGCTCAGAGCTTGTGCAATTGACTTTGAAGAATCTTGGGAGACGCACTTACCTTTGGTTGAATTTGCGTATAACAACAGTTATCACTCGAGTATTGGAATGGCGCCGTTCGAAGCTTTGTACGGACGGCCATGTCGATCTCCATTGTGTTGGGCTGAAGTGGGAGATACAGAACTGTTAGGACCAGATTTGGTGAGAGAGACCAATGAGAAGATTTCACTGGTCAAGGAAAGGATGAAAACTGCACAAAGTAGACACAAGAGTTATGCGGATCGACGTCGAAAGGACTTGGAGTTCAGTATTGGAGATCACGTACTCCTTAAGGTTTCACCTGTTCGTGGAATAATACGTTTTGGTCAGAAGAGAGGGAAGTTGGCACCTCGTTTCATCGGACCGTTCGAGATTTTGGAGCGTGTTGGGAAAGTGGCTTATCGGCTCGCGTTGCCACCAAAGATGTCTGGTGTTCATAATGTGTTCCATGTTAGTATGTTAAGGAAATACATACGGGACCCTTCACATGTGGTTAATTTTGATGATATTGAGACGAGTCAGAATGTTGTCTACAAGGATAGACCTGTGAGGATTCTTGACCAGAGTATCAAGAGGCTGAGAAGAAGAGACGTTCCTTTGGTTAAGGTTCAGTGGAGGCATCATGACGAAGGAGAGGCGTCGTGGGAATTAGAGTCAGACATGAGGACTAGATACCCCGAGTTGTTTCAGGATTAGTTAGCTCAGATTTCGGGGCGAAATCTCTGTTAAGGTGGGTAGGGTGTAACGCCCTGTATTTTATTATCATTAATAAATAAATATTGCATTTTATTTCCATGAGTATTTTAATTTAATTTCTCTTTGTAATAATTATCTGGGGTCAAAATGTAATTTTCAAAACATTTTCTATGGTTTCAAAAATCGATATCTATATTTTTGTATAACCGGGAATTGAATTCCTACATTAATATAATTTTCTGTATTTTTATTTCAACCGTAAAATACCAGTTTTGGGAATGGGCAGTATAATTTTACCTGTGTGTGTGTATCATTGCGTGAGCTCAACACACACAAGGGTATCTTGTGTACACATTAGTGCAGTGTGTGCTGTGTTTAGTGGAATGTGTGTGTAGTGCTTTGTGAGTGTGTGTGGAGTGTCATGTGTGTTTTATATGCATAGTGCTAAGCACTTTACATATCATTTATACACCCACTTATTCCCCATTTGATTCATCTCTCTCGGCAGCTCTCTCTCTCAATCACTCACTCACAGTCTCTCATCTCTCACTCCCAAACTCTCTCAAATTCTCTCAATCACTCTCTTGCTCTCTCAAGATCACACAACACACACATACAGTTTATATATATAATCAGTCACATACTTAGACACACATATATATACGCATATTGAGTTACCAAAATCAAGAACGGAGGAGGAAATTCTCAACGACGGATTATTACGGCGGAAGTTCTCGGCCTTTAAATTTCTGTATAATCGTCTCTGTGAGTAATTTAAACTCACTCTCAATGTCTATATATGTAAATTTCAGTATATATATGTGTGTATATGTGTATATATATCAAAACACCATTAAAGCTTGAGAATTGGAGTTTTAGAAATCGTAACCAAAATCGATTCTGTAAATTGGGAATGGAAGATATTGGTCCCAATAGACTACGGTTCGAATCCTACGGAGTAATTCATCCGTATGGCGACGTATTGATGATTTTAAGTTTTGTCACTTTAACTTTAATCACGAAAATCAAGAGATACAATCCGTATTAGTTAAAATTGATCGCGTATTCTTAATCTACGCGGAAAACTGAAGAGATCCATATATTGCACGACATAATTGAAACAGAAAACAGAAATGGGTAAATTTCAGTCCAAAACCAGAAACAGGGGAGAAAACGAAGAAGATGAGGTTCTGCAACATCTCGCGCGCGCGGACCGCTCGCGCGGACTTTTTTTTCCCCTCGCGCGCGCGATCCGCTCGCGCGATCTGGCTCTCCTTCGCGCGCGCGATCCGCTCGCGCGACCTGTCCAGCCCCTCGCGCGCGCGATCCGCTCGCGCGATCAGCTTTCCCCTTCGCGCGCGCGACCCGCTCGCGCGATCTGCCCTCTCCCTCGCTCGCGCGGCCCGCTCGCGCGACCTGGCAGTTTGAACAGTTTTTGTATTTTCTTATTAGGGACTGTTTGGAAAATGTTTTAAAAGTTTTAAAAGGACCGTTTGGCTAATGTATTGTTTTTAAAGGCTTATGTTTTAAGAATTGTACGAACAAGCACAACTAAGGTCGAAATTTATGCTCGTACGATTATCCGGTTTTGTGATTTATTAACGGTGTTATTTATGAAACATTTATATACATATTTGGGTTGAGGTTGTGTCAACATGCATGTGCGTGAGAAAGCGTGAAAAGAGTAAAGGGGTGGCGGTCTAGTGTACGACTTAGATATCGATCGGATAGTATTCCTGGTATCTAAGGCGCGCGTTTCGGATATTGATCGGATAGTATTCCTGATATCCGAAGCGATGGTGGTAGGTGTTGTGTACGGCTTAGATATCGATCGGATATTATTCCTGGTATCTAAGGCGCTTGTTTCGGATATTGATCGGATATTATTCCTGGTATCCGAAATGATGGTATTGAGTGTGGCTTAGATATTGATCGGATATTATTCCTGGTATCTGAAGCGATAGTTTGGTGTGCTGTTTTGGATATCGATCGGATAGTATTCCTGGTATCTGAAATAATGGTTTGGTTGTGTTGAGTTTTGTTGAGAGAAAGAGTCAGATAGATGATGCATGGTCACATATTTATTGCTTTCTTATTTCCCCCGTGGCTTATGTTGGAATTGGAACCTTGAATATATTATTGTTAATGTTAAATTGGACTGTTGTTTATATGCTTATATATACATTGCGAGCACTTGTTTATTTTGCTCACCAGCTTTCATAAGCTGACGGCGTTGATGCGTCCTGGACTGTATGTCCAGATTTTCAGGGTCAGGAGCAGCCAGGGTATTTTGACTATGCTACTTAGAGTCAGGAGACTTTCCAGGAGGCTGCTTTATATTTTCCTATGTCTTTTAAATTTGGGTTTTGTAATAAACTAGTTTAGACTTTTGAATAAGGCGTTTTGTGCCTAAGACTATGACTATTGTAATAGTTTAGTAAGTTTTTATTTCGGAGCTTATGTTCTGTTAGTATCCTTTGCTTTAGAAATGTTGTTAAGATATTTGTTGCAGGGACAATTGGTCATACTCACTTGTCACGACCTACGAGTCCATAAAGGAAATTAAATGCTTTCCTGAATTATGCTACGTCGGGGCGTGACAAATAGAATATTGAAAAATGAATTGTTGTATTATTTCTTCACTATAGAACTGTTTATATATACATTACAAGGAGGATTCTAGAAAAGATAAAAAAAGAAGGAAATAAAAATATACTAGACAATAATAAAAAATAAATATGATCCACATTCTACGGGGTTAATTATCCGGGATAAGAATAACAATATCCAACAAAATCTAATGGAACATGAATATCTGTTCATCGATAATGTTTTATTATCAGGCAATGAAACTAAAACTAAAATGAGTAGTACGTTAGAAAGATGCAAAATTTTCATATAAGCTGAAAAAAAGGGAATTATCCAACTAATACAGAAGTTAGAAATTTGCAATGATGTCAATAGTCTAATGGAGACGATATTGGAGATGGAGAGTAAACATATATGGTTATCAAATTTGTCTAACTTCCAAATAAGTCCCTGGCATGGTCCACAAAGTTTTTCAACCCCTTCTAGTGTCCTCAATATTTTTTTTGGACAAAAAAGCCCATTGTACTTGCTGCGCTAACGTCAACGACAATTATAATTATTATTTAATAATAAATAAAACTTTATATATATATTTTTTGTGTACTGATGTTAACTTTTGAAATGTCTCTAAAATGGAAAATTCAAACTCGGAATAATTGTCTCTGAATTTTCCTTTTTTCAGAGAAATGTCTATGAAACCGAAAAAATCATATACATTTCTATCAAAATGTCTCCGAATCCCAAAAATTTGTTGGAATGTCCCACATCGCCCATTTATAGCCTCTCTGTGCGGTTTATAAGGCTTTAGTTCCCCTCTCCTTAACACCTGGGTTTTAAGGAGTTGAATGGGCTGGGCCTTACACTTGGTATCAGAGCCAAATTCGATTTTGGCATTGTTTCCGCGATTCCACCTTCGGCGGGTGACGGGTCGTCACCCGCCGGACCACGCTTTCAGTCCGACACCACTATCTAGCCATCGTCAAGCCCCTACGGGCACTGTCCAGCCGTCGGCCAGCCCCTAAGGGCACTGTCCAGCCCTTCCGGGCCTCTTCAAGCTGCCGGCCAGCCCTCTTGGGTCTTGTCCAGCCGCCGGTCAGCCTTCCGGGCCTCTTCAACCTGCCGGCCAGCCCTCTCGGGTCTTGTCCAGCCGCCAGTCAGCCTTCCGGGCCTCGTCCATCTGCCGGCCAGCCCTCTCGGGCCTTGTCCAGCCGCCAGCCAGCCCTCTCGGGCCTCGTCCTGCGCAGCCCATAGCCATTGGCTGCCTCCTCTTTCTTGCGCAGCCCTTGTGTGGTGCGCCTTTCTTCTTTGCACAACATTAGTGTTGCGCCTGTCTTCCCAAGGGCATGTTAAAGGCATGTATGGCTATCGATGGTTTTTCCGATGCCATTCTAGTTTGGGATTTGCTTTCGCTGTTTTTCGGGAGCATTCTTATTCGGTCCACCGGTGTTTTTCGGTGCCATCTTTGTTCGGGGTTCCAGTTGATTAGCTCTGCCGTGGTTTCCGGCGGCCTTGTTCGTTTTATTGCACTGTGATGTCCAGGCAATTTGTCAAGGGATTGTTTCGCTTCTACTGGAACTTCCACGCTTCTTGGTTATGGCTGTTCGACATATGGTAGGATCATCTAAAGTCCAAGTTCAAGTTGCTCACGTCATCAAGTTTCCGTGACTCAACTTGCGGGGGAGTGTTGGAGATAAGATTTTGTGGATAGAATTTCAGTCAAAATTCTATCCCATGATTCTAGAATTAGATTGATTTTATTTCCTTTCTTTCACTTGTAAGGCCCAGCCCATTCAACTCCTTAAAACCCAGGTGTTAAGGAGAGGGGAACTAAAGCCTTATAAACCGCACAGAGAGGCTATAAATGGGCGATGTGGGACATTCCAACACACCCCCTGAACCACAGGAGCCGGACACTCGGCATACCCTGGACCACAGCAGCCGGACACTCGGCACGCCTGAAATTCTATCCACAAAATCTTATCTCCAACAAAATTCAAGGACATTTTAGGAGAAATGTCTCTGAAACCGAAAAATTCAAAGACATTTTGGGAGAAATGTCTCTGAAACCAAAGAATTTAGACACATTCTTTGAAAAAAGTCTTTAAAAATGTTTCTGAAAATGTCTTCTAGTCAGCAAATATGAAAAATGAAATGCGGGACTTAAGCCAAAAAAAAAAAAAGAAGAAGAGAAAAATAGGCATCCTTTTGGTCTAAGAGAATTATGGGTTGTCCTTTTGGCCTTATTGACCCAACCTCAAGGACCTTAGCCCAATTTTCCCTAATAGTTTTCCTTCAAAAATCCTGGAATAGAGTGAAGTGCGCATTTTCCATAGTGTTTTCTACATGGAAACTTTATCCAATTAATATAAAATCCATGGGACAAAGGAATGAATTATATAAGTATCAATGGAGTTTGTCAACTGTCAAGGATTTAAAAAAAAAAAAAAAACACCCTCTCTCCTTAGCCGAGCACACTTCATTGGTGCATCACTAATGGTGAGTGGGTACGATCTATATCATATCCACACCCACCATCTCATGTGCATTACAGGTAATTCACATTTCCCAACGTCGGTGCATCAAATCTTACCACTGTGTCTTTTCATGCCACATTAACAAGTTTTCTGGATACATCAAATGGCAAGGGAACACAACACAGTACAATAAGCTGTAACACATAAAATACTTCTCTTAGAACATACTCAACAATTCCATAGATTCCTAAGGCAATAGATGATGGCAACACCTATCCTTTTAGCCTGGAACAATAAGAGAATGTACAGTGTACTTAACGAGACCAGAAGACGATTACGTACACTCTAAGACAACACCTTTGTGATAAATGTTACTTACTGTGAACAAAAGGAATGGTCCCCTAACCATGGAACATCCAAACAGCACTCTCGGTATTATGCATGCCAAAATTTATTATTTCTTGGACTAGAATGACTAAGCAATGATATTTCTCCACAATGTATGTAGATTATTTAAGAAGTAGCAATCATAATGGGAGCAAAGAGAGATACTAACCACAATCTCGTGTCCGGTACCAGTTCCTGGCTCTGTATTCAAGACCGAAACAAAATGTGTCAAATACGCCCCCTGCTCAAGAAACATGCTAAACTATTAAAATGAAGCTACAACATTTTACACAAAATCACACCTAATTTGATTTGTTCCGGTGTCCGTTGCCATTGAATGGTCTTCCGCTGAAGAGTGCGTTCCAAAGCCTTCCTCTTCTTCTCAATAATTTCTTTCTCAATCACATGCTCAATGAATGTGTCCCCTTCCTTTGGCTTTGCTTGAGCAATCGACCATACTTCATCGGGTTTGGGCAACTCCAAACATTTAAATTTAGATGTCAAGGCTTCAGATACATCAATCTTTCTAGGTGGGAACTTAGGGCAGATGGATCGAATCCTTCTTGCCATCCAGTCGGGTATTTCTCTCCGAGGACCATCGCTCAGTAGTTTCCATTTCTGTGAATCATCGGTCAGAAGGTTTATCCGCCCACCATTAACAACATATATGACATCTTCATCAAATGAGTTTTCCTTTAACAAGAGTGACTCTGCCATTTCTGCTCTCTCTCTCCACATCTTTGAAGCAGCTTCGGAAGCTCTTAAAGTTCTTTGAAGCGCTTCACATCTTCTCACATAGGCCTCATCTCTGGAATGTGAAGTTTCTTTAGCAGCTGTAATTGCTGCCTTGATGGCCTCCAACTCAACCTTAAAAGCCTTGGAAGCTGCCTTTCTTCTTTCTAGAGCATCCTCCTTAATTTTATCCATCAACAATTTAATTTGCTCCTCCTTCTGAAGAGCTTTTTCACGAGTTGACTCCTGAAATTCGAGCAGTACTTTCTCCACATCATTTGCACGGAGTTGAAAAGCATTTGCTTGTTCACGGGCTTGTTCTAACTCCAACTTCAACCTATCAAGGTCATTTTTCGTAACAAATAACTGGGATTCTAAATCAGTACATGCATTCTGTAACTTTATATTCTGCAAGTGGGTCGAAGCAATTTCATCAGCGGGATTTATACCCTCGGCAAAAAAAGTTTCCATAGCTTTTGTTGTATGGTCACCAGCCATTTCTGCAACAGCCAAAGCCTTCTCTATAGCATCTTTTGACTGTTCAACAATAGACATTATTGTACCTTCAGTGGCATTTCTTATTTGTTCTTCGATTTGATAAGCTGCCTCAGCAGCAGAAGTTTCAGCTGCTGAAACTCTCAGTTTAGCATCTTCTAATATGTGGGTCGTGGCCTGCTTGAAAGCAATCTCTGCTAACTTTTCAACTTGAACAGCAAGTTCAACAGCATCTTGTTTGGCAAGGACCAACTTGGATTCCAAGTTAAACTTCTCCTCTACAGACTCCTCTAGTGTCTGATTGAAGAGCAATTTGGCTTCCTCGAGTTCTGAAATGGCCAATTCTTTGTCATGCATTATGGTGGCTACATATTCCTTCCGTTTAGCCTCAGACCGAGCCAACTCTTCAACTAAATGATCTCTCTCCTTTTCAATAGCTTCTTGTCTAGCTCGTGCCTCTGAAAGAGCTTTTTGAGCTGCCATAAGCTCATCCTGATCAATTTCTAATATGTCACTCCTCCCTGATGGGCTACCGTCTCCATCATCAAGAAGATCTCTGAAGGTCTCACCACTATCACCCTGACAAAAAATAATAATAGTGAATACCATGAGTAACAATCACGCTACTTAAGAGTTTGGATCAGCTTATTTGGTTGAGAGATTTGAGTCTGTTTGCCAAAAAACTTGTTGCTTTATCAAAAGTCGAATCTACTTTAAAGCCGAAAAAGCAGCTAAAATCAAAGAAGCAATTTGCTGCTCTTTTTATGATCTATTCAATAAAAAACCTCTTGTTCCCACAGCAATGCCAAACGGGCTCGTGCTCTCTCTGGCTAAAATGAATATGTCCCCAAAAACAACTTCCAGTATCTCCGCAAAAGCAATTGTAACAGCACTTCCATAATTCACTTACCTTTTTCTCAATATACGTAAAATCTCCTATCTGTTTGCAAAACTGCCTATAACGGCTTCAAGAACATAGCTCATCACGTAATGCATTTAGCACAAAAAATGACAAGCAAATAAGATTATTCATACCATGCTTGACAAAACAGTTGTTCTTGATTTATAGAGCAAATCACCAGTCAACAGAAGCTTCCTGCAGGAATTTCATATCAAATGATCATATAGTTCTCAAATTTCACATGTGGGGCAAACTTTTTGGAATGTGTGTAACAACCTTTTTCTATTGGAACTTTTTCTAAAGCTTAGAGGACCCCACCCTCGACCCAAAGATGAGCTATGGCCACGATGTGTGCTTGTAGAAGTAACAATATGGCATCGTACGGTCCTGAATGCTCCATCTGGCAACAAGACCGTACCCATTTCCTCTGGTCTTCAGAACTAAGATGTTGACTCCCTCCTATCAACATTTAGATTTTTGTTAATAAAATATTATGAACCGAAAAAAAGATATGATAAGTCATTCAAAAGTAAATTTCAGTAACTACAACAATTTCGGTCCATATGAGTATTCACTAATATAAGTCCATGTACAGATTAAGAATTTTACACAAGAAAAATGAGAGTAGGAATAACAAAACAAGCATATACATATACACAAATAAATAAAAGGGCAGCCCATTGCACGAGGCTCCCGCCATTGCGGGGTCTGGAGAGGGTGAGATATACGCAGCCTTCACAAATACATGAATCACTCAAAAAACTAAGAGAGCATTTTTGCTCACCCATTGCTCACTCAGGCCTTCACTGGTGCCATGTGTCTCATTCCAGTAATTATGTTAATGATACAAGGGTAAAACGGGAATGGAATGGGAGTGGAGACCTGGTTGAGCAATGTGTGACCATTTTTGGGTGAGAATTTCTCTCAAAAACTAAATACACCGCAATCAGATGAATTGAAAATCAAGACAGAACACCCACATTACAAATTCACATGCCCATATGAACTCACAGTCCCTGTCCTACACAGTAAAATACCGTAGGCAAATAGTATACATGACACTGAAATTGAAATATAGACACGCATATATTCAAATACAGTGTGTGCGTGCGTGTGCGTGTGTGTGTGTGTGTGTGTGGATACACACTATAAAAGGAAGTAATAGGAACAAGTAGCAATGTTTGTGTTAAAAACACTAGAAGAACTGAAAATTCAAATGTGAAAGAGTATATGGGGAGTAAAATTCAGACCTGGTTTAGAAAGTGAAACCGATCAACATGCTTTGAATTCCAGACATCTGAAGAAATTCAGTGACTTAGGAGTTGTTTTAGTATATTATATTGTTGTCTGTCTATAGATACATAGTATATACATATCGGGAGCAAAAACCAAAAAGTGCATTTTATATCTGCAGAAAGATTGAGTGAAACACTTCAAAAGGTTCTTCGAAAGCTTAGGATCACAAAAAAAGCTGAGGTGCACTTCATTTTACATTAAAAGACATAATTACCCTCAACAAGGTTCGAATTATCACTTTTACGGTTTTACCCCCCACAAAAATGTACAACGCTTCCAAAGTCTCCTTCGTTTATTGTTTTAATTTTGAATAATGTTTTGGTTATTTTTCTTTCTAAGGATATTTGTATAATTCTGTGTGCGTGAGCATGCTGGGTAAACAAGTTGTTAATGTGATTGTGTGTGATTGTGTAAGAAAAATGCGCCTCTCTAGGCCAATTACTACCGTTCGAATGCTTTAATTAAAAGGACTTTTATCGTGTGAAATGACTAACGATGATGGAATAAAACTGAACTAAATTACTTTATTGACTAAAACAATAAAAGAAAGAAAATACTTTATTGAAAATAAAGTACAGATCCTAACCTCGAATAAGACTTCGAAGTGGTATTCTACTCCTAAAAGAAATAAAAACAGTATTACAACAGAAGTGAATTTCTGAAGAGTTTGTTGGCGTGTTTACGTCTGTCATTTCTCTCTTCATCTTTCCTTCTATTTATAAACTCTCGAAGAAACTGTTCCTTTAGATCTTCGCGTGCTATAACTCCTTACCTCAACTGCTTGATACTTTCTCAACACGTGTCTGGCAGTTACTCTTCAAACTTGAACATTGTACAAAAAACCAACTGCTCACGCTAAAATCATCTTATTAAATCTTTCCACGTGTCACGCTTCTGTTTTTCCAACCCATGTCGCATAAACGTCTTTTGAACACTCCATGTGGTACAAACAAATAACAATAATGCTAACCCCACACAAAATTCTACACCCAGTGTATCTTGGCCCTTTATTCTGATGAATCTCATGTGGGACTCACTGGAATCAAGGGTTAGGATTGTTGGGTGTGAAATTTTGTGTGGGTCTAAGTATTACTCTTTGAATAACAATAATGATATCCTAGCCGTTAACTCGAATTTGAATCTTGCACTACTCTTTAAGTGTTTCTCAAATTTGAATTCCAAATAGCTTACTCAAAAGCATAGCATTACTCATTAATTTTTGGGCTTCACATAAATATGTTATGATTCCTAAATTTAAATTCAAAATGTTGTGCTAGTTGTACCACATATGGTGATATGTGATACAAACAGCTACTATCACAGTACGTAATACAACTGTTAAAGTATTTTAAAATTAATTTTGGATTCAAATTTGGGAAGTATAGTATTACTTGACATATGCCTCTGGTGGTATTTGCCCACTTTCTTGGTTTTATTTGTCCATTGAGGAGGAATGAGAATACAAGGATGTTTTTTGTAAATTTGATAATAATAATTTTATTAACTAACTTAAACATTTACGGTATCACTCATTGTTTTCTTATTCCTTGTTTTTCACATTGTTATGACCATTTTCGATATCAACAAAAAAAAAATTTCTTTTGTTTCTATTTGAAAGAAAAATTTATATATACTCCAAGTTCGATCAATTTTTCTATTCTCCATGTAATAGAAATGAAAAGGATAGTAAAAATACATGAATAATAAAATATGCATTAAACAAAAGTTTATCGGAGTAACCACAAAAAAAAAAAAAAAAAAAAAAAGAAGTGCGTTCATTAGAGAAATGAAGAATCTTCTAATAATTTCTGGTATAATTTGAAATTGAAAAGAACTAATTCAACAGGGGGAAAATTGGCAGAAGTAAATGTGTAACACAACTACACAAGGTTTTTGTTTTGTTTTGATTTTTTTTGCTCTGACAAAATAATTTGTGCTAAGACACAATTAACATATAGACAAACGAGTTCCAAGCAAAAAAAATATAGACAAACGAGTAAGAAAATAGGCATGGTGGCCCATAAGGGTACTTTTGTCAATAGCTTTGATAATGAAGCTTCAATAAGCTCACGGATTAAACTACATGTGCACTGGCTAAAGTGAACGCACTTTTTAGCTTTTATACGCAGATCCGCCATTGTTGGCAAAAGGGGCAAAAAGAAAAGCAAAGTTTACGAACCACTATCTCAACAAGCTAATGTGGTGATTTGGTCCACTCTAAAGAGGTATATGGCTCAAAAGTGGCCAAATCATGTCAACTCAACAAAGTCAGAGAATTTGAGTTGACCTGATCTGGTCCGCTTTCTGGGCCATTTGGTTTCTTCAAAGTGATCCAGACCACCAAATCAACTTATTGTGGTATGATACACTAGCACGGTAAAAAATTTTAGGTACTTTAAGGTACCTCGTGATAACCACCATCTAATGAGCATTAGTTATCCCAATAGAATCCATGGATCGGGACTCACAACTAATGGACTATGTAAGGTTCGTGAGTCCCACCCAAATAATATTCTCATTGGTCCGAAGGTACCCTGTCATAGCGTCATCTACATTTAAAAGTCCAATTGTGAGCAGTTTTATTACTATTTGGAAAGCAATTCCGTAATTTTGCCAAACAGGCCCTATACTCTATAGTCATCCAATAATTGATCACCCTTGATTAATTTACACCGAAGGCCATGATGGAATATGAGTCAAACAGATCAGCTGAACAAAACTACCCATATGGTAGTACAATTTCTATCATGTGCCATGTGCAAGTGGTACAGTAGAAATGTACCAAGAATAAATGAGGGTTCTGATCCACGTACTGTTGCTTAGATTCACTAACAAGAAAATTTTAGACCAAAAAAAAAAAAACTTATGACCTGTTTGGGCGTCCCACAAAAATTGAATTTAAAGAAACTAGACCATTGGACATATAGAATTCTATTACAAAATTTTCTCATCTCAGGAGCGGGCTGCCGATTCTAATCCCACATCTTCATTCTTGGAGAAAGGCTTCACTCAAAAGTTGGTTCCACCTTCCATTAGGAGACCAATTATAACATTTCCTGTATAGCTGGAAAAGTGAAAAGTCAAAAACTGTATACGTAAAAGTAAAATAAAATCAGGTATATAAGTTGTAATCATGAGCAAAAGGCGATACCAGCTGAAACAATAATGGTTTTTGAAAAAAAATTAATTAATTAATAAAATTATCAAGGTCCTGAAGTAGTAAGCCAATACGGGTAATTGGAAGATTAAAATAAAACAATTTTAGCCTTCCAAGGGTTAGCTTACCACTTTATGTAGGAAACATCAAATGTTACAGAGTTGACAGCAGGAAAAATTACCGAGTTCAAACAAGCAGCTCCCCAAAAATTTAAGAGTAATACTTTGGAGACAACTTTCACACAACCAAACTTAAACCTTAGGTGGCAAGTTGGAAGCCCCAACTTAACTCTACATCCTAACCCAACCTCTAACCCAACATAAACCCGGTCAAAACCCACCCCCAAGGCCCCAAACCCAAATCTGAATTTTCCCTCTCTCTCTCTCGCCTCACCCCTGCGATTCACACCAGAGCTCTCATTTGAGCAGATTAGGGGTTACAGAAGAGAGGAGAGAAAGAGAGACAGATTTAGCGGGAGATTGAGAAGAGAGGGACTGTTGAAGATCGCAAGAGGTCCATTGGGGCGACACATCGGTGACCGGAACCATTATACCCCCACAACCTCTCAGAATCAATCCATCAAACACATCAAGTGCTCACTTTATGCTCAACAGATCAAAATACACACATTTGTTTTCACAGCACATTCATAGTTATATAGCTGTTTCTAGATCCAAACCAAAGTACATCTAAGGAACTAATTTTATTGGGCACAGACACAGAGACATCATTATAGCACCCCATTCTTCAGATAATCCTAAGAAGCAAACACACCCACATGCCAAGTTTTGATCTTTTCCAAGATTTAGATCAAATACACAAAACCCACAAGAGTAACAATCCAAAAATTCAGAAGAACCCAAATTTTGAATTATTTTTGTGTGCATTTCAGAAGCTGAAAATAATGAGATCAAGAAGTGAGAAGCAGCTAATAACCAGAGAAAAGCTTTGAGAGGGACTGTTGGAGATCGCAAGAGAGTGAGATGAGAGCTCTAGTGTGAATCGCAGGGGTGAGGAGAGAGAGAGAGGGAAAATTCAGATTTGGGTTTGGGGCCTTGGGGGTGGGTTCTGACCGGGTTTATGTTGGGTTAGAGGTTGGGTTAGGATGTAGAGTTAAGTTGTGGGTCCCACCTTGCCACCTCAGCTGTCACCTAAGGTTGTATAAGTTTGGTTGTGTGAAAGTTGTCTCCAAAGTTTTACTCAAAATTTAATAAAAAGAATAGTGCAACAGTTGTAGTGGTAATTGTAACTTATTAGGTTGACACAAGGTTGCTTGGCCTGAAAAGTTAGCGCAAGTGAAGCCAAGAAAAGATATTGTATAGGTGTCTAATTAATTTCTTTAGGACGACGAAAAAAATCATAACTACAAACTAAGCATGTTTGGAAAAAAAAAATCCATCTAGTTTGATAACGGGTGAACAATATTTGAACCATTATTCTATACAGCCGGGAAATTCAGAAATTCATGATAGATCAGTTGACACAGTAATGGCATGTTCAGTTACTTCGGTATGGGGAAGAGTTGAAGAGAGGAAGGGAGGAGGGCAGAGGGGAAGGATGAGGGTAAAATCACTTGTTTGGTGACGCCTCTTCCCTCCGGGCCCACAAATGTCAATCCGTCCGAACGAGGACAGATTAAGAGAGAGACAACACTTCCCTCATCCATTAACTTTTTCCCATCAAAGAAAATGAACTCTCTATGTAAGCGTATAATAATGGTAAAACATATAATATTCCATTCTTTCCTTCCTCACTTCTTATTTAACCAAACATACGGAGTGACGACTCCGTTCCTCTCCCTAGGGATACATCTTCCATCCCCTACATTTTCTCATCCCTCCTACCAAACATAGCATAAATGAAGGATTCGTGCCCCTCACCACCACCCAAAAAAAACAACTGAAATGAGGAACACAGAACAAGACCAAATCATAGTCCCATTAAACCCAAGTTAAAAGCATCTAAAATATAGTCCACTACCAATATCTATAACATGCATTGTACCTCTATGTCACTGCACAGAAATTTCAGAAGAAATGCAAAGCTTGGAGTCTGCTCCACCGCTGATCACACAATCACCTTTCCACCAGTCAGCACATAATACCTGAATTTGACAACCACCACCTAGTTAAGAAACTCTGAATTTGGGTGACTGAGTACTATAGAGAGAACTGGATCAAGAATGGGAATACCTTGTCTTTGTGTGAATCAATTACAGAAAGTGGCCACTGCAATGTGTGATTATGAAATTAGTGATGAACTCTTTAAGGTTATGCTAATCCATGCCATATTGCTATGCATCATATCATAGTTGAAAAGAAAATGTGGCAAGAAGAAGATACCGCAGTCCTTAGATCCCACAACATTACTTTCCCATCATAGGATGCTGAAACCAAATGAAACCACGATTTATTGTGCCACTTGCAAGCCGATATCCAGGAAGTGTGAGATGAAAACTGAAAGATGGGAGCCGAAGTTCCTGACAGGACAATCAAGATGATGTGAGATATGTGAGTTCATGATTGTGTGTGTGCACGTGTGTGTGTGTGTGAGAGAGAGAGAGAGAGAGGAGAGAGAGAGAATGGCTTTTGCTAATTTTATAAACCTGGTTTGCGAGGATCCCATATCCTAAGGATAGGATCGGAACCACCAGCAGCAATGAGTGCAGAACTTTCACCTCCAACATCTAGGCAATTAATGACTTTCCCGCAAAACTGTACAAAAGAAAGTGTTACCTTCTAATTTCAAACATGAAAAAACCTCAGCTCATTTAATAGCATGATTAACTTCTTTCTGCTTTTTTAGACATCTTGGGATGAACCCAAAAAAAACAAATATGTGCACTAAGATGTGTGGTTCTGCTTCAAGGATAGGATTTGAGGTACAAGGTTTTGCCTTCTCAGCATGACATGCACATAAGTGGATTTGACGACCACTATATGTATTTTCAATTTCAGACACCATGAAATAAGCCCACACACTCACCAATTTTGATAATGGCTTGGTACTTATTTCGTAACAGAGAAAATTGCCACAAAAAAAAAAGGGGGTTCCACTTGCACTATGTATAGAATACGCCAAAAAGCGGAGCAAATCAATTTAATAGCACGTGTTGTGCAAAGTGCAAGTAATAAAAGGTGAATAAGCCATGTATTGTCTGAAAACACAAATTGATCCAAGACGAAAGGGAAGAGTCCTGCAGCATCTGGGCAGCCAATCCTGAACATTAGTGATATGTTCTATGAGCTGCGTGAAGGATGAGTCTAACAACTCCATCCAAACAAGGAATGTACCACAAATTTCTAACTCCAAAAATCCCGTGAGTAACTAACAGCAATTTAAAACTAGGAAGACATTTTTGGGAAGAAAAGAGTAAGAGATTGCTAATTGATTGACTTCGGGAGCACTGGCAAATTTACTTCTTTTCAAAATCAAGAATGATACCAAGAGAAAGCCAAGTCAGAGTAATTCTCACACACCAGGTTAAGTAAATCTTTGCCTGTTTCAACATCCCATGTTCTGATAGAATGATCCCATGACGCAGAATAAATTGTTCCATGCTGTGGCCAAATTACAGAAGATACAGACTGTGTATGCCCCACAAGTGTGGATGCGGCCACTCCCTGCGGCACAAAATCTGTATTAAAATTAAATATATTCCAGGAAAAACCGAGAGTAATAGATAAAATCTCAAGGTAAACAAAACATAGATGGAAAATAAAATAAATACAGTACAGTGAGCATTAAATTCGGAGCCAAAAAAAAAAAAAGAAAAAAAGAAGAAGAAGATTAAAGATTAAATTAACTTCAAATTAAGAATTATTCTATAGCTGTTTAACGTGAAATACATCCTGTACAGTTGTTTAAATTAAACTTTTGATTATAGTAGTGTCATTCCCCAAAGCCAATCATCAATATCCGTTGCCACATAGCTGAACCACAAAGAGTGTCAAGTAAGAACAAATACGCTGTTGGAACAGAAGTCACAGTAGAGGTTAGCCCATAAATCTAGCCGGAAAATGCTCTGCCGCAAATGCGAGTTATGATAAAATAATCTAAACCAACTCATAAATCAATGCATCACTCAAGCCACTCACTAAAATGTGTGTTTTTCCTCATGTCTCAGAATGAGTAAAAATACCAACCCAATAGAAAAAGCATGATTACATTCTTCACAATAACTCCAAATTGCTTGCAGCAAATTTTTTTTTTTCATTTCTCATTCGCCTTAAAATGAATTCTTCCCTAAAACACCACAGCGAAAGTTAATTACTTAAAGATCCTGATTCGCCTACAAGGCATACAAAAAAAAATTTAATCACTTGCGAACCACTAGAATGCTCAATATTTTCTTTACATCTTCTATTCGAAAATGTTCAGTTTTCTTGACTAGGTTGATCTATCTATCTGTATATACATATATATATGCATAATACAGCATGCCCATTTGTGAACTGAAAAATAGAATTACCTCTGACTGAGATTCTTCATCTCCACTGCCCATTTTTCTCTTCTTAATAGATACTATCTCACCTCCTGTATCAGATTCATTGGTATTCCATAAGTTGATTCTACAGTCCCAAGAACCAGAACAAACCTGAGTAAATGTCCACAAAAGGTAAACAAGTGAGCACTATTTTCAAAATAATTTACACACCATACTACTTTCAACAATAAAGCAAAAGAGTTTAGCGAGACCATATCTCCAGAAGTCTGTGCTGCAACACTTTGCACAGATGCATTATGCCCGCGTAAAACTTTAAATGCTCTAATCTTCGTAGGATGATGGAGTGGCTCCTCTGCATCAAACTTTCAGGAGAATAATTTCTATTAAGGAGAGGAGTTTATTTGGCAGGAAATCAAAATTCAATTGTAAGGGCGGTAGCATCTTCCAAATACCTTCCATAGCCTCACTGTCCTATCTTTCGAACCAGTGGCTACAATTGTATCACTAGCACTTTCCACACCTACAAATACATATTCGCAATTTCGATTGACCAAAACGAAGATTGCACAAGCACATGCGCATCAGAACATATAATAATCACACAGAAATACGCTTCTTCTTCTTTTTTTTTTTTTTTTAGGGGGGGGGGGGGTGGTTAATATCACTCAGAAAACTGCTGGAGAGCATGAAAAATGGATATTGAGAAATATTAGATACAAAATAGGCCTTCAAGTAGTGCAGTTAGTGAAACTCTACGGTTGTTTCAGGATCAAAATGCTTAAACATAGTGGAATAGGTTGCAGTCAACAGTGTCCTTTTTTGTCATATTGAAAAGTTCGCAACAATGAATACAGGAAGAAAAGGAATATGAATGTCGTAGGAAAAAAGGATATGCATACTGGAGGAAAATAATTCTTATATATACCTTTTGACTTGACGATACTAACAGAAGTAACCGCAGCACCGTGTCCGTCTAATATATGCGTGCACAACTCAGCAGATTTCCAAATCCTAATTAAGTAGGCAGAATTCAATAAATATTCACATCTAGTAAGTTCATGTTCATCAAGAACGGAGTAAATACAATGCAACCCTAACATAAAGTAATTCGGAGGAAGAAGTAAAATCTACCAAGATTCTTACGACATTACCTTGCTAAACCATCATAGCAGCCTGTCAGAACGAACCTGCAAGACATAGATATGTGTAAACTTTGGAAATGAGGTACGCTTCTAATTGATAGATTCAAGAATGCCAAGAGAAAACAAAAATCACAATCACACATTCCAAACTGCCATAGTAGTTGTTCTTAAACTGTGAGCTTATAATGCACCATGCGATAGTAAGCCCTGCCTCTTAATAGTGTTGTTCCGCATGCAAATGGGTTGCACCCCTTTTTCTAGCGCTGTTAGTTGATTTTCTTTACTTTACCAAGAAAAAGGTATATATGCGAGACCTACCTATGTGTCGCTTTACATTCATTGTTTCTTGTTATGCTAGGGTTATCCTACAATTTTTGTGCCAAGATCAAATCCTATGGATGCACACAATTGCCTGAAAACCATGCGATTATAAATCAGTTGGGGAAGACCTCTGATTCTCCAAAGAAGATAGGCTACTACCTCAACGACTATAAATTAGTTACATTTGGATTGCAATTCATCAAACTGTATTCATAAATGTTGTGCCAGACTACAATCAAATCTGTAATTAATCCAGAGAATCAACAGTTTCAAACAGGAGATCAATTGCACTTTTCGTGATCCTAAGAGGGCCAACACCTCAACACCTCATTCTGGAACTTGCAAGGAAAACTCAAATTAGGACATCCCATCACAGAAGGAAGTAAAAATTCAATGAAAAATTTTCCTTACAAGCACATCTTCAAATGTAAGCATATGTGCTCATAAATATATGGATCATGAAAAATGCAAGAAGGCTAAATGGCATAATCCTTGTGAAAGAAGGCTAATGGTCACCAATTTTCAGACCTAGGGAGTAAATCTGCACAAAACCCACGGAGCAGAATTTATCCAAACTCCAAAGTGACCCCAAACACACAATTTAGGGACCGATCAGAAGGGCTGAGGACCACAACTATTTGACCAGCAGAATATCCTTCCTAAGTTAATGCAGAATGACCACATTAGACAAAGAATGCGCACTATAGTGACGATTTCCTTAAATTTTTTTAGCATTTTTCCCTAAGAGGTAATCATTCAATAATGGTGAGACAATATATGTTTACATTTACGCATGTCATCCACATTTATAAGCACAGAAGTTTGAAATATATTTTCGCGAGATACTGTCATCCTAGTGAAAACTCAAGTTCATCTTCTCATGCTCTTTTTCTACTATTCCACACTTTGATTAATTAGGAATAAAATGCAGTTACGGGAAAAGGACCTACTAGAAAAGGCAGTTAAAGTCTTCTGAGAGAAGGCTTATATGCGGTATCATACAACAATGGATGAAATCATGAAAAAATAAATAAATAAATAATAACTAAAAGGTATTTTTATTGATTGTTGAACTACGTGGCTAAGCCATCGGTAATGTCTGCAATATCAACAAAAAGCTGATACCAACCAATTTGTGGTCCCCATGAAAACAATTTAATTCCATGGTTATAAACACATGACACAGATATTCATGACAACCTAAGAGTGCAAATATAAGGGCATGTCATGAATGCAAATACACAAATGATATGTGAACAAATACCAATAATCTAGTTGTAATCTTGTTACAAAACATAAATACTTACCCAGGATTTGAACCATCAACTGCACTGACCCAATCATCATGTAAAGAAGGCTCTTCTTCTTTTCGGGGGGCAACAGCCTTTAGGTATTCAATTTCTAAAATTTTCTCCTGTAATATAACATAAATAAGGCTGGGAATCAAAAGAAATTACTGAAGGGATGACATAGGTAGACAACGTAATGGAGGCACCAATTACATGGTAACTTAGGCTCATTGCGTGTCTCTTTCTGTTATAGACACTCATTTTGTTACCCTGAATTTATAGACTGGGTATTGGACATTTAAAGAAATGAGAACCCATAAATCATTTGAACCACTGGCTTTACACCTAATAAAAAGCCGCACAAAACCGAAAAAGAAAAATGATACTTCCAACATGGATTTCAAACTATTAAAGGAATAAATAATCTACATAAATATCTGGTTCAAGTAACAATCACTTGTTTATGCTCGATTTCGTTTATGCATCATTTGGTTCATTATTCTCATACATCTGGTATGAATAGAGAAACAATGAAATAGTTACTAACAAACAGTACATATTCACAATGTAAATTGTAAAAACAATGTTTAGACAAGGTAAGTACCGCCGAAATACCCTTGGCAAGAAGAAACTCTTCAAGTGACATGCGGACCAACTCTCCATCAATCAGAAAATCAAAAGGTTCAGGTTTCCAATCATCATTTCCTGGTAATGATCAGCTAACAAACGTAAGATGGTGAATCTAAATAAATGCATGTATGCGTTCATGGGTGTGCATGTATGGGTTTATGTACATTTGAACTGCATCACATTAATACATATATCGACTAGAAAAGTACAGTTAACCCTCTATAGGTAATATTCAGTAAGATAATAAAAAAAAAAATATTCTAGTGATTAGGAAGTTATGTAAGAACCAATTAGTCCCATGGTGGGGAATCCTGACAATAATTAAACATTTCTTGAAGAATCCTAGCACATAATCAAATATGAGAGTGCAAATTATACATTCATAATTTACATATGTACAAAAATATATATGTAGCTATCGTAGTATTGTAAAGTTGTATTAACGGTCTTTTCTACCCCCTAGTACGTTGTATATAAGTGTAGTTATCTATACTACTATAGAAAGAGAGAGGTAGGGGTTCCTAACTTATATTTTCTATCAACCATAATTACAATATAACCAATAAGATTTTCCTTCCACAAAAAGAATAATAGGGATAGTAAAATGTCAACTCACTTGCATAATTTGAATTTCAAATACCCAAAGTAAAAAAGAAATAAGTGAACAAACTCCATTTCTATCAACAACAAAAACCATAGGTAACCGTCTCTCCCCTTCCCACTCCCAGTGATTGACGGCCACTATATCCTTCATCTCCTGTGCAAATTCCATTTGATTTGGATCATATGAAAGACCTCATGATTTGGCTATAAAAGAGGTACAGAGACTTTGGTTTCAAAGGTAAAGATGATTCTGTTCATTTACTGTAGTCACTATGACATTTCAACATTGTAATTTATACTCCTACATTTGTAGTTCAAGGTAAAAATGGTTGTCCTAAAATTTTTTTTACACTTCCAACCTGCATAAAATGTTGGTATATAATTGTGTTCGGGTGTTGAGTTTCTTCATGTGTTGTAAATTTAAATGCTTTTTCTTTAATCATGGGTAATTGTAAGTTTTTTTTTTTTTTTTCTTTACATTTAGATTATTTTCCACCCAACAAACATAGTGTCTTTTATTGGTTAAGATTAGAAATGCATAACAAAGACAATTGTGTTACACACGCAACGCGTGTGCCTCCGCCGCTAGTATGGATGAAACTAAGAGCAAATAGGTAGATAATAATTCTTTTTAATAAATTTTGAGTCTCCAATAACCAACTACCATACACAAACTAGTATAATTTACAGAATATCAACGAAGTAGTATTTTTTAATATACTGTCTCCCTTTGGAGACGATATAGCGAGGGGAGAAAAAAGTCTTAATCTTTCACATTAACAACAGGAAAAAAAAACCATATCCAGCAAAGTAATCACTGATCAAAACAATGAGAGAGACATACAAATGTTCAAATATATATATATATATATATATTAAAATAATGATATGGCAGAGAGTGTAAAGAACATTGAACCTGCTTTGAGGAGGTTGTTGACGACGGCAGAAAGGCCCATCCTGGTGAGATTAGATGGAATAGCAATGGAAGTGCTGGGGGCCCTGAAAGGAGGCTTGAGCTTTGTGACGAATCGGACTTGGACCCGCCTCGACCACTCTTCTCCATCTCCGTCAATGTCCATCTCTGCTTATTGATGATAGATAGGTATACGTATATATATATATATATGTGTGTGTGTGTAGAGAGAGAGAGAGGAGCTCTGTCTGTGACTGAAGAGTTTTTGCTTCGAGTCGGAAGGGCAGAGACACGGGACACCAAAAGGAGGGAAACTAGGGTTAACTAAAGTAAAGTTTAGGTGTATTATGGTGTACTGTATTAAAGTCAGACCAATGTGGGCTCTCGATCGTATGGTGGAACTGGAACTTAACCCGAGTTTGAATTTGACGTGATCTTCATTATTTGAAGAATGGCCAGGGGTTGTTTGGAAAGTCTTAAACGACACCAGATTCACTCAAAGTCTAGCAAGATATTTGGTTCTTTTGGGCCATGTTTGTTTTACGGGATTGGAGGTAGGATTGGGAGTGATTGGACTAATAGTCCATTTTAATTGAATAGTCCGGTGTTTGGTTGCGCTTAAAAGGAAGGGACTAATAATCCTTTTTAACTAAACAATCCCCCATATGGGGGACTATCTAATCCCAAGGGGGGTGTGGTATAAATAGTCCTAGGACTAACAATTAAAATGGACTAATTGTCCAGTCCTGAACTTGATAGCCAAATGTGGCCTTGAGAATCAATAAAATTGACGCTAGAATTGTCAATTGGGCCGATAAGTCCGAAGTCTACTTGTGCGGCCCTCTAAATTTTGAGTTAAGAGTCTGGACAAAATTTCAACGGTTTGATTTTTCAGGTCAAGCTCGGGATTGTAGCTAGTTATAAGCCTGGCCCGTATAACTCTATGTACATGCTTGTAATTTTACTGCATTTTAACTTGACGATAACTTAGTAACTGTTTTGTGTTAAAAAAAAAAAAATCTAAAATCACATTGTTTTTTTTTTTTCCCCTTTTTTCCTTAAGGGTGCGTTTGATTGCTTGTATTTTTCCTGGAAAATATTTTTCATGTAAATTTTCCACATTTTTGTTCTGTTTGATTACCTAAAACTAGCAGATAGGGCACACGCGTTGCGTGTGTAACGCATTGAAGTAATTACATATTTACAAATATATTTACAAATATAAGTAAAAATAGATTCTGAATTTCTAATATTGACATACACACAAATGTATAGCACAAATTACATTTATCCTATACATTAAGGAACGTTGTTTCAGATACTTAGTTTTTACATAAAACTATTCACAATTATTAAACCAAATCACCATTGACAGGATAACTGAAGCGTATCAAACACCATGCTCATCTGAAATAGTTGCATCCATTTGTTTTCTAGCAGTATTTGCAATGTACCTGAATAAGTAATTTACATGGATGTGTAAGTTTGTGTAGAGAAATGTAACAAAATTCCTCATTCAAAATTGAAGAATGATGGGAACAAAGGAAACCTCGTTATAGTTGTGCACATAGTCCTATGATTTGATTCATGTGTGTACACGCCGTCGTGCATAGAACTACAAAATAACATAATGTATATGACGATGTTAATAGCAGTGTGGTCATAATAGAACGTCATTCTTTTAACAAAGTCATATTAAACTTACCTCATGGAGAAAACCAACACGTCTTCTTTTTCCCTTATTCCTTTTGAAATGTTATAAAATTAGTAAGCAACATATTCCACACAAATATAAAGTAAGTAAATGACACTATTATGTACCTAACGATGGGGAACTTACTTTTTTCCTGTCATTTCCTGCAACACTTTGTTGATCATTTTGCATAGTTGTCTTTTATCTGCTTTAACTATGCACATCCAACCGGGACTGTAAATAGGAAGACTAATGACCTGAACATTAGCAATGTAGATATGTGAACATGCTCCAATTGATATCATTAAAAATGGAGTCTACCTTTTTTTCAAACGATATATACGTTGGCAATGGTTTGTAATCTTCAAATAATTCCCAAAGCTCATAACGCTCCATCCCTGAAAAATAGAATGTTATCCCCCCAATTTTGAAATAAGATAGAAAGAAAGCATAAGTTAATGGACAGTTAAACAGGTATGATTGGTACCTGGTGCAGTTTGTCATAATTTTGTTAAAGAAGCAAAACTTCTTTATACATGACGTTTCTCGTGAAAGATTCATTCCCACCGTTAGCAACTCCTTTTTTAATCAATACTTTGGTTGTATCATTACAAATTCCACGTGATAAGGCAACATATAGCTGTCCATGACTGAACACATGGTCCGGAAGGTATATACCCACATGCGGGATTGTTTGACCTTGAGACTTATTTATAGTCAAAGCAAAACTCAATTTGATTGGAAATTGACGTCTTGTCATATCAAAGGGGAGCTTTATACTATCCGGTGTCTTTAAAGGGATCCTTGGCAAAAAAACTCGTGTTCCAGCACATTGACCAGTTAGAATTTCAGCATCTATCATGTGATCAAATTTTCCACGACATAACAACCGGGTGCCATTACACAAACCTATTTTTGGATCAATATTCCTGAGAAGCATAATGGGTACACCCCGTTTCAGTGTCAATTTATGTGGAGGCAATCCACCTGGTGATATTGAATTCAAGAACTCTTGTTGGTACAAATTTCTTGGATCATCATGAACAGAGTCATAAGAGTATAACGTCTCTTCTTGTCCAGGGAACATGCCAATTATCCTTTCATTTAACTTGTCAACTTCTTCATTTCGAGGAGTAAGTATAGCACGTTCTACCATGTATTTAGGACCGAGAGTATTAGTGCAATCTAAATTAGGAAAAACTTTGCGTACCAAATGATTTATAGATTGATCCCCTTCCCATGGTATCACCATGGATGATGGTAAATTTGTCATGTCATCATCAATTGTAGGTTCAACACCATCCCCTACGCGGAGCAAGAATTGTGCAAATTGTTGGTCGCCTCGTGATCTCATATTGTGCTTCAATCGTAGAACTCGAACGATACTCCAAAATGATGTTCTAGTGATTGAGGCGTCAATCAATTCAGACCTTGTACCTTTAGGAACAACAGGAAGTACTTGACGAAAATCTCCCCCAAAGACCATAATTTTTCCACCAAATGGTGAGTCAACTTCCATGATATCTCGAAAAGTGCGGTCTACAGCTTCAAAGGCATAACGATGTGCCATTGTTGCTTCATCCCAAATAACAATAGCTGCAGTTCTTATCAAAGATGTCAAGGTAGATTGTTTACTAATTGAACATGTAGACGAAGCATCGGGATTGATAGGAATCTTAAATCGAGAATGTGTTGTTCTTCCCCCTGGCAATATAGTAGCAGCTATTCCTGATGTTGCTGTCGCGATTGCTATATGACCATCTTTCCTTAATCTTGCAAGCAACGTGCGATACAAATATGTTTTTTCAGTACCACCTGGACCATCCACAAAGAATATAGCATGCTCGTGTCGTTCAAAAACTCCAATGATTGAATCAAATGCAAGCCTTTGGTCTTCATTCAATTTGTCAATTGCCTCTAGATCCTCTGGAAGAATACTTATTGAAAGCTCGTCTTTGATAACCGTAGGAACTTGTGATAATCTTTCATATCCTTCCGTAATTACAGGCAAGTTATAGTCTGAAATCAATTTATTATGTTGTACTAATAATCCATTTAAATCTCTCAGTAATCTATTCATGACAACAACATTATTCAATGTACTTGACGAAGGATAGTCTTCAACCATAACATTAAAAAACTCATCCCATAGACTTCGTACTCCTATCGGCTCGCAATATACCAAAATCGTAACAAACAATCTTCTGAAGGCACTTGGCATTCTTATTACAGATGCCTCAAGTAAGCACTGACGAATGCTATCATCATTTTCCAATAAACCGCGACTTTCGGCTGCTTGCTTAAACGTTGTGCACTCTACCCCATTAACTGTTAGCATATCTTCATAAGATTGTGGACCCCTTACATGATTGAAAATGACACGAAGGTAGAATAAAGCACCTTGTGATGGCGAAACTGTGTATATTCTACCGATAACCCTTATCCGATTTCTCCTCCTCCTCCACATTTTTTGGTTTCCACCAATCCATCTATAATTCTCTGGAATCTCACGATATAAAAGTCGACGGGCATCTGGGTCAACACGATTCAAAGTGAAAAACTCAGTTAACATTGTTTTTGAAAACATATCATCACACAAAATATCCGATAGGTTTTGATCATTGTAAAATCGAACATGTTGCCTGTTAGGTAGATGAATCGGTAATCGATCCACAGATGGATAGATTTGGCTATGTGGGAATTTATATATCTTCCAGAGTGCCTCTGTTGCACAAACCCATCTTGCATCGACAAATTGTTGAACTTCATCATAGTCAGGTCCTGGACGCACTTCAAGAGACACTCGGTCTGGACCCTTATGAACATATTTGTATAAGTATTTCACGCTTTTTATGCTGCTGCAAATCTCAACATTGATATGATAATCGTATTTTTGTAGCAACCATGCATTATATGGAATAACCCAACTATTGTCGACCATTATGTTGCGATTATGGTCAAGTGGAATAGGTTCCCCATCCCATCTTCTATAAATGGGATATGAATCATTCCCTTGTATGGTTCTTGAAGAAAATGCTCTGTGACACGACTTGAAATGTGTTCTCTAAAGAGTACGTCCAAGTGTAGACGGTCGCGTCGCGTTAAAAACCGGTAAGACCGGGTCGAATCCCAAAGGACGGAATGTAAAGGCGGAAGAATCTAGATTGAATCCTAAAATAAAATAAAAGATGAATTCTTGTAGTAGGGGGGGTCTAACAGTCCTAAAAGAAATAGAAGAAACAATTTATAGTGAAGCAAAGACTTAACTAGATAAGATTAAAAACTGTGATATAAATCAAATATGAAAAAGAGTTGGGAACATGTGAATCCACAAAGTACCAGCCACTACCATGATTTTAACAAGAACGAACAGTTGGGGTTTTATCCTTAGAGTATTCCTTATTTCAAAATGATTAAGTTAAGCATTCTAGACACTAGGTATGTGTATCTTGCATATTTAGTGGTTTGTTTACCTTACTTATTTATGAAGAACTGAAATAAGTAGTTAATTAAAACCATGAACAATAACTAACAAATTGAGTATATAATACTCGAGGTGTTTGTTATGAGTGTTCATAGATTTAACTAATCGAAAGAGCTTTTATTCCAAAATCAGATTACAATTTGAACTTGAAAGATCAATTTGGACCTAGTTTCTGAAACAAAAGTTACTGAAATACAGAAAGGAATAAACCCAAGTCATAATCATATCAATCGATTGACTTAATGTCAATCGATTGACATGGAATGGCTTTCAATCGATTGACAAGGAATGGCTTTCAATCGATTGACAAGTATATCAATCGATTGACTTGGAGTCTATGCCAATCGATTGGATACTGTATCCAATCGATTGGCATTGACTCTTTCACAGAATCATGGCAGAGGGCTGGGAACAATGCTTCTTCACATTATTCCCAACCAGAGTTCTACTCACGCATGTTTAGGACTGAATAAATACAAATAAACTGAAAAGTGAGATCAAACATTGGCATGGATTAAATCTATAAGCTATGAATTTCGAAATCTAATCAAAACCAAACTATAACTAAAACAGATTTACAATCAAAGTCTAAGACAATAACAACAAGAATGAACCTGAACTTAAGAATGTATTCGAAACCAAAGTATCGTCTAACTTGAACTTGCTTAAAACGAAAATGGAGGAAATTCCTACAAAAACAAAGAAATGTCAGCCAACCCTTGGCCCTCTCTACTCTCCCCTATATATAATGTCAGAAACACGAGTTAGAGGTGTCCAGGTTCATTCCATAACGGTTGGTCGTCGCCTGATTGCTGAGATCTTGCGCCATTAAAACAGACTGTTTCCAGTTTAAGTCAATCGATTGACAAAGATGTCAATCGATTGATAAAGATGTCAATCGATTGATAAATAGTTCAATCGATTGATAAGGAAAACATGTCAATCGATTGAAACTATGTCAATCGATTGGTATCAAGACTTCATCAATTTGTTTCTTGAGTTATTCCTTTCAACTTGTAATTCCCTTCAGCTTCAGAACCTGCACTCACAGAGCCAAACACAACAACATACCACGAAAAACATATCATTGTGTACAGAAGCAAATTAAGCACAATTGCAGGTAAAACTAGAGAAATGAGGTTATATCCAGTCAGTTTTTACTCCTTATCGGGCTAATATTAAGCTAATATCAACTCTCATCACAACCCCCAACTAGCGTTTTGCTAGTCTCTAGCAATGAAGCGGAATTAACACAAATTGAGACGACCAACTATTATCGTTACAGTTTTATTGAACTAAAACAAAAGGGAAATTCTAACTCACTGTCGCAGGAATCGCGGTTGCATTTAGCGTATGCAACAAGCCTTTGAACCCTTAATTAGGTTTACCCTAATGGACGAGTTGTGTCTCGTGAGGGTTTTCAGAGAATTTACCCACAAAATTCGGATGTCAAATTTCCAAACTTATCAAAGCTTCAATTTCTCTTTTATGCTAAAAATTCTGCTTAACAAGGATATGAATTCCTTTACCATGCTATGGAAGTAAACAACATGTTACAAAGTAGCTTATTCAAGTTAAACTACATTCACAGCCTTTATATATCCTTGTGTGTGTGTGAGGAGTTAACAACTACGATATAAATCTTTATCTTAGAATTCTTCAGATTGACATGTTAAAGACTTCATAGTTTCAACTCAATTCTCACACGGCTTACGCTCAAAATAGAAATCACTCTGAAACTGGCGTAAAGCTTATGCACTCATAGTATGAAGCTCTAATGAGTAAATGTAGAGGCAATCAAACATGCTTACATACTAGACACTGAAAAACGCTTATTTGAGGTGCATGAGTCTCATGGATGGAATGCCAATACAACAAGAGCGATCTACTGTGGAAAACTCATTTCATACTCGAGATTTGTTAAAATTAATCTAGAATCCTTAGGACTTGTGACAGAAATATGAGGAGAGGTAAGAGATAATAGACTGTGGAAAATGAGTTCAAACATGTGACATAGTAAAACCACTCCACTTCACATCTTTTATTTAACAATCCTCCAATTTCTTTTATTTATTGCTTTCCACTTTTCTTTTCTCTTCTTCTTCTTTTTTTTTTTTTTTTTTTTATATATATATATATGTATATATCTGCAATCACTTCTCCTTTTTCTCCTTTAACTATTTTCACGAAATCGTCACATACTTGATTATAAAAAGGTGATTTTAGGTAGAGACATTGATTTGTGATAGGTAAGTGAAGTTTTAGATTTCCTCGAGAGATGAGGTGAAGAAACGATGGCCTAAATCATCTTCTAGACATTATAACTTATCTCAAGTATTTCCTGAGTTTTAAAATTAGTAAATCCTGAACGTTCTCCTGATGCATTAGCCAAATGAAACAAGAATGAGACTCTCAACGAGATAAAAATGTATTTCAAGAATCAACACGAGTTTTGTGATTAACCCTCAGAATAAACGAATGGCTCAAAACTCACTAGGGTTAAAAGTTTCACTATTAATCCATTAATCATGACTATCGTATTTCATTCTCATTCAAAGATTCTTTCGTAATTGTCAACTCGTGCAAAATTGTTTCAGGATATATTCGTGCTATGGATGCAAAAACTCGATTAGTGACTAAGTAACATGTAATCGAAATCCATAATATAGTAAGGAAAAACATGAATGCATCATTGCACAATAATTTAGCTAGGAGGAACGAAGTTTTATAGTTTAGAAATTTTGACAACAGTTTTTTTTTTTTTTTTTTTTTTTTTTTTTTTTTTTTTTAAAACAAAACAAATTAAGAAAGCTAGAAACTTGGAAATTCAAATATTAAACAGGTGTGCATTTTAAATTCAAGAGAGAAAACAGGTGGATATCTATTCCCTACCCCCAACTGAAATCGACATTGTCCACAATGGAAGCATTTCAAGAAAAAGAAGATATCACCTGATTAAAGCATTTCCATACACATCAGAGAATACACCTGGTTTAATAAAACAAACTCCCCAAACAACCAAGATCAAGGGCATATGGATAATAATTGAAAGTATCAACAATAAAAGCATAATCCATGAACAAAAAGAGCTATCTGTAATACGAATGTCCAAAATTACTGAAATCCAAGTACATATATAAACTACATAAACTATACAACCCAGCTTTCCAACCAACCAAAATAAACCATCCACACATCTACAACAACTCCACAAATCAAACAAAAGAAATACAAGAGAGATTACAAAATACGATTAACAAAATACTCTCTCGCTCTCCATCACTCCCTCCTAAGGCTCAGCAGGATCAATATCGGAAGGCGTGATAACTACCTCACTGTCACCCTCAGCAGCTGTCCCAGTCTGGGCGACAACCGCCGGGTCACTCACAGCTGGCGGTGAAGCAGCAGCTGGAGGTGGTGGCTGTGAAGGTGTCTCTGAGGTGATGCCCTCTGGCTGAGCCGATGTCGAGGCTGGATCTGACGGTGGAGGTGTAGCTAAAGTAACGCCCTCTGGCTGAGCCGATGTCGAGGCTGGATCTGACGGTGGAGGTGTAGCTAAAGTAACGCCCTCTGGCTGAGCCGATGTCGAGGCTGGATCTGACGGTGGAGGTGGCATAGATGAGCGCAAGGATTGCTCAATCCCAAGCAACATCGAAATCTGCTCAATCTGTCCACCTAGCCGCGCCATCTGGGTAGCTAATAATAACTGCTCAGCTGTGAGCTCTCTAATCATCGCATGAAGCTGTACCCTCGCGGCTCGCTCCTCTAACAAGAACTCATAAATGGTCTGAAGAGATGGAGGAGTAGATGTAGAGGCCGTAGGTGGCACAGGGGCTGCAGGTGGTGTAGAGGCTGTACATGGCTCACGCATCCTCAACTCATACTGACCCTCAGCCTCAGTCGGCGTCCCAGAGTCCTCATCCTCCTCCTCCTCAGCTACCTCCGTATCCTGACCCTCCGCCTCAGAAGGCGTCCCTGGGTCTACGTCCTCCTCCTCTGACGTTACGTCTCCTCTCTTTCTCTTCTTCTTCTTACTGCTCTCTCCAACTTTCCCTTTCCCTTTCGCCAATTTTTTAAATTGTGCTGCTGACCTTCTAGCAGCCGACTCACCAAAAACACCAATCTTAGATTTTAACTGCGCCTCTCCTGCGGGTATCACCAATCCTGCCTGCTCGCACACTCTATGTACCACCCATGCACCCTTGAGGTGCTGGGCCTTGCCAGGATGACGTGTAGGCTCAACTAAGAACTCGATGAAGAGCCGAGCGAGGCAGATGGGCAGTCCTGTCCCAATAGCATAAAGAACTCTCGCGTACCACCCAGCAAAATCTAACTTATAAGTGGTGGGGAGGATACAACTGCAGAGAGTCAAATGTAGAAGATGATAGTCTGGCGTCAGGTCATGGTCGTCGAATACAGTGATCCCTGAATATTTCTTCACCTTCCCGCCGGAGATCTCTGTGGCCACAACATCAAAAGATGGAAAAGGACGGTCGGGATGAATGGGATACATATGATCAGGAACCTCAGGGATGCCCAGTGCCTGAGCGACCGTCGCAGGGCTGAACTCAATTGCCCGTCCCGAAACACACGAGAAATATGTGTAAGGAACGTTTGGCACCTTAACCAAACTGGCGCATGCCGGCCGAATCCAAGAAGCATACACTCTCTTATCTGCTGAAAGAACTGGGATCCAATCGGGAAAAGCTCTAAGACGGGCCAAATGGAATGGAATCTTGTCGTCGCTCCACAAATTCTCGAACCGCCTTTCCACCATGATTGCGCGTGTTCGGAAATATTTAGTGTACCATGTATTCTCTTTGGCATTTCTAAACCTGTGAGCGAGCGGTGGATCCGGAATCTTGAGAGAGGTTGACTTTTCTGGGTGGGGCCCATTGTCTTTGGGTTTCGGAGCCATGGGAGCTACAAAAGAAGCATAACAGAATGTTAGGATGAAAGGAATTAGAGTCTGCTTCTCTGTTTATGTCAATCGATTGACATAAGTTGTCAATCGATTGAAGTTGAGTTCCAATCGATTGAACCCTGATGTCAATCGATTGACATCAGCGATCACAGGGGGCTGCCCACAACAAGGTCTCACGTCCCCCTATGATTAAATTAATGGTCTTAAGACCATGAGGGACTCTCTCAATTGATTTGAACACTGAAAAAAAAGTGAGAAAGTGAAATGGGTTCGGGGTTACCTCGAATGGAATCGCAGCAGAAAGTTTGCCCCAAAATGTTGACGAGGAGATTGATGATGATGATGAAGATGATGGTGAGGATGTGGGGCCCGAATCCCTTTCCTTTCCTTTCACCCTCTATCCATGCGAGGACAGTGGCCGCGGCGGTGGCGATGAAGATGAAGATGATGAAGATGAAGATGATGAGGGATGATGATGATGAAGGATGATGATGATGAAGGATGATGATGAATAAGATTGGGAGAGGTTTACCTCATACTTCCCTGGAATCGCTTCCTCCCTCTCTCTCTCACAGGATTTGAATTGAAATGAGGGAGAGGGAGAAGAGTAGTCAGTACGTCTGGAGTGCTTTTCAATCGATTGACAAAATATGTCAATCGATTGAACACAATTCAAGTCAATCGATTGATAAAATTGTCAATCGATTGACATCCATCTAAACCAATCGATTGACAATCATATCAATCGATTGAAAAAGAAATTTATGGGAGCCCAAATGTTCCACATGTGATCAACCCCAACAATTTAAGAATGCTATTTCAAGACAGAGATAAGACTTTGAGCATTCATACAAGCATTAGATTCATCAATCACACAAATAGGAAGAATTTATTCCAAACATCATCAATTCATTGTTCAAGATGGATTATCATTACCCAAAGAGTACAAGATCTTGGTTGGAAAGCACACAAACAAACAAACAGAAAAACAAGAACAAAATTCTGTCTATTCATCTGCCAAAGGAATTATCAATTCTGCTCAGGTCCAGGGGAAGAAAAGTCTTCTCCCACAGCATATTCCACAGGGTACTCCACAACTTCTCCGTCCGAATCAATCTGAAGATCTTCTAGAATTTCTCGAACTGCGCAAAGCAAATCCCAGGTATTCATATTGGTGATCACCGCAATAGGAGAATCTGGGCATGAACTGGAAAGTGGAGTAAAAATTGGCCTTTCTTGCTCCGTCTGTTCTGGGGTTCCTGGAGAACGGACCCCATGGTAGAGCAAATGTGGTAGGTAATGCAAAGGATTCATCCTACAGCCAATCAAAAAAAGACAGAATAAGAATAAAAGGAAACAAAGAAAGCACACAAAGAAAAGAAAACTACTATACAACAACATCAGGTTCTCAAATTTCAAGAAGAATAATCAGGATCATCCAGGTGGATGGTCTCTGATTCTGGTTCGAAACTCTCCAAAAATGGTTTTAAACGTTGTCCATTGACTTTAAAAGCATTACCATTCTTGGGATTAACGATCTCTACTGCTCCGTGTGGAAACACTTCCTTGACAATGAAAGGTCCTATCCACCTCGACCTCAGCTTTCCTGGGAAAAGATGAAGCTTTGAATCATAAAGTAAAACTTTCTGTCCCGGTTTAAGCTTCTTTCTCAGGATCGATTGATCATGCTTAGCTTTTAACTTTGACTTATAAGTTCGAGCACGATCATATGCATCATTTCTGATCTCCTCTAATTCATTGAGTTGTAACTTCCTCAGTGTGCCACTCTCATGAATATCAAAATTTAGCAATCTCGTTGCCCAATATGCCTTATGCTCCAATTCCACAGGCAAGTGGCAAGCTTTTCCATAAATTAGCCTGTAGGGAGACATCCCAAGATTCGTCTTATACGCTGTCCTGTACGCCCACAAAGCATCAGTTAAACGCGACGACCAATCCTTTCTATTGATGTTAACAGTCTTTTCCAGGATATGTTTGATCTCCCTGTTGGCTAACTCTGCCTGACCATTTGACTGTGGGTGATATGATAAAGCAACCTTATGGTTGACCCCATACTTCTTCATCAGCGCCTCAAAGGGTTTATTACAGAAATGGGTTCCACGATCACTAATCATGGCCTTTGGTGTTCCAAATCTTGACAGAATATTCTCCTTTAAGAATGAGATCACTGTTCTGTGATCATTTCTCCTTGTCGGAATGGCCTCAACCCACTTGGACACATATTCGACCGCTAAAAGAATATATTCGTAATGTGATGATGGCGGGAATGGTCCCATGAAATCGATGCCCCAGCAATCGAAGATTTCAATAGTCATGATCGGGGTCATCGGCATTTCATTTCTCTTTGACAAGCTTCCCAACATTTGGCATCTAGCACATGCTCTACAAAATGCATAACAGTCCTTGAAAACTGTCGGCCAATAGAAACCACTACTAAACACTTTTTGAGCAGTCTTCTGGGCTGAGAAATGGCCACCGCAGGCCTCTGAGTGGCAAGAAGCTAAAATATGAGAAATATCTTCCTCAGGGACACATCGCCTAATTACTTGATCCGCACAGTACTTAAACAAGTACGGATCATCAAAGTAAAACCATCTGGCGATGGACAGAAACCTTTTTCTGTCAGGGGTGGACCAATGGGATGGGGTCTCCCCTGTTGCCAGGTAATTGACAATGTCAGCATACCAGGGCAAGCTGGTTGCTGCAAAAAGTTGCTCATCTGGGAAAGATTCACTGATCGGATTCGATTGTGACGAATTGTCTTCAAATGTCAATCGTGAGAGGTGATCAGCAACAACATTCTCCACTCCCTTTTTATCTTTGATAACCAAATCAAATTCTTGGAGCAGAAGAATCCAGCGTATCAATCGCTGTTTTGTATCCTTTTTGGATAGCAGATACTTCAATGCAGCATGATCGGTGAAGCAAATAATCTGCGAGCCAATTAGGTATTGCCTGAATTTCTCCAATGCAAACACAATTGCTAGCAACTCCTTTTCGGTAGTAGAGTAATTACGTTGAGCTCCATCAAGGGTTCTGCTAGCGTAGTAGATCACAGTAGGCTTTTTGTCTTTCCTTTGCCCTAAAACAGCTCCGATTGCTGTGTCACTCGCATCACACATCAGCTCGAAAGGAAGACTCCAATCCGGAGATTGCATTATCGGAGCTGTTGTTAGGTGATGTTTGAGTTTATCAAAGGATTCCTGACACTTGCTGTTCCACTCAAAAGGTTGGTCCTTAACAAGGAGTTGACATAGTGGTCTAGATACAGCACTGAAATCCTTAATAAACCTCCGGTAGAAACCGGCGTGACCTAGAAACGATCGTATTTCTTTAACTGTAGTGGGGACAGGAAGATTGGAAATTATATCGATCTTCGCCTTGTCTACTTGTATTCCCTCAGCAGATACGATATGTCCCAAGACAATCCCTTTTGTCACCATAAAGTGACATTTCTCCCAGTTGAGGACCAAATTCTTGTCCTCGCATCTTTTCAAGACTTTCTGGAGGTTTTCCAAGCAATCATCGAAGCTGCTTCCAAATACGAAGAAATCGTCCATAAAAACCTCCATGATCTTCTCCACCATATCGCTAAAGATGCTCAGCATGCACCGCTGAAAAGTAGCAGGCGCGTTGCACAATCCGAATGGCATCCGGCGATATGCAAATGTTCCAAACGGACAGGTAAAAGTGGTTTTTTCTTGATCGGCAGGATCAATTTCAATTTGGTTATAACCACTATAACCGTCCAAGAAGCAATAGAATTGGTGACCCGCTACTCTTTCGAGCATTTGATCCATGAAGGGTAATGGAAAATGATCCTTCCGAGTTACCGCATTCAACCTTCGATAGTCAATACACATGCGCCAGCTGGTGGTTACACGTGTGGGTACCAATTCTCCTTCTTTGTTTTCTACCACTGTAATGCCAGCTTTTTTCGGCACTACTTGAGTCGGACTTACCCAAGGACTATCCGAAATTGGATAAATAACCCCAACATCCAGCAATTTCAAAACTTCCTTCTTCACCACCTCTTGCATGTTTGGGTTAAGACGCCTTTGCATTTGACGACAAGGTTTGGCATCTTCCTCAAGGTAAATCCTGTGAGTGCATATGGATGGATTAATTCCTCTTAAATCAGCAACGGTCCAACCTAATGCACTCCTGTGTTGCTTAAGCAACTGTATCAGCTTACCTTCCTGTTCGTGATTTAAGACAGATGAAATAATCACAGGAAAGGTCTTCTCTTCTCCCAGAAATACATACTTCAATTCTTTTGGGAGCTCTTTCAGTTCCAACTCTGGAAATTGCAAGTTTGACGGCACAGCCAACTTGGTCTTTGGCGGTAGCTGCTCATATTGAGCCGTCCACATTGTTCTTGCAACTTCCTCTTCAACAACCTCCAATATAGAGCATATCTGACTCATCCTTTCATCTTGTGGAGTGTATTTATCCAATTCATAACATGAGTTAGTTATAATGGACTCCACAGGATCAGAGTGAGCAGTTGAATCAAAGCAATCTTGAATTACTGCTTCCACCCAATTCACCTCCTCTTCCTCATCATCAAAATCTTCAATTTTTGGATTTGAAAAGATCTTGATATTTAATGTCATATTCCCAAAAACAACGGTCATAACTCCACTCCTTACTTTGATCGTCGCATCAATTGTCGCGAGGAAAGGACGTCCAAAGATCACCGGAATCTGAGATTTAGCATTGTGTACTGGTTCGGTGTCTAGGATAACGAAGTCCACAGGGAAGACAAAAGTGTCAATCTGGACCAGAACGTCTTCTAAAACTCCTCGCGGGTATTTGATTGATCGATCTGCCAGTTGAAGGGTAATGCGAGTGGGCTTAAGTTCTCCTAACCCTAACTGTTGATAAACAGTGTAAGGTAAGAGATTAACACTCGATCCTAAATCGAGTAACGCATTGTTCACTTTCTTCTGACCGATTATACAAGAAACTGTTGGTGTGCCTGGATCCTTGTATTTAGGAGGCAAATCGTGTTTTACGATCGCACTTGCCTGGCATGCCAAGTAAGCACTCTTCTTAACACTTTGCTTCCTCTTTACAGTGCACAAGTCTTTAAGGAACTTGGCGTAGGAAGGCACTTGTTTAATTGCGTCTAGGAGTGGGAGATTGATCTTTACCTGCTTGAATAACTCCAGAAACTCCTGACTTTTCGTTTCTTGTTGAGGTTTCTTCAACCTCTGAGGATATGGTGCCGGAAAAGGACATTTGGGTGCCTCCTCGATGAGAGGTTCTTTTCCAGGTCTTCTCTTTATTTCATTATCCTCAGGAATTGTTATTTTGGGCTCAACTGTTTCGCCCTCTTTTCCTTCTTCCACCAATTCTTCTTCATTCTCTGCCTCTTCTTCATCACTAACTACAGGTTGTGAGGGCAAAGAGACTTTCTCAATTTCTTTTCCACTCCTCAACACAGTTACCGCCTTGGCCTCCTCATGTGGTCCAGATCCCGAGGGTCCTGTACCCGAGTGTTGGCCTTTAGGATTTTGCTCTGGCTGTGCAGGGAACATAGTTCGTTCTCGATCCCCTTGTTGGGCAGCTAACCTCTCTACACTTGTATTGAGTTTACTCATTAGCTGCATCATCTGCTGCATCATGAGTGTATTAGGATCCTCTTGTGCCTTCTTATGGGGTGGCACATAAGTGTTTGGTGAGAGTTGGTTGTTGCTTCCCTGATTGTAGTTGGATTGAGGTGAATGATTTTGATATTGGTTCTGGTGATACCCTTGACTTTGTTGATAAGTAGGAGGAGGTTGGTAACTCTGGTGGTATCCTTGGTTCTGAGGTCGGTATTGGTTTCCTTTATTCGGCTGCCACTGTTGAGATGGATTTGCTGCAGCAGCACTGTTTCTATGATCGAAACCAGGATGACTCCACCTATCATTGGGGTTGAAACGGTTAGGGGCATTTACAGCATGTACCTCCACTGAACTCTGTTCTTGGTAAACAGGGTATATTTGGCAATGTTGAGAGGTATGCCCCATCTGTAGACAACTCGAACATGATTCTTCAGATGCAAATTGTATTACCGAGTCCTTCTTTGCTTCCAAAACTTCCAATTTACGAGCTAGTTGCTCGTATTTCTCCAATAAGCCATCTTCCGCCTTCAGCTGGTAAATACTCTTTTTACTTGAACTTGAACTGGGCTGAGTTCTCGTCACTTGAGTTTCCCATTCCGGTGCATGTTCAGCTAACCATTCGAAATGAGCCTCTGCTTGTTCGGCATTCTTGCTCATAAACTCACCGTCACTCGTAGTTTCTACGAGCTTCTTTGATTTTGGACTTAAACCATCAAAGAAGAAGCTTATTGTTCGCCACTTCTCAAAACCATGATGCGGGCAGAGCAGTAACAAATCCTTGAAACGCTCCCATGCCTCAGCAAAAGTTTCTTCCTCTTTTTGATTATACATCTTGATTTGTCTCAAGATGTCAGTTGTTAACCGATTAGGGAAGAACTTTTTAAGAAAGGCTTCATGAATTGCTGCCCAAGTCGAAATCGAATTTGGTTTAAGTGACAATAACCATGACTTCGCTTTGTCCTTCAAGGTGAAGGGAAAAAGCTTTAATCGGATTATATCACTTGGACAAGTCTGATCTGTGAAAGTGCCACAAACATCTTCGAAATCTCGAATGTGCAAGTACGCCTTCTCTTTATCCATCCCGTGAAATGTGGGTAACAGTTGAATCATTCCATTACGAAAATGGAATGTGCCTGTGTGTGGGGGGATGCGGATACAAGAAGGTGTGGCTGTTCGATCAGGGGCCAAGAGTTCTCGTAAAGGTCGCTGACCTTCATCAATGAGGTCATGCCTATTCTCTCCTTGTTGGCTCTCTGTATCAGACATTGAGTTAGAAATGGATGGGGTGAAAATGGGATTATCAGCACTATGGATTGGATCTTCAAAAAGATTTGTGATGAAGGCTTCAGTGGAATCCAAGGACATAGAAGGACACAACAATACGGCTTATGTTCTGAAGAAATGAAAAGAAAAAAGAAAGATAGAAATGGGATAAGAAAAGATTGGATCAAATCAAAATTCCTGGCCTTTGTTACCGTCCCCGGCAACGGCGCCAAAAACTTGACACGACTTGAAATGTGTTCTCTAAAGAGTACGTCCAAGTGTAGACGGTCGCGTCGCGTTAAAAACCGGTAAGACCGGGTCGAATCCCAAAGGACGGAATGTAAAGGCGGAAGAATCTAGATTGAATCCTAAAATAAAATAAAAGATGAATTCTTGTAGTAGGGGGGGTCTAACAGTCCTAAAAGAAATAGAAGAAACAATTTATAGTGAAACAAAGACTTAACTAGATAAGATTAAAAACTGTGATATAAATCAAATATGAAAAAGAGTTGGGAACATGTGAATCCACAAAGTACCAGCCACTACCATGATTTTAACAAGAACGAACAGTTGGGGTTTTATCCTTAGAGTATTCCTTATTTCAAAATGATTAAGTTAAGCATTCTAGACACTAGGTATGTGTATCTTGCATATTTAGTGGTTTGTTTACCTTACTTATTTATGAAGAACTGAAATAAGTAGTTAATTAAAACCATGAACAATAACTAACAAATTGAGTATATAATACTCGAGGTGTTTGTTATGAGTGTTCATAGATTTAACTAATCGAAAGAGCTTTTATTCCAAAATCAGATTACAATTTGAACTTGAAAGATCAATTTGGACCTAGTTTCTGAAACAAAAGTTACTGAAATACAGAAAGGAATAAACCCAAGTCATAATCATATCAATCGATTGACTTAATGTCAATCGATTGACATGGAATGGCTTTCAATCGATTGACAAGGAATGGCTTTCAATCGATTGACAAGTATATCAATCGATTGACTTGGAGTCTATGCCAATCGATTGGATACTGTATCCAATCGATTGGCATTGACTCTTTCACAGAATCATGGCAGAGGGCTGGGAACAATGCTTCTTCACATTATTCCCAACCAGAGTTCTACTCACGCATGTTTAGGACTGAATAAATACAAATAAACTGAAAAGTGAGATCAAACATTGGCATGGATTAAATCTATAAGCTATGAATTTCGAAATCTAATCAAAACCAAACTATAACTAAAACAGATTTACAATCAAAGTCTAAGACAATAACAACAAGAATGAACCTGAACTTAAGAATGTATTCGAAACCAAAGTATCGTCTAACTTGAACTTGCTTAAAACGAAAATGGAGGAAATTCCTACAAAAACAAAGAAATGTCAGCCAACCCTTGGCCCTCTCTACTCTCCCCTATATATAATGTCAGAAACACGAGTTAGAGGTGTCCAGGTTCATTCCATAACGGTTGGTCGTCGCCTGATTGCTGAGATCTTGCGCCATTAAAACAGACTGTTTCCAGTTTAAGTCAATCGATTGACAAAGATGTCAATCGATTGATAAAGATGTCAATCGATTGATAAATAGTTCAATCGATTGATAAGGAAAACATGTCAATCGATTGAAACTATGTCAATCGATTGGTATCAAGACTTCATCAATTTGTTTCTTGAGTTATTCCTTTCAACTTGTAATTCCCTTCAGCTTCAGAACCTGCACTCACAGAGCCAAACACAACAACATACCACGAAAAACATATCATTGTGTACAGAAGCAAATTAAGCACAATTGCAGGTAAAACTAGAGAAATGAGGTTATATCCAGTCAGTTTTTACTCCTTATCGGGCTAATATTAAGCTAATATCAACTCTCATCACTCTGGGATATTTTTTACTGCATTTCCAATTTTCATACAGGGGGAGTTTGAGTTATGGGCACCACAGGGACCATGAATCATGTGTTTAGTAACTGCAAAATATAATGCATGTTGCTCATGTTTGTTTAGTATTTCAGCTCTAACCACACGATCATAATCATCAGGATTATTTATCTTGTCATTTTCATCCAATATGAGAAGCATGTGTACATGTGGTAGTCCTCGTTTCTGATATTCAAAGACATGGACATGTGCTACAACTCTCCCCAACACGCCTCTCACAAAAAGATCAGTCTTTAACTCTTCAAACCGTGCGCGAAATACTCGTACTACCAAATCTGGACGATCTTGAGGTGATTGTCCTGGTAACAACTCATTGGTAATTTCTTCCCACTTTGGATTACACGTCATAGTGATAAAAAGATCTGGTTTTCCAAACTTTTGAACCAGAGCCATAGCGTCGTGATATCGTTGGTACATGTCACGGGGACTTCCAATAAATGAAGATGGTAATATAGTCCTCCGACCAACGTTTCCTAATTTTAAGGGATTCATTGAAGTGAAAAAATTAGTGAATGATAAAGTTTTACAATTATTGCATTTAACAGAGTCAATTAGATATTTGTTACCTGCATTGTTTTCTCCTGCATTAAAACAATCTTGTAGTCCTTGATACATTTCAGCTCGAATCGTCCGTTGATTAAAACGTATCCACTTAAGACGCTGGCTTTCAATTTTGACCTAATTATCAACATAGTATTGTTGAGAAAGGCGTCCCAATCTAAGAAGAGGTGATGGTTGATTATGCCTGATCTGGAAGTAAAAACTTGAACTTTACTACCAGAGAAAAGGAAATTTAACTCTTGGAAAAAATTGACATTTGTAAACGTGGATACCTGTGACATAAAAGCGTAAAAGTCATGACATGTCACCCGTCTTCCATTCTCATCACGCGTATTGACGTCCCAACCATATGTTCCATAAGGCAATAATAGTGGATACTGTAAAGGGTCATAGTAACCAGCAATATCTTGAACATTGGTGAGTCGTCCACTAAAAGCTTGAACAATGATATCCCTCCCATTTAGATTTCCAACTTCATCACCGCCAACTACAACAGCTGCAACTTGAAATGCAGTAGGGAGGCAATACTGACGCGCCGTTGAAGGTTGTTCTTTAATGATGAGCCTACAGCTTTGTATGTCGTGCTGTTGTCCTATTTGGCGAAATGTGTGTACAAACGGGTTGTGGTCATTTAAGATACGTTGTATCTTTTCCAAAATATCCCTATTCAAGGATTCACTTTCAAGCATCCTATTTTGAATTTCATTTGATGTGTTATTTATATACATCTGTAGGAAACGTGGCCTCGCATTTGCAGCTGGAAGAAGACCCCCAATTGTATGATAAATTGATCCCTGTGCACGGAATGTATATATCCCACGACTTCTACTTCCCAAGCTTTCATCAACATGCACTCCCATAGAAGTAAATGAAAAGACATGGTTATAAGCTCTAATATTTTGTCTAAAATAACGCCCCTCGGCCGTCTGGGATGACAACAAATTAAGCATTTCTAGCGGGTAAGGTACTTGTTGCAATGCAACTTTGCCATTTAAGCAGCACATGTCAGAAGTTTCGTGATGGAATTTGAGTGCGTGACAATATGTACATGTGGTCGGTGGAGGCAATAGAAGTTTTTGGGGGGCAATATTTCCATGGGATTCTCTGGCACTGTTATAAGTTGTATGTGGCTCGTTTCTATGCCTACCTTGTAAGTTAATACTGATATCCTGAGCGTCGTCAACAATCATGGGAAAATTTTCTTGTTCTGTTTAGAGTAGATAAATTTGAGTAAATAAGTACACTTCACATTAAACATGATTCAATAGTGTTGAATGGCCTATTATATAGACTTCAGTAAAGTAGAGAACTAACAAAGCAAAAAGCATTTATATAAAAAAAAAAATTCCTGGTACCTGCTTCAATGATGATCGCTGAGGATTGGTTAACGGTTGTCAAAGATGTTGGAATATCCGTGTTCTGCGCAACTGTATAGAAGATAGTGAATTAGTGAGATTTTTCATTTGTGGTAGAAAGAAAAATTCAAAGGGAATTACATACGTTGGTGACTAAATTCGGGGTCTATGTGTTGTAATCTAGGTGGTAGCATAGTCGAACGTGCCAATCTTTTTAGTTGGATCAAGCTGACTCTGTTGTGACCGCCACTGTGATTCTGTTATGTAAAAATCAGTTATATGCAGATTTTTTTATATTAAAGGAAAAAGGGAAAAATAAGAGAGAAGAATAATGAAAGAAAATTGAATATTATAGGAAGCACTCCGAAGTTGTAATAATTAAGGTTTTAACTACTTTAAGTTGTCATGATTATTTATAATCTTATTCTTTCCAAATTTGAATCCCTTGTATGGTTTAGACATGGTTTGCCAGTTGTGATACTTGAGGAGGCATGTAGTAATACCAATCATGGTGACAGCAACCATGAATTAATTTTTCATGTTAGCATTATAAAAATAAATGAGTGAACCTTACAACTGTGTAGCAAATTAGAAGTCACATTAGATTTTGCAATTAAAAAAAAAAAGAAGAAAAAAAGGAAGTCACATTAGATTTTCTTTTTATGACAATTGTCAAATTCACATGCTTGTAGACCCATGTGTCAATGGCCACTGTGTCAATGTTTTGAAGTAAAATTCAGTTTGAGTAATTTGTTGTTTAGGACTTCACTATCTAGCAGATTTTTGGTTGTAGAAGAATTTAGTTTTTTGCCTTGTGTATGGTATTTATTCTACGGTTTCTACCTTTCACTTTAGTCCAAAAATTCAGTTTTGTTGATGACATTTATTTTTTAGGTTCTGGTGAGTACGTGCATCTTATAAACTATTAGACCAAAAAGAAAAACAGAGACATAGTGAGAAAGGTAGAGACCGAACGGTTGGAAAAAAAGAAAAAAGAAAAAAGAGACCATAAATTGGAAGAGAAAATAAATAACAAATACCATTTTGTAAAAGAACATGATGAAGCCAATATTAGAATGTGAGAACTCAGATAATATGTCAGGACTAAATGGGGTTGAAATCAAATACCATTTTCTAAGCACTTGATGAAGCCGATATTAGAATGTGAGAATTGTTCTTTTGCATTGCAAATTTTTTTGTTTTTTTTTTGGCTGATTTGATTCCAAAAGTTTTGGTCTGTTTTTTTTTTTTGACCATTTCAAACAAATACAATGACGTTTCTTTTCTATTTTGTTGTTGAAATGACGTTTCTTTTCTATTTTGTTGTTGAAATTAACACTTCAAAGTTTTAAAGTGAAAATCTTGTTTATAAATTGTCAAGCAGAGTAATAAATTTTGTTAGTTCTTATTATAACAGAGACACAGTGAGAAAGGTAGAGACTATAAAGAGAAGGGTTGGAAAAAAGGAAAAAGGGAAAAAAGAAAAAAAAATAAAAGAAAAAATAAAACAGAGAGCAATGGATAGAGACTATAAATTGAACATAAGTATTAGCATGGAACAACTTAGAAAGCAAAAAATTGACATATATAAATTTTACCTCATTCGAATTCATTTTGATTTGCAGATTCTACGGAATGCCACTGTATTTGTTAACTTTGCTAAGTTAAAGTTTATGCACTGTTTCTTTGTAAATGGTGTTTGTACTATTTTGGTGTATATGTATTGTACCAGTGAGAATGTGGGTAGTTCAGTTTTAGATAGATAGAGAGATAGATAGAGAAATAGAGAGAGACGTGGGGTGTAGTGGGGTAGTGTTTGAAATGTTTGTATATTTTGTATATGGCAGTTTAGTCCCTATTTGTTTATATTTTTTTAGAGTGAAACATAATGATTTTTATGTAAATATAGTGTGAAGAGTGTATTTTGGTGGTACCCCTACTTCTCACATTATATAATAGTATAGATTTCCATGAAAATATTTTCCCAAAATCAGTCACGTGACCTATTTTTCACTTATTTGGGAGGAAAATATTTCCCTGCTATCCCTAAAGAAAAGAATTCCACGGAAATTTTTTTTCCCCAAATCGTCGAGACTCTCTCTACTCTGTCGACCTCTCTCTCTCCTCTGCTCTTCCATGGCAGCTCTAATCGGTACTCTCTCTCTCTCTCTCTCACACACACACACACTCGTACACATCTACTCTCTCTCTCTCCCTCTACAGATCGATACATATATATACATACACACACATTGATACATATATATATACACATATACATCGCTACAGAATCACAGATACATATACACACATCGCTACAGATTCAGATACATACACACACATCAATACACATACATATACACACACATCGCTAGGGTTTTGTAATTGGTTCTTTCAAATTGACAGGAGTTTTGATGTAGTGGCTTCAGAATCAGTTCAAAAAGTTGACATTCGAGGAGGTTTCTAAACACAGACAAAGCCAAAGATTCGTGGTTCTGATTTAGACAAAGGTTTGATCTTCGTTCGCTTGATTATAATCTCTTTTATCATTCACAAATGCTGTCACACCCGTTCCAGAAATTTGTGATTTTTAAAATGCATCATTTGAGATTTTTGAAATTTTTAATGTTATTAATAATTTGAGTTGAGGTTGACTGTGAGTCAACGGTAAGGTGTCAGTGAGGACACGAGAACATGGCAGTTCATATTGCATGGGCATGACTAAATGACATTTATATGATTTAAATGTTATTTGACTTTATCTGGTATTTGATGAATAGTAATTTTATCTGTGTTGTGGGAATTCTGGTAATCTTTGATATTGTTATATCATTTTGAGAACTGTGGTGAGAACGTGAGTGATACGTTAATTAAAAAGGTAGGTTGTGTAGAGATTCCACAGAATATAGTTTTCGGACGTTATTTTGGACCCAAACGAAACCTAGTCGGAAACTTTTGAAATTTATAGTTTTCACTCGTAAAGGTATAAACTGGACGTGTGCGAAGTTTCATGGGTTAATTAGAAGTTGAGAAACTTGCGGGGAGGTAAACGTAAATTTCCATAAAGTTCGTCTATATATAGAAGTGGATGAGATTTCATTCTCATCCACAACTTCTAAAAATATCTAGAGAGAGAGGAGAGAGAAGGGAGATTGAGCCAACGGGCTTTGCGACGCCGATCGACGACCATTCGTCCGTCAGATTTTCTCCAGATTCAAGATTTGAACTCGTGGAGGTAAGACCTACGTTTTGATACTACTTAGGTCGTGTTTGGCCAATTTTTGTAAAAAATATTAATTCTAGACTTTTGGGGAAAATCAGGTAAAACTCGTAGGAATCGCGTATAATTTGGAATCCGACGATTAATTAGCCCCCTAGACGATCCTTCAAAGTTTGAAGAGAATCGCACGAGGTATGAATTCTAGATCTATGAAATATATGGATTTTCATGTTTTGAACATCATTTTTTATATTCTTGGATCCGGGCGAAATTCATGTATTAATTAGGCCCGTTAATTATGCACGTGAAATTATATGAAAAACACGTATAACTGTTTATGTGAGCATGATATGTGTCTACTTGGGTCAAAGGGGAGTTTGGTGCAAATTCATTCGGGGTAAGCTCCTCGAACCTTGAGGATTGTGATTTGATTGTGATTGTGATGGAATTGGAATTGTGGTTGTGTCTGGATTGGAGGTGGGCCCAACCATGACACGGTACCTGGTATGGAGGAAGGCCCAACCAGTGTACGAGATGCGTGGGAGAGGTGGGCCTCCTACGGCATCGACCGGATGAATGCGTACCACTCACCCTAGAGACCATTTCTATGTGTTTTAGATGCTTAAATCATGAACTGTCATATAAGCATACATTTAGAATTGTACGCTCAGCATATAGCTGAGCAGTGGAGATGTACTCCATTGCAGGTAAGAAGAAAGACAAGAAGTAGCGTGATGAGTGAGGCCGATGAACGCCGGGGAAATTACAATTGTATATGTTTTTGTTTTAACTTCTAAAACTTGTGTAAGGATTTATAAATTGTAAAATGTTGTAATAGATCCATGGATTAGTTTCGCAGTATTGTAATCTTGTAATTGAATGCCTGTGGTTATGTTTTAAATGTTGTAATTGGCGTTGGTTGTGATTATTTGTGGATATTGAGAAACATGTGTTAGTATTATCAACACAGGGCTGCCCAGCAAGGGAGCAGTCGAGTGGACCCTGTATCAGTCGACTGGATCTCGTGTGTTTGAGACACTGAAAGTGAATAGTAAGAGAAGCAGTCGACTGGACCCTTGATCAGTCGACTGAACCACTGTTGAATTTGGCTACTGCTTTGATTAATGGTAAAACCAGTCGACTGGGTCTCTAGATCAGTCGACTGGACCCCTTTTGAAATGTTGCATTTTGGTTCTGCTTAACACAGTCGACTGGGGACCTTGATCAGTCGACTGAGCAGTCGACTGGGTTCCCTGATCAGTCGACTGGACCTCTGTTGAGAATTTTAGGTTTTGGTTTCTGCTCAGTGCAGTCGACTGGACCCTAGGAGCAGTTGACTGAACTCCTGTTTTCAAAATTGGTTCTTTTGGATGTGTTTTCATTTGGCCGAACCTTTTTATAACTCTAATTTCAATGGATTTTACCACTCAGAGGGCAATGTTTCCTAAGTTTTATAATACCCAGGGTTGTTTTATAATCCTTTCCGCTGCATATTTTTAGATGATGTTTGGATGAGCCTTGGTGGCGTGCCACGTGTCCTATTTCCACGCGTAATGGGATGGGTCGTGACAAATGCGTATAAGTTTTTTTCCCATTTGATTGATTATGCTTGTAAATTATTTTTTGTAGCTAATTGATGAGTTGCCTTCAATAATTTTGTTCTCGTAAACAATTTACTAATGCTATGCTTCTCAAATTTGATTCGCAAAACAAAAGCCTAATAAGTTCCAAAGTACTCATTATTATTCTCTTTCATTTTCATTTTCATTTTCCTATAGATTCAGATGTTGAATGGATGGCACTGTTTTTTTTATTCTCTTTCATTTTCATTTTCCCATTGATTTGATCTGTCTCAGTTTGTTCTGTCATGTACCAAATTTGCCTCATTGTTTCCTTGAAATTCAATCACTAGAAGCACAAATGACTTTGCCTTAGTAGACTTTCATATGACTTTTCATATGAAATCCTAAATATGCCTCATTCAGTTTCGTATCGGATCTTGCTCCTAAATCATATGAAAGCTCTAGTAAGAGAAATGAATTGATGAGATGATTGCGAATGTGATGACAACCAAACATAGCCAAAAGAGAGACTCTCTCCCACACATCAACTCTTTATGCAAAATTTACACACACTAGTTAAAATATGGACCTTTATACAATTACATAAACAACATCCAAGGGCCGAAGTAAGATAGTTGAGAGGTGCACGTTCCCGGGGTTAACTAGCACGTGTGCTTTGGAAATTCTAAGCTGTTTTTTTTTTTTTTTTTGGGAATCCTTAAGTTGGAACCCATCTTCTTGTTGCTTACATTATATTAAAGTTAGAAGTAGAAAGAAAAATTTGACTGCTAGAAATAGAAATTAATTCAATCTTGCACTAATTATAATAGGAATTAGTTCAATCTTGCACTAATTATAATAGGAATTAGTTCAATCTTACAGGGTAGAATGAAGATGTTGCTTATTAGACACTTTATGTGGGGTTAATATTAACACTTAAATCCCAATTTATCACACATACATATATGTCTTGCTAATACTAATATATCTTGGTTGATTTCTCTAAAAAACCATTGGGAATACCTGTTTGGATAATTTATTTGTATAGTAATTTAACTTGCTCAACATTATGCAGGCATATATGTATGGATTCTTCAAGAACAAGCGTATCGTCCTTTATGACACCTTGATTCATCAGGTTAGGGTGTATATTATATTTGCAGTAATGATCTTACCTGCACTCTATTGCCTTGTAGCTGTGAATTGCTGGACTTATTTATTTCTAAATATAATGTGTCTGGACTACAGTGCCTTTTTTACTTGCTGTTCTGTAAAATAAGAGAACTTATTAAGTTTTATGTTAAAGAAAAAGGAGTGCTCTGTGAGAGCATTACTCTGTTCCGCATGCAGTATAATTATTGATTTGTTGTCCATCAAGAAATAAGAAAAATTCTCCATTTGTATCAAAGTTCTTAGATCTGCGCACTGACTGATCGTACTCCTTGGTGAGCCTGGTGGAAATGAATAGAAATTATTGAATGTCAAGTGCTTTCTTACTATTAAGATTTTGATTTTAGACATAGCAAGACATGGGGCTCTGAATTTTGTAGTGCTGCTTTGTAAGATCAATTCTTTCTTGATATTTAATCGTTGTAGTGGCATTTCCTTTGATTCAGACTGACATACATATACACATACAGATACTGATAATTTTTGGTGCAAGACTTAACTAATGTGTATATATGAAACCGAATGTGTATATGAAATCGAATCCTCGAAATCGAATATGTATACGAAATTGATTTTTTATTCTCTCTTATCTAATCTTAAATTTCAAATTTTTGATTTGGGTTTTCTTTGTAATGTTCATTTTTTTTTTTTTTTTGGAATTTAAGAACTGCAACATTCTTATCTTGTTTGATATAATGATGCCGAAATGCTCAATAGGATTAGTAAGGGACAACCAAACCAATTGAACTTGTGATTTTTCAATTAACCTGTCATCATGTTCTGAACTCATGATCCATATCCGCAACATCTTTAGGTATTTTTAAATCTTGATTGGCATTATTTAATGTAATGGTGCTGGCCCATTAATAATTGTTTTCTTATTTGCTTTGTGATTTTGCTGTGTAGATCTTCTTTTCTTGTATTCCTTTTGGCTTTTGTATAAGAAAGAAATGAATATGTTGGTATCATCTAATGCTGCTTTTGTACCCGGATAAGGTTATTAATCATTAATGTCCCAATATCTACAATATTGCAGTTTGATATCTTTATATATATAATATGTGTGTGCTCATGCATACATTTTCTCTATCCAATCTTTGTTGTTCAAGTTTATTTGTCTTGTGGACAATAATCTTTGTTGTTCAAGTTCACTTCAGTTTCTATGGCTCCTTAAAGCTAGTTATATGACTTAACTTAATTTTAATTCCCCAATGTTATGTTATTTTAGGAGAAGCCTGGTGCAAGAAATTTGAAGGGGAATTTGCAGCCTGATCTGCCAACTTGATTTTGGTTTTTAGTACATTAAACCATTCATGGAGACTTTTTATTTTGATGAGTACTTCTACTTTTTCTTTGATGGGTGTTGGTTTTTTTCCATTGGGCCTTAAAGTTTCAATGAAGTTTGGAGCCAAAAAAGTACTTTTAATTTTCATCTTGTGCTTTCATTGTTTGTGAAATTGGCTATTGAAATGATTATTTGTCTCAATTGCTTGAATTTGTATCATTTTCAAACTGTTTGTTTGTGATTCATAGGTTAATTGCTTGAATTTGTATCATTTTCAAACTATTTGTTTGTAATTCATTGGTTAATTGCTTGAAAAAATGTAAGTTTTCAATGAAAAATGTTAATTTTCTATGGAAAATTATTGCAATCAAACTGCAAAAAATGTATTTCCATGAAAAATGACCATTTTTAACTGAAAAATAGTGACAATTAAACAGCAAAATTAGATTTTCCATGGAAAATGTTCGATTTTCCAGCCATAAAATAATTGCAATCAAACAACCCCAAATTTTATTTCCATGGAAAAATTTTCCAAGTAAAATAATTCCATGGAAAAATTTTCTTTTCAACCCATTTTCTACCTTGCAATCAAACGCACCTTAAATCTAAAATCACATTGTGTTTTTTTTTTCCCCCTAAAAGCTACCGTGAGCTCATAGTGTCATGCTTTTATGAGCTTAAAGAAAGCATGAAACAAGCAATCAGAGTCTTAATACAGGATGGGCAGCCAAGCTCGGGACTTCATAAATCTATTCGTGCTGAACTTGGACTGACGTAGGCCGATTGCCAAGCCTTGGTAACGCTCCCCAGTCACCACACTTAAATTTATAGAATAATTTCATTTATAAACCACATAATCAGTCTTTGATTTCCAGTCAATTGATGTTGTTTGGGTCATAATCAGTTCTTTGATTTTCAGTCGCTTGATGTTTGGGTAACCCAGAAACTATATTAAACGACAATTCGTTTCATAGCTTTGCTGATCTGCTCCTCGTTTCTTGTTTGCTGATCTGCTCTGTGGTGAGGAAAAGCAACTTATTATTCTTCTCATATTGCTTAATTAAGCGATATTACTTTTTAGACCAAAACTGGACCAAGGAATGGAAAATTCGAAAACAGATTATAGGGGCTGGGGGCATGTTCGAAAATGTTTAAAACATAATTTAGTTCAGTCCAAGTCTCACTTTTTATATGATTTTTATATGATTATTGTGAGAACCAAGATTATGTTAGTTTATCAAAGAACCAATTTTAAGAGAATTATTAGACCGTGCACGAACTCTTATCCAAGAATTGAACAATCACCAAACACTCGAGTTAACAAAAACAGTACACTTGTGAGCACAAAACCGGCTCTTTGGTTTCCCAAACAAGTCAATTACCTTTACCCCCTATGTGTTAGTTTTGCTGTATATACAAGTCTGAAAATGAACACAGCAGTAAGTGTCTTCTCTATCTCTAGATATCCTTTTTCTGTTCAAGTTGAAGCTATGAAATACTAAGTATGTTGTTGAGCAAAATCAGCAATCAATTTGGCAACAGAGTTTGGCTTCTCAACATGAGGCAGATGTCCACAGTCTGGTATTTGTCTCATTGTTGCATTTTCTAGCTCACAGAACAATCTCTGCATCATTTCACAAAAAGAAAAAAGAAAAAAAATAAATAAAGAAACCACTATAAATAAAAACTTCCATACTTGGTCCTACCAGTTGACTGATCCATAAAACTGCACTCTATAGCAAACTTGAACTCGGGACATGCTTCTTGGTGCATATATAACTACAAGAAATTGTCCATGCCCATGGGCACTACCAAAAAAATGTTACGTTTAAACCTAAATTAATTGTTTTTTTTATAAAAACAATTTTCATAATATTAATATTCAGACACATTTAATTCAGTGAGAGTGTGTTGAGAGAGGGTAAGTGTCATAGTCATCAAGGGCATTCCTCCTATATTACATAGATGTCTAGAATCTGGATACCTCATATAGTCATATGACACGGCTCATACCTGGACACCCATGTCTCTCACCTCCAAGAATGGTACTCCCTCCATCCCAAAATTATTGTCACACTCTCCATTTTGGGATGTCCCAAAATAATTGTCATACAATATTTGTCAATTCTCTCTTTTACCCTTTATTTTTCTCTATCTATTTGAGGGGCAAAATTTGGAAAGTAAAAATTAGACACATGCAATAATTGTGTTCCCTTAAAATGTTGGATTTCCTAAGTTTGTCAATAATTTTGGGACGGAGGGAGTATTTCATAAAATTTGTAGAGTCCATGGTTTTGATCTTTTAAAAAAAAAAAAAAACAATTGTATGAATAACTGAAAATAAGCGCATAAGAGGTTCCGACAGCGAAAACCCACAATGCGTTCCTCATTTTGAGTGAATCGGTTGCTCGGCATTCCATGAATACTGGGGGAATGAAAATTGGAAAAGAAAGTTTTAGGCAACCAAAAGGACCAAGTTTCCTAAATGACTTTCTGGTGTGGCGTGTGTGTGTACAAGCATGAAAGTGGCATTGGATTATTTTTTGTGCAATTGTTATCCAGACTACATCCTTGTTTGAGAACAGCCAGAGATGCAAAAAAAAAAAAATTTAATAAAAAAAATAAATAAATCGGACCTTACCACAGCATGCTTATAGCTGATAATATGGTCGCACTCGCCCCAGATGATGAGTGCCTTTTGCTTTACCTGTAGAACAAAAATACCTTACCACGTGTAGAAAATTTAGGTTTTATCAAGTGAGTTCATAACAAATCTAAGGAGAGGAAAATCTTTAAATGAATCTCTCGGGAAATAGCTGAAACTTGTTTTTGGGTAGTGAAGTAAAAAATGAGTAAAACTTCAGGCACACCCATTTCCACAACCTCACCCCTCACAACCTGATGTGTCAACCATTTAGTGGGATGGGAGGTGAGGTGGTGGAAATGGGTGTGCCTGAAGAAAAATACTGCAATGATTATAAGAGTAGATTAGAGTTTTTTTTTTCACTCCACATATTATTTGTAAAATACAAGAGAAAACTATTTTCTGTTTCAGAACCTCCACTCGACAACAAGGAGAAAATAAGTACGGATGTATAACTCAACTTAAAATGCCCGTTTCATACCTGTTTTACTTGTGCAATGACATTATAGCCCCCACTAAGCATAAAATTCACAGTAGCATCTTCCCACCAAGGTAGTAGACAGTGTAAGCGACCCACCTAATTGGTAACAGAAGAATAACAATACCGTTAAATCACGTCAAACACCAAAACGTCGGCCAATGGTTCCAAAATAGCTGTAGTAAATTTAAGATTTCATTACTGTCCACTTCCCAATAGTTTTTGACAATCAAGGAACAAAATAAGTAGTTGACTCACATTTGTCCAATCTAAACATGTAGTAAATGAGATATTATCAAAGGCCAATTGCTTCGCATACAGCCGCAGTGGGATGCTCTTCAACAAAGATACCTGGACAACACAAATAATTAAAAATGGTCAGAAAAAGGCCGCAGGGGTTAGCTCAGAAATACATGATTTATGTGTAATGAATGATTAAAACCCTTTTCACTGACCTAAATCTTAATAATACAATACAGTAGCCCAACTGATCCCAACCATCAATTAAGACCCCAAAATGCAATCAATACTTGGTGCTACAAACAGTATACATATTTAGTATTCACACACTAAAGCCTTGTTGGCTTGTTTGGTAGGAGTAGTGGAAAAGTGGAGGGAAGAGGCATCTCTAGGGAAAGGAAGATGTCCTTAGTTGGGGTTGGTTGAATAGGAGGGAATAGACATGATGAGGGAAGAAAATAGGAGCTAATAAATATGAATTTACCGTTATATGATTTATATGGTATATTTATCATTCTTGTCTCAAGTATGAGAGATATCAGTTTGCCAAAATTCTCTCATGGACGGATTTAAATTTGTGGGCCCCGAGGGAAGAGACACATTCTCCTCTCCTCTTCTCTTCCTTTCCCTCCTCTAGTCCCCCCTACCTCTAAAAGGTGATTCAACCCTCTTCCCTCCCCTTTTCCCTCATACTAAACATCTTGTAATAGTGTTAGAAAAATTCAACTCTTGTAACAGAAAATTTTCAGCTAAAATGATGTCCAGTCTCTACAACTTTAGTGCTCTATGTCCTAAAGCCTTAGGATTCCAAATCATTAATCCATATATACTTAAAATCTGTCTGTACACTAATGTCGGCAAAATTAGCTAAGAATCAACTCATGCATAAATATAGGTGAAGAAGAACAAGAAAGATGTATTTATGTAATAACTACAAGATGTGAATCATGTGATAATGTATCAACAAAAACCTAACATGACCTAACACTAGTATACTGCTTGCAGAACACGCGGACTCACCAATGCATAGGCCATAGATTTTGGCAATTTTGTAAGGAGCCCTGTGCCTACTGTGTACACACTTGCATCGATCAAAACCAGCTTTTCAACCTGTGAGAAAATTAACCGCATAAGCTCTGAAACAATGTCTAAGACGAATCATCAAGTATGATCAGAAGCAATGGTACAAGAGAAATTATAACGGCTTTTCAATTAAGTCTAGTTTACTGACGGTTACAGCCACCAACTCCACAACCCCAGCACTATATCAGATGCCGAGCTACGTTTTTCCTGCTGTCTGATACACAGATTGGAGAGAGATCAACTGTTTTAGTATTTATGATAGTGTTCCTATTAGCCTGCAGTTACACTAACACTACTAAATAGAACCTGTTGTTTTCTGAACAAGAGAACCGGTTCTTGTATTACCCAAACATCCTCTAGAAAAAGTGAAGAATAACTCCATGACATAATATGTTTAACAATTAACATGCAAAGTTTATACCCAAGGACTTCAACTTTAAAGGAATAGCTACAACTACTGAACAATGCACTCAAAAGTTTCAATTGAAAAAATACGTACGGCTTCTGGATAGTTGACCGCAAAGTCAATTGCAACAGCGCCACCTAGGCTGGGCCCAACTAAAACCATTGGCCTTTTAATGTGGGATTTCCAAAGCTGCGGTATAAAAGGGAGAAAAGCAATTGAGAAGCAGGAATGACATAGAATATCACAGAACAATGATATTCCTAATTTCACCATGACTAGTTCATATTAAGGACCAACAAGACTACTTAAAGCAAAATAAAACTGAAGCTTAGCCAGTGTAGAATTTAGCAAATTCAAGAAATTAAAAAAAAAAATTTAAATAAAAAATCTACTCTACATACCTGATAGAGGTGATGTCGCTTTGATGCCACATTACACGGTGGAAGTCTTTCTAGTATAAGCAAAAACATATATATATACGACGTAAACAAAAGAAATTTAAAAAAGAAAGAAAACAAATCATGGTCAACAACAGAAAACAGAATATTATCATTATTTCTGCTAAGAGTTAAGATTGGGGAATGAACCTAAGTCGGAAAAACCCCACCCAAGAACATCAACAGCCCAAACCTCCAAACCAGCCTCCTCGAGTAAGGGATACGCACACCTCCATTCTAAGCAAGAACTAAGTGATGCAACAGAATGAAATCAAGTTAGCTCAAAGTCATATTTTACAAAATTGCAGCATAGCTTGTATATTACCAATCTTCATACCTGTCAAAGCAATGGAGAAGAACCACTGGATTGGCCCCACTTTCCGTTAGTGGCTTCACACAACTACTCATTATACAACTTTTTTCGGATAATCCAACCTGCGATACCACAAGAAAGAAAAACAGTCCCTTAATACCTAAAACTCACTGAGTTTTTCAGGATCTGGAGTGTTTAATGCAGCAAATAACTAACCCAAAAAAAAAAAAACTAAAAAGACTTCCCTCCTAAATTCAGAAAATTTGCCAACTGCATATTTCCTGTTACATTATACGTCGGATTTTAGCCAAAGTCAAATCCAAAACCTTTCCATACGATATTTGATAGCTGAGTTCAAAATTGGCTTTCTAGAGTTGAGAACATACCCTTTGTCAGACTCGGTGCCTATTTTAGGTTCCCAAAAAAAATTAAAAAAATTTGTCCCTTATGGGGATTTTAGAGAAGACGTGGGGGGGCATATACAAAATGCCATTTGTTGCTGGAAAACATTTTTTGGTAAAAAGTTTTGGAGATTATGGTGAAAAGTGCAAAACTTTGATATTCCATTCAATAATTCATTGCATTCTGACCATAAATGAAGCAATTGCCGAAGGTGATGTAGCCATCACAGGCAGAACATAAGAGAGAGTGAGAGACATGGTCCTCCAAATTTGTTGAAAATTGTAATTTTACGCTTTAAATTTTTTAAAATTGAAGATGCTATATATATTGGCCCCTACAAATGAAAATGAATACATATTGACCCCTCTAAATTTTTAAGTTCTACAAACTGGTCCATGTAAACAATAATTTGACAACACTAATTGTTATTCAAACCACCCTGAACCATGAATTGAGTCATGGAATTCAATAAAGAAGATCAAAATTCACCATGCGTAATGAGGATTGCAAGCACCAAACCTCTCACAATGAAAACGGCCAAAAAAATCTCGGTGTAAAACTGTAGTTTTTCTAAAACAGAAATTCTATCCGAAAATATGGATAAATAGATCCAATTTTTTTGCCTCCTCGATTAAGTCCCGTACCAGGTGGACCCAAGCCAATAAACTCGGAAATTCGCATTCCTGGTTCTGCCCCTGGTATGCATCTCAATGAATGATAGGGGTTAATCGTTAATGGTTCAGTTCTCATAAGCCACAGCTATTGTAAATCAAAAGGAGACAAAAAAAATTGAGCAATTACAGAAGTTCTACCTTGAACCCACACTAAACCTCCGTTTGGTTTGATTTTGAAATAGAATAGAATTGAAATGAATTCTCGACAAATTCGAGCTCTTTTGGTCGGATTTGTAAACCACCTAAAACAAGAATTGGAAAGAATTCAATTCAAGTTTTAGTTCAAACCAAACACAAGAATTGCAAATAAATTCTTTTCTTGTTTGTGGCAAACCAAACGAAGTGAATTGTGGGCCCATAATTGCCACAATAATGGTGGCAGCTGTATGATAATGACACTACCTTCCAAGATTGTATTGTGAACTCTACAATAGTGCAAATTTTCCCCAAAAGATTCCAGAAAATTCACAATTTCATCCCAACAATTCACTTTCAATTCGGGTTATCCACCCATTAACAATCCACTTTAGTCCTAACAGCATAACTATGCAAATGAATTCAAGCAATTTTTATAAAGCATCTACATAAGGAAATAAGGAGGATTAACGGATTCTTTAAGTTTAAGTACATGTGTCATTTCTTCTATCAATGTCACCACACACAGAACTAAATTTCTCACATTCACATGCCCCTAATTCTCTAGACTTCAGATGAGAAGTGTAAAAAGTGAGGAAAGGTGAAAAACTGAGCAAAATAATGGGCCAGAATGAAATTTGTAATTTAATCAAATAAAATGTGTATATTAGTTAGAGGACTAAGAACTAGTTTGAGCACAATATTCATGGATCTTTAATTTTATCTATTTTCAAAAACCCAATGATTTTAATTCAACAAATATCTTGCACTTTTTAACAAATAAGAAGTCCTATTTACTAAGGTGAATATAACAGAACAAAGTGATTATAAATTACCCAGAAATAGACATTTATGTAAAACCCTCAATGGTGAACAATGTGAAACTAGAGAGAGAGAGAGAGAGAGACCTGAACAGGGAGTCTTTGAATCCTCTGAGCCAAAGTTCGAGCAAAAGGGTCTTTGATTCTGTGGACCTCTTTGGGAAGAAAAGATGGAAAACCACCACCGACACTAGTACATTCTGCATACACCCTTAAACCCATTTGGTTTCTAGTGCTGCATATCGTCCCCAAACTTCCAATCAATTGAGATCCCAAAATCAAACCCACCATCTTCCCAATGTGTGTGTGGATGTGTTACTAATGTGTATCAAAACTCAAAACCAAAAAAGGGCCCAATGTGTGTGTATGTGTTACTAATATGCAAGGGCGGACCCAGGAAATCCCAAAGGGGTGGGCTAACATTAAAACAAAATCTAGCAACTTTTTTATTTTTTTTTTGGTATAAAATTCGGGAGCCATAACTTTATTCCAGAAGAAATTGTTATCCAATTGCTATAAATACAGATGATAATATTGAAAAAATAAAGGTCCTTATTTACTTTTTTTGTTTTAACATAATTTTTAAATTTGATTGTAATACTTAGATATTAACTGAATCACTTAAAATTAAATTTCATCAAAATTCAGATATTTATATTCTAATATGTTGTAATGCCACTAATATGTAATTTAGAACTATTCTTGATAAACAAATTATAGCTTGTATCAGGATGTCTTAAACATGACCAAGTTTATCCTCATTCTCGTGTTGGACTATTTTTTAAGTCGAGTATGAGCTCTTATAAAAGCTAAAAAGCAGCTAAGGGTGATTTTTTTTTTTTTTTTTCCTGGAAGCAGCTGAGGGTGATTGTTACAATTATTTATATATTCACTTGATAAATAATTAAGTAATTTAATGTTTGTAATATTCGTTATCACTGGGTATTTGGTCTTAGTTGTTTGTATCTCTCACTTAATGGCAAAAGCTCTATAGTTTTGACTCTCCTTAACCAACGACCAGAACAAAAAAAAAAAGAACTCTCCTTAACCCCCACTGAAACTCATTTTGTCAGCATGCTATAAATACACATTCATTATCAAATGGGCTGGGGGTAAGAGGTTGGTTGTGCCCTTAACAAACAGACTGGGCTATAGATGACAAGTAAACGGGGCTGGGCTGTAGAAAGACAAGTAAAGAACAAAATTCAGAAACTTTGCACTGGGCTGCAGCCCAGCTGAGCCCAGTGCTGAGTCCGCCCTTGCTAATATGTATCAAAACTCAAAACCAAAAAGGGGGGTGTCCTCTGAATACTTTAACTTCTTCTAATGGAGTACATTTTTACATACAGACGCATACATATTGTGTGTGCATCCTAATCAAAAGCTGCGTTTTTCATTTCCTATGAGAAAAGTTGCGGAGAGTTCGAAAAGGTTTACTTGGCAAGCTCTCAATGTCGGTAGTTGCTATTGGAACATTAAATAAAGGGAATTACCACTCCAAAAATCAATTAATGAACTCCATAGTACCATTTTAGTAACCTGTTGTACCATGCACTTAATATAGTTCATAGAGTACATTAAGTAATCAATTGAGCGCGAATAGCATTGTCCTAAATAAAATTGGGAGCAATGTTACCGTCAGTAGTCTCTTCAACAAATCTTGGTCGAGTCGCAGACTACTATGTCGCTCCCTTTAAAACGTTTCGCGACTCTGCCCAAATTGTGCAAGCAGTTCATACTTGTCACACCGTTCACATGATAAATCAACCCAGAATCTCCTCTATCCCAATTTCTCTTGCACAACGAGAAACTGGTATACCAGTTGGCCTTTCATATTTGGTTGCTCGGAACCAGAAATGATCTCTCTATATCACAGGACATAAAACTCTATTTTATTCTCTTTAAAAATAATATGTAGCTCTCAAAAAAAATTCTGTCCTTTAAATCATAAGAATTGTCTCCTATAGAAAATTTAACATTTGTCACAACCCGGATCCACTTTCAAAATAATTGAAATATTTACAAATAATTTTCCATTAAAAATAAAATAATTACATTTGTAAAGAAATTACAAGAATTTCTTTAGCATAATAAAGACTCAAAATCCGAACCTCATGCTATTCTATACGGTGCTCCAATTGACTTTATCATATTCCTTCCTTTTCCTTAGTATTAGTGTTACCTGCATTTACCAATAATCACGAGAAAGTATACAATATGACAGGAATAAACAGCTTAATGAATAAAAGATTACACAATTTGATAGGTTAAAAAATACACATATCTCACAGTCAACCGCTCATCCCCAATAGCATCATACCAGGATTGCTCGTAGTAATATAGCAAGAGTCACCTCACATTTACCAAGCAACTCATGACTTTTCCGGTTTCTGAATTATTGACTCTTAGTAGTTGCTCCTTACACATATATCCATCAGTTCCGTGGTATTTAGCCAACACACTTCTACCAATACATTACCAGAAATTCATAAATTCCAAATGAAAACACAATATAACTCCAATAGAGTACAGGAGCGATAGTAATGAAATACTCCAAAAATTTGGAAGCATATTGTACACAACACATGTACCTGAATTAAATACACTAATTGCAAAAATCATGTTGAAAACCTTCTCAACCCTAGCCTTTCTAGCCAAACACTTCCCTTCTACCCGTGGGCAAACGTGGCCTAAGCTGGAGATCAAACCATGACATAACTAAGAGGTCCAACTCGTAGATTAGTGGAAGCACCACACCACCATCTCAGCCAACCCCCAAGTCATGTACTTATAATTCAATCCATGCATTATCAAATCACGAGTCACTAGATGTCAATAGTGTAGAGCTAGATGTCCCTAACATGCAATATCATTCTCTGACTAATCACACTAGCTCCTTAAATAGACAATACGTATATAAAAATATAATCTACAACTTGAGAAATGTCCAGCCATAAATATTGACTCATCAAATATTTACCTATTTACATATAAACTTCCAATAAATCTAATAAATTATATTTTGACCCTATAAAAGTAATAATCATTTAAAAGAAATAAAATGAAATGTACAAGTGTTACAACATTATCAAGAGAGAGATAATGTTGAGAACGGTTCCTTTCATATCCAATAGATGGGAAGTAGTTGGAGAAAAATTAGAGTGAGGTTGGAATGGGTCTCTATCATCCATTGATCCAATCAAATAGAATTCACATTTATAATATATCTACACAATATAATATATATATATATATATACTGTCACACCCCAACCCGTCCCAGGCGAATTAGGACACGTGTGGCAAAGCCCACACACCAAACCATACACTAATCATGAAGAAAAACATGTTTTAGACTCCATAAAAGAGCTTTCTTGGCACAAATCAGATCCAAGGGCAAAATGGTCATTAATAAGGTATATCAAATTTTATACCAAAAGATAGATCTTTGAGTCCCGATTCCAACGCAAAAAACGGCGTGCAAATCCGATCTTTCTATAAAGAGTTATGCTTGTTTCCGTAAAAGTGGACAGTCAAAATTTATAGGGGCGGATCGATCCGCGAAAAGGGCGAATCGATTCATCTCACTAATTTTCAAGCAGAATGTCCCCGAAAAAGAGTGGATCGATCCGCGGAAAGGCCGGATCGATCCGGCTTCTGCAGAACAGCTCCCTACTGCTTAAAAACATCATTTTTCAAGTCCAAACTTGTTCTAAACTTCCCAAAACTTTTTCCAAACTTCCCAAAACTTTGTGAAACCATTAAAACTCATTCTCAAAGCATTTCCAAATGTTCCTAAACATTAACACAACATCTTCCAAGCATGGATTGACAATCAAACACACAAATTATTCTCATGGATCATGATTTATCATTGGAAATCTAATGTTTCCCAATAATTGCAAAACAACACAAACAAAGGGAAATCAAGCTTTAGTTACAACCAAAAGTTATCTAGTTTCCTCCCTCATTCTTCCTCAATATACATGACTTGTAACTTGTAAACACAACTCATGGTTTGGTGCATAAACAACGAACATTACCTAACTTAGCATATTACAAGTCTTCCAAACTCCCAAGGTACTTAAACATTGACAACAAAAGATACATATAAAACATAAACTAACTAGGCATATGAACATATTCACATGGACTCAACTTCCACGCCTAACCTGTCGAGCGAATCATTTTCTCTCCTCTTCCCGTGCCGTACCTGCGATGGTTATTCAATAACCACAACAGAAAATATATTTTTGTTTAAGGTTTCGCTTAGTGAGGGAACTAATCATGCTATTGGAATGCTCAATATTCAAATGCAACAATCATTATAAACAACAACCAATTGATCTCCAGAAAGTTAAGTAATTCAACCACCACCCTCAGGTCCTTCTCACCCCGGAATTTTTCACTCTTTTGGCGCATATAGCACAACACACACTCACTTGTGCCCCGAAGGCGTCACCGACATTTCATTGTAGTCGTCACCACGTCCTACTCATTGAGGACTTCTTATCCCTTACATATGGGATCTATAAAATGGTGGTCACTACTTGACTTCCCTTTGATCCACATAAGCATTTAAGCAACTTAGCATATAAGCATATAAGCATAGCAATTTCATAAATTTGACATGCTTTGTACATAAATTCAACAACACATATAAACATACACATGGATTAAGCATTCTAGGCCCTAGGATCATATCATATTAGATTATTAAGGGTACAATATATTAGAATACATACCTGTATCCATGGAAGCAATTAGTAAACCTTACAAGAACGATGATGACCGGTTATGTCTTCCTCAGTCAAATCTCCTTAGTTCTTTAATGGGTTCCTTCTCTAGATGGGATGGAGGAGGAAGTAGTATAATGATTTGACATATTGGGGACCATAACCTATATATCTTTATATACTGATATGTTAGGTTCCCATTATTCCTAACAGGATCAGTATTTGGTATCTACTCATTAAACCCATACCCAGTAGAAGTCCATGGCTTACTACAATTAGACCACATAATATAAGCACATTTAATTAATAGCCCTTATAATATAATTGATATTAATATGTTACCCACTCTTATTAGGAAATATAATTTCCTAACAATCTCCCACTTGGGCTACATATGATTCCTGAAACAATTATATTACATGTTCCTTAGACGCGCACCTGTGCTATTTATCTTTGGACTTCACTTTAGTTTCAATCTGGTCCATTTCCTACATTAATATGGGATCAAGGCGGCTTTTGTCACACAAAATCGTAACTAGGCCTTCAATGGTCACCATACCAACACATTCAATGACATAGATCAAGTATGGATGAGTAGCATGGAAATTACATGCAATGTGATCTCAAACATGCCTATTTCCAACTGGTCCTAATTTAGTCTTTATTGAGATCAATCCAAAACTGCATATAGAAAATAGTTAGATTCAGAGATAAACTTTAAACCATCAACTTTATTCTGCAGAAAATAAAACCATAAATGTCAAAAATAGAACATCCAAAGTTAACTCCCACTAAACCAAAGTATCGTTAGAAAACCTAACACCCATATGAGCAGTGTGCTCGTGAAAGACCTCAGGAGGTAATACTTTGGTCAACGGATCCGCAATCATGGAGTTTGTTCCTATATGTTCTATTAAAATTTGACAACTCTGAACTCTTTCCTTAACAACCAGAAACTTTTATTGTCACAATATATCTTTAATGGCCTTTAAATGCCATCTACCAAACGCAGTCTAGTGACAAAGTTTCGCAACCATATCCCATGATTGGATGCCTCATAACAGGCTATGAACTTCGCAGCCATGGTTGAAGAGGCTATGAGTGTCTGCTTAGCACTCTTCCAAGATATAGCTCCTCCAGCCAGCATGTAAACATAGTCTGACGTGGATCATTTACTAACTTGGCATCCAACAAAATCAGAATCAGAATATCCAATGATCTCCAAAAAATCTGATCTCTGATACGTGAGCATGTAGTCCTTTGTTCTCTGTAAATACCGCATAACCCGTTTGACTGCTTTCCAATGATCCATTTGTGGGTTACCCAAATATCTGCCCAATACTCCCACTGAACTTGTGATATACACAATCATCAACCACATTCGCCTCAAAACCATACGAGGTGATTACTTGATGGAACTTGTGATACCATTGATGGGAAGCCTGCTTGAGACCACTGATGGAACTTTGTTTGACTTGGTGAAAGTTGATTGGATCATCTTCCACTATCCCTATGTCAAACTCATGTTCTTGGAAGAATACAATATAATCATCCGAAATTGCATTTCTCCTTTCCCTAGTAGATCTTCTTAATGACATCTCCTCTTGAGGTTGTTGAGTTTGCACTTCAGGTATAATTTCTTCATTTTGCACAGGGAGCTCTTGTACATTGTCTTGAATATCTGAATTTGCATCTTGAACAATGTCAGGAATAGAAATCTGAACATTGTCAATAGCAATATGACTAGGAATAAATTCCTCTTCAAAGACAATGTCTCTAACCTTATCTCCCCCCCCCCCTCCCCCCCACAAACTCAACTTCCTCAAGAAATCTTGCATTTCCCATTTCAAAAAATGTCCTAATAGTGGGATCATAAAACTTAAGGCCCCGAGAGCGTTTCGCGTATCCAACAAAGTAGCAACTGACTGTTCTAGAGTCCAATTTCTTTTCATGTGGCCTCTAAGGCCGTACCTCAGTTGGACAACCCCAAATGTGTAAATGCCTAATGCTAGGCTTCTTTCCAGTCCATAATTCATAAGGGGTTTTGGTTACTACTTTACTTGGAACCCTGTTGAGTATATATATGCTGCAGTCTTTAGAGCTTCTCCCCAGAGTGATTCTGGTAAAGAAGAATGACTAATCATACTTCTTACCATGTCCTTAAGCGTTCTGTTTCGTCTCTCAGCTACACCATTCATGCTAGGTTTGCCTGGCATTGTGTATTGAGGGACGATACCGCATTCTTCTAGGAATTTAGCAAAGGGTCCTGGACGTTGTTCACCTGATCCGTCATATCTACCGTAGTATTCACCACCTCGGTCAGATTTGACAGCCTTATTTTTCTTGCCAAGCTGAAGTTCAACTTCGACTTTAAATGACTTGAAAACATCCAGGGACTGTGACTTCTCATGTATCAAATATAGGTACCCATATCTTTAGTAGTCGTCTATGAACGTAATGAAATATTGTTGTCCATTCCAAGAGGCTGTAGGGAATGAACCACATATATCAGTGTGAATGAGTTCTAAGACGTCTGTACACCTGTTGGCACCTAATTTCCTTATGTTTGTCTGTTTCCCCTTAATGCACTTAATGCAGACTTGAAAGTCTACCAAATCTAAGGGGCCAAGAATTCCTTCATGTACAAGTTTCTCAATTCTCTGTTTAGAGATATGGCCTAATCGCTTGTTCCATAAGGTGGCGGAATTCTTACTTAATTTTCGCTTTGTACCTCGTGAATAAGTATGCAGAATTTCATTATAGGAAGTAACAGTGTTTAGCATACAAAGATTATCAATCAAAGAACCGGTACCAATAAGTTTTGAATCTTGAAATAGACTAACTTTATTATTTCTAAAAGAACAAGCATAACCAGATTTGTCCAAATTAGAAATATAAACTAAATTGCGTCTAAAAGACGGTGCAACAAAAGTCTTAATCAAATCCAAATAAACACCAGTCTTTAATAATAATCTAAATTTTCCTAAAGCTTCCACTGGAACTTTCTTGCCATCGCCCACAAAGATGAATCTTTCAGCATCAGTTGGCGGTCGGCTCCACAGGTAACCCTGCATAGACATACTTATGTGAGTAGTAGCACCAGAATCTACCCACCAAGTATCTTTAGGTATAGAAGCTAAATTAACTTCAGAACAAACCAAAACGAGAAGCTTACCCTTCTTTGCACGCCAAGCGGCATATTTGGGACAGTCACTCTTCATGTGGCCTCTCTTCTTGCAGAAATAGCAAAGGAATTCCTCATTTTTCTTCTTTAGTTCCTTCTGCTGAGGTGTCACATCTGCAGCATCCTTAGTTCTCTTCCTTTTATTATTCTGAGAGGTTGATGCTAAATGAGCACTTTCAGTCTTGTCTCGCTGAATTCTTTCCTCTTCTTGCACACAGTGAGATATGAGCTCATTAAGAGTCCATTTATCTTTTTGGGTGTTATAACTCACTTTAAATTGACTGAATTGTGCAGGAAGAGATATGAGAACCAAATGCACGAGTAAGTCCTTAGACAGCTCTAACTTTAGTGCCTTTAGTTTCCCACAGAGATGAGACATTTCCATAATGTACTCCCTTATGTTCCCCTTTCCTTTATACCTCATGGAAATCAGAGTAGCCAAAACGGTACTCGTTTCCGACTTTTCATTTTGAGCAAAATATTGTTGTAATTCAGAGAGGAACTTCTTAGCATTTGTACTCTCAGTGATCGAGCCCCGAAACGCTTCCGGAATGGAACGTTTCATAATCATTAGACTCATGCGATTCGAGCGATCCCACTTCTCAATTTTACCCTCATTCGGGTTTTCCGTAGTCGAATTGGGTCGTTCGGTCCTTAGCGCAAGGTCCAAATCCATACATCCGAGAACGATTTCTACGTTCTTTTTCCAGACCTTAAAGTTTCCCCCATTCAGCATTGGGATAGCACTGATTTGAGCAGAAACATTTGTAGCTGTAGCATAAACTGAATAGAGAACAAAATAAAATAAAATAACACGCTCACAATTAATATGTCATAACATAAATATATTAGAAATACTTTATCTATGTATGCATGACACATTAAATAATTTACATAATGGTGGGCCCATCACAGGATACCTAGAACAACATTGACATTTAGTCTTTGGACAGAAATATCAACTGTAAGTGGTACTCCCCGTGTAGTGATCAAATATTGATAATAAGTCCTGTCAGACAGTAGCCTTCCTTTGGGCCGACTTACTACCCACATGGATAAGTAACTTGATAATTGTCACATATTTACCACCACATGTACACCCATCATTCGGCCAATTAAGAATCTTCCTTTGGGCCGATTGTTAATTGCATGAATAATAGATATACCATCTTAATATTTTAAAATAAATAAATTTACACAACAGAGGTTACTTTGGCAACATATTATTTTAATTTATTTATTTAAAATATCAGACATATGTATTGGAGCCTAAAATAGACCCCAAAATCTTAAGTTACCATAAAACTTAATTTACGTTATGAATTACCCAATATTCTGTAGCACAATAAAAATATCTTAATTTATGTTCTGAATCAACATGGATTTAAATGTTGTGTCCATAGGCTAAAAAAAATATAAAAATAAATAAACAACTCAATTTAATCAATCACTATATCAAATCTACAATCTTCCAATTCGTGGAGTATTACCCAATCTCTGACCTAGTGATGATTGTTAAATTAATAAAATATGCAAAGCTATTGTAAAGCCCAAATTCGAGAACCATATATATCACATACTGAGTCATGATAATTAAAGAATGTCATCATTAATTCTTAGTGATACGGCATCGGTACTGATAATGTTCATCCAGCATTAAAATTAGATGCACTGTCTAATTGAAAGCGACATGATGACAATACTGCACAGGACCAGATAGGTTCTCATCAAGCTGTGTCCATGGCGGATTGTATTCAGTTTTAGAATCATATTATTTTAATATTAAATTCTATGAATCAGCCGAATACAAAAAAAAAATAAAAATAAAAAAATCAAGTGCCATCCAAAAGTTTAATAACCGGCCAATGAATGTGTAGCAATCCGAATGACAGAATATATGATGTTCATAAACAGGGCCGAAACACTATCTATCACGATCAATATGAATATCATATCAACAACCCTAATAATCTACATGATAATTTGGCTCTGATACCACTTGTTAGATTTGAAATCTATAAAACTGTAGAACCCTAGAATAGTAAAACCACAGCCCTAGGATCATATCATATTAGATTATTAAGGGTACAATATATTAGAATACATACCTGTATCCATGGAAGCAATTAGTAAACCTTACAAGAACGATGATGACCGGTTATGTCTTCCTCAGTCAAATCTCCTTAGTTCTTTAATGGGTTCCTTCTCTAGATGGGATGGATGAGGAAGTAGTATAATGATTTGACATATTGGGGACCATAACCTATATGTCTTTATATACTGATATGTTAGGTTCCCATTATTCCTAACAGGATCAGTATTTGGTATCTACTCATTAAACCCATACCCAGTAGAAGTCCATGGCTTACTACAATTAGACCACATAATATAAGCACATTTAATTAATAGCCCTTATAATATAATTGATATTAATATGTTACCCACTCTTATTAGGAAATATAATTTCCTAACATTTTTCACTCTTTTGGCGCATATAGCACAACACACACACTCTTGTGACCCCGAAGGCGTCACCGACATTTCATTGTGGTCGTCACCACGTCCTACTCATTGAGGACTTCCTATCCCTTACATATGGGATCTATAAAATGGTGGTCACTACTTGACTTCCCTTTGATCCACATAAGCATTTAAGCAACTTAGCATATAAGCATAGCAATTTCATAAATTTGACATGTTTTGTACATAAATTCAACAACACATATAAACATACACATGGATTAAGCATTCTAGGCTAACAATTATCACATCAACATATTTAAACACCCAATTTTGAGATTAGAACACTCACCTCTTCGATTTACACGCAACTAAGCTTAGAATCCCCAATTCCTTCCCAAGTTTAGCTCAATTTCTAGTTAGTGATAATCCTACACAAGTTTGGTACCAAGAACATCGTCTATTAAGAACGGACGCCGTAAAAACATTGTCGAAAATGAAAATAAAGGACGTGCATATGATCCTCTTACCTCCACGAGTCCAAATCCGGTCTCGGTTCTTGAATCCGTCGCCGAACGGTGAAGATACGGCGAGAAACGTCGTCGAGAATTCCGTCGCCGACCCGAGAGCTCTTCGTTCTCTTCAATGCTGTGAATTCCAGCTTATGCAACACTTGTGAGACACATATGCAAGTCATGCATATGTGTTGTCACCTTTTTCCCTTATTCCCATTTACCTCCCCCAACTTTCTTTAAGCCTTATTATAAAGCCCCCTTGTTAATTACATTAGCTGCCCACATTTTCTAAAAGTATTTAATCTAAGTCCCCGCGTGGGTCCCAAACGTGGTCCAACATAATTCATGAGGTTGCTATAAAACCTATCAGTTATCAATTTTATTCAAATACGCCCTCACATGGGTACCCAAATTGGTCCCCTTTCCTATCATAAGATATAATAATATCAATAAGCATTTAAACAAGTAATCATATAAGCACATAATAACATAAAAATGAAAATTATTTTAATTAGACCCTCGTTGGGCCCCACATTTATACCAGTCCTGTCCTTTTTACAGAACATTCATCTGTGCCCGCATTTGAGCACCTTTTCACATGTGGGTTCATAACCCTACCGTTAAACATCTCATGCATTAATTATCTTTAATTAACACACATTGATATCACATTAATCTTCTTTTCCGGGTACGGGTGTTACATATACACACAACACATATATGGGTGACAAAACATGTCTCCCACTATTTCACTTTTCCTTTTTGCCTTTTATTAAAATGTATATTACTATAACAATCTCCCACTTATTTTTATAAAATTGAAAGAATTTTTTCATCGAGTAACTAATCATAAGATTGTGCTTAAATAAATGTATTTTTTAACTTGAACCCTGACATAGTGATGGTAATTCAGAATATACTAGAGTCACACGTAGTTTTGAACTACTTCTCTGACAACACCCCACACACAGCCTAAGGTGTAGCACAAAAGTCAGTTCTTTATGGCCATGTGTTTGTATCCCAGTATAGTGAATGATCTAGAGAATTTGCCCAAATTTCATAGGAAGCGTCCTCACTTCCACATTCGCCTAGGTGAGTTTAACATGGATACTCATGTAGTTAGGTATCCCACTCCAAATGGATTTTAGATCTGATTAGAATTATAAATAACTCAACCTTATGTCTTTCAGGATGTCATGCTTCTTAGGCATGGACTTGGAGTGTTAACCCCATATAAAATTATTAGCACGATTCCACTCATATCACTTCATGACTTATTATTATCTTTTGAACCTATTTCTTGGGATCTCCAGTCTATAGGTTGGGTTACCATCACAAGTGACTCAACTATCGGGCTTTTGTTCCATCCGGTTCATGGTTTTCCAACCTTCTTTCGTGCTAACTCTTTCATCAAAGGATCAGTCAAGTTCGCTTCAGACCGTACATAATCCACTCTTACAACCCCAATAGAGAAAATTCTCTAATAGTACTGCTGTGCTTGCGACGTATTTGTCGCTTCTTGCCATTGTAATAACGGTTCTCAACTTTTTCTATAGCCACGATACTATCACAGTGGGATTAAGACAGCTGTTATCGGTCTCTCCCATAAAGGGGTATCAAATAACAGGCTTTTCTGCCTAGCTTCTTCCTCACTAGCTGTAACCAGTGATATCATTTTCTGACTCTATCGTGGACTAAGCCATATAGTCTATTTCTTAGACTTTCATAAAACTGAGCCACCAATAATACTAAACGGTATCTACCGTGGCCTTGGAGTCATCTAAAAGGGTTTTCCAATCAGTATCACTATATCATTTCAGGACAGTGGTAAGCTTCTCATAATTTTATATGAAGTTCATGGTCCTTTTCATGTAAACACGTGACCTTCTCAATAATACTCTAATACTAAAAATATAAATATATCGATAATGGTTTTTGAGTCTTTTGTTAAGAATAGCAATTGACATCATTGTAGCCTTGAAGTACATTGTAAAACTTATTCTAGAAAAATACCTAAATTAATAGATTTCTTTAAAAATCTCATAATTCTTCCAATTGTATTCCTGCTTTTAAAATTGCATACTTATTTCACCAATACCAATTTGGTTTAAAACTATCCTTGAAAAACCAAAATTAAATTCTTTCGAATTTCGAAGCATGCAATATATTTTCAAAATTAATTCTTCCTTATCTCCTAGGTATACAATATAATTTTTCAAAATTTTAATTTCTTCCCGGAGGTGAGATTCAACTTGCCAATACCAGAACTTTGGTGTTGTATGAATCACCATTTAAAACATTTTTTATTCTCCATTGGAGAGTATCTCTTAATACCAGTTGTGATTGGTACACATATGCCAAGAGGCACTCATATCAATTAACCATTCGTCAGAAGCTGTCAAGGAATTTACTTCCATGAAGTATAGCCACAAATGGGCGCTCTTTGGTCACATAAGCCTATGGAATAGACTATTCTTCCGGCAGCTCTAAGCAAAATACGCACATTGGTTCATTTTTTTTTAAAGGTTTCCTTTTCATATACCATTTAAAACGGTTATGTTCCTCGTTTGGTAGTGTACCTACATAGAACTCTTTTATTGCATAAGCAATATCAGGTCTAAAATAATTTGTAGCGTGCCTTGAACTACCAAGAATACTAGCATATTCATTTTGATCAATTATACCAATTATGTTACCCTCATTCGTGAATAATCTATGACTCAGATAAAAAAAAAATACTACAAACAGGTTTGCAATTAAAATAATAATATTTTTGCAAAACCTTTTTCAATATAATGACATTAATTAATAGATACCAACAATAGCTCTTGTAATTTTAATCCATAAAATTACCTTGGCTTCACCCAAATCCTTCATATCAATATTAAGTGACAATAATATATATATATACATATATGTATATATTTTGCAATCTCTAAAAAATAGAACCAAAAATTAATATATCATAATCATATCATAACACGTACTCCATCTGTGTATGATAAATATATTTGTCACTCTCAATAAATTTGAAACCATTTGCAAAATTTGTTTGAACAAATTTTCCATGTCACTGGTTGGATGCCAGTTTTAACCACATAAAGAGTATAAAAATATACACACTTTATTCTATAAAGCCTTATGGTTTATCCAAATAAATACTTTCTTCTAATACTTCATTTTCAAAAACATTTTTAACATCCATTTCATAATTGTGTAAATCATAATTAGCAATAACAGCTAATAAAAATTTAATGGTGGTAAACCAGGATAATAGGTATCCAAAAAATCAACATTTCCTTTTTGTTTAAAAAACCCTAGCTACTAAAGTAGCTTCATATAACTATCGGATTTAAGAAGGCTTTTTAAGGCTCCATTTACTCAGGATTGTACATCTAGTTGGTAAATCCACAAGTTTTCAACTAGTTGGAAATTATATAATCCATTTCATCTTGAATGGTTTTTTTTTCTTCAAAACTTAGCCTTAAAGAAGTAAGAGAATTCTCTAAATAAGTAGGACACTAAAGTAAATGTATAAAAAAAATACTTTCAAAAGTCCATTTTAGCACTTAGATTTTAAACTCTTTCATGGTCTAGATTTCTATGTCATGATATTTATCATGCATTCAACATTCAATATATCTAGACTAGATGAGAATAAAATAGGAGGTTGAGAATTGCCACTATCCCTCAATATAAAAAGAATTATATGCTCATAAAAATTAGCATCAATAGTGTGACGCCCCGCAAAAATAGAGTGTATTTCCATTGAAAAATAAAATGAATTACACTTGATTCTTTAAAATAAAAATGCAATATTTCTTTAAAACTCCCAGCAGGCCCATATTCTCCATGGATCTCCTATATCATCCTTAACCTTATCTCCCTTCCAGGCTTAGGTTACCGGCACTGCCTGCATCCAAAAACCACACCGGGAAGTATACAATATGACATGAATAATAAAGTCTCAAAATGATAATGACAATCAAATAAATAGAACGACATCAAATCAATTGACCAGTCTCACATCCCAATTGCTCAACACTACCCAAACGCTCATACCAATAGCATCATACCGGGTTCCTCTTGGTCACATAGCAAGAGACACCTCACCTCACCTCACCCGTCTCTAGTACGTCGGTCCCTGAGGCCTGTTAATAGGTGCTCCTTGCTCATGACCCTTTAGTCCCATAGCACTTAGCAATAAACACATACTCATTGATTCTAATAAAAACACAACATAACTGCAAAAAGAGTACAAGTAGAGATAACAAAGAAATACTCCGGAGAATTTAGAAAGCATATTGTACACAACCCGGTACCTATAGATGATGTTGAGCAACTCCCAAACACTTCTCTTCTTCTTCTTCCTCTTACTTTCTCTTAAAAATTCTCTTTGACCTCTATGAAATTTGGTGTAAAAGTAATGAAGCATAACATCCATATTTATAGGCTAAGCTTCTTGGTGGCCAAAATGAATTGGATGGCCACAATTGGTTAGCTTAGGTTAGGTAGTCTATTTGGTGGTCAAGATCATTTAGGTTAGGTAGTATATTTGATGGTCAAGATCATTTAGGTTATGTAGTCTATTTGATGGTCAAGATCATTTAGGTTAGACAGCAACTAAATATTTTGCTTGGTCCCCAAGTCGGTTGGATTCGAACTAGGTTAGTTAGGATTCAACTAAATGTGAAAAGTACTAAAACCAATATATCTTCTAAACGGAGATCAAAAGATCTTAACTTCCAATACGAATACCAAATCATTTAATCTCACGCAATTTTTCCCCAAAAAATATTTTTTTCAATTCATGACTTACAAAATTGGAAAAATTAATACCCTTGTAATCATTTTTTGCTAAAATCACACACGAAGTCTAAATCGTCAATTTAAACATAAAAATACGGGTTACTATAAATAAAACCAACATACACATTATGTCAAAAAAAATCTACAAAAATTACTATTAAATACATGTCCCAAAAAAGCATGTTCTACGGCTTTACTCGCAACTTTCTTAGTATTAAAATCCTATCATAAGTCAAATAACCCAATTTTCAAAATAATATAAATTTGATTTTCTAATTTTCAATATCTCAAAGAGGAATGATTTTTCATTTTAAAGTGGGGTACTCTAGTAAAAACAAAAACACACAATTTAATAAACTCCAAATAATTGAATCTTCTCAATTGGACCTGAATGACTAAAAGATAGCTAATCAAAGTTATTGAGTCCAAAGAATAAATAAGTACACATGAACTTGCCACACCCAACAAAATTGATCTCAAACCAACAATATAGCACAAGATTAGTACACGGTGCACCCACATATATTATATATCTACAGACTATACACTAGCACATATATAATATTCTATATCACATACAGATGTAATACACACATTTAGCGCATATGAGGACTAACCTTCCCAAACAGTCGCAACTATATTAAAAAAAATCAAGTTATATAAAAAAAACTAAGTTTCTATTACAAGGAATGCATTACCGAAACTAATTATCTCAAGTCAAGAACGTAAGGTATATAGAACTGGCAGTACCCCAATTAAGGATCTCATTACAAGTTCGTGAGTATAATAAACTCCAAAAATAAGACTAATCTTCTCTAAAATCGCCTTAATAAGTTACGCCTTTGATAGTGGAAAAGTGCAGCATTTACAGACAATAAAACTTACTTTTAGAATTTTCTAAGACCCAATTTTTTAAGAAAATCAATTTATGTTCCAATGTTTGAATTTTTCCTAAGGCATATATAATTTGAGGTCTTATAACTTTACCACACTTCCTTGGATTCCTAAAATCAAGCACGTGAATCCTTCCTTTTGGAGATTATAGCATAAACAAAAGAATCTGTACTTATTTAACCAATCCATCCCTAGGATAACATCGAATTCTGACATTGACAGAACTACCAAGTCTGCTGGAAGATTCCTATCTCCCAAAGTCAAAGGGCAATCTTTACACACTTTACTCAACTTAACTGTCACTCCCAAAGGTGACACCGCATTCAGTGTTGACTCAAGTGTCTGGGGTTCTAAACCCAACTGACGCACAATCTTAACAGCAATAAAAGAACGTGCGGCTCCAGTATCAAATAAAGCTTTAACTGGACTATGAAAGAGTACAAGTGTACCTTCCAAATGTTGCTGCTCATCAGCATTAAAGCCTGCTTCTCCTGGAATGATAGCATTCATTCTCGTCTGATCAGGAGGTCCTTGGATTCCTTGCACTGGGACTCCGTAGTGTCCTCCTCGTGGTGCACGACAATCCTTGCTCACGTGCCCTGGCTTATTGCAGTTACGGCAGACAATATTCGGCCTGCGATTAGGTCTATGGGCAGTGCAGTTCCTTGCAATATGTCCGGGTTTTCCACAGTTAAAACAACCTCCAGTGTTGCTTGGCGGGGCTGTCAGTAATGCCTGTGGTTGTGATCCCTGCTGGCGATATTGTTGAGGTCGATTATAACTCTGCTGCGGTTTCCTGGTTCCTTCCCAGGTTCTCTTGTTTCCTTGAAAGTTTTCTTGAGGTCTCCATCCTTGGGTATTTCTCGGTGGTCGATTATGGAAATTCCTCTGTTGAAACCCTCGTGACGACTGAGGTCGATTTATCTGTGGTTGCTGTACTGGATTAGCATCCTTTTTCTAATCCTTTAGCAAATCTAACAATTTTCTCATACGACTGGTTCAGATGACCAACCATCATATGTCTGAGGTGGGGGTTCAGTCCTTGGTGAAATCTCTTTATCTTCTTCTGTGGCGTATCTATCATATGCTGAGCGAATCTGGACAGACGCTCGAACTGTGTTGTGTATTCCCGTACATTCCATCCTCCTTGGATCAAATTGAGAAAGTTCATTTCCTGTTGATCTCTTTCATCTTCTGGAAAATACTTATCCAAAAATCTGCCTTTGAATGTCTCCCATGACATAGCTCTAGCGGCATCGATCCCAATAGTGGCTCGCTCAGCTTCCCACCAATCTGTGGCGGCATAAGTAAGCTGAAATGTAGCAAGGCGACACTTCTCCTGCTCGCTGCATTCTAACGCTTCAAAAATTAATTCCATCTCTCTGACCCATTGTTCTGCTTTCCATGGTTCTGTTAGTCCATCGAACTTTTCGGGACGTAACCCACAAAAATTTGCTAACAACTTATCTCCAGTCTGTCTTGGTGGCGGGGGTGCAAGAGGTCTCTGGTGGGTGGAGTGATTATATGTATCCCCCACATGCTCCATCCTCTGCAGAAATGCTTCGAAAATTCCCGTCGGATCCATCCCTTCCGGAATAGGTGCTCCATTACGTGCTTGGTGATTTCTCAAGGGTTCTACCATGATGATAACGAGTATCGCCTACAAGAGACATATTGATCAGCTGAAAATCTTCTCGTAGAAACGAACTCAAGATAGAACAAGAAACAGCAAAACTAACAATTCTACTAAACAACGCAGCACAACGCAACATCCAAACAATAACAAAAGTACTGCTCGTATATATATATATCAAAAGATGTACCATATAGTACACACTAGTCAAACTGTGTACCATATGGGACAAGAGTTACAACAACTAAAGTCAGCTAATACTATACAAAGCTATGGTCAATAGCTATCTCTCAAGCTCCCAAAAATCTAGTGGACAACATGTCCTAATATAAACTAACAAAATCTACACCCTGCCGATCCTGACTCAAAAGTCGTCAGCATCTGATCCTGCTGGTGGTGCCTCGTCCTCTGGGTCTATATCCATCTCCTCGAGTGGATCATCCTCAACTAGTGCGACAAGATCTCCGACTACTACCCCTATATCCCAATCCTCTATCATCTCTGCATCATCGTCCTCCATCACGTCTGCTATCGCCTGGTTAGCGACATCAATAGCTACTGCGGCAAAACCGTCAGCTATGTCAAGAGCTCCTGCTATAGCTACCTCTCCCATAACAAAATCTGCTGGCTGTGCTACCATCTGAGCTATCCATCCTACTGCCATATCGGCCATGGCTGCCATCTGCATAATGGGTTCAGCTGGTATCTGAAGCACAACGGGTATCTCTGGCACAACTATCTCCTCGTCGGGCACCTCTTCATCTACTACTACGTCTGCCTCAATAGCCTCTGGATCTGGTACTGGATCTTCTGGCTCAAACTCTGGCTCCTCGGGGTCATCCTCAGGTTCATCATCATCTGCATCGTCTGCATGCTCATCCTCTACTGGGTCCTCGTCATCTATCGGCTCCTCTTCTCCATCTGCGTCCATGTCCTCATCGGGATGCTCATCCTCAGGCTCTAGATCCTCCTCATCCTCAATCGGCTCAGGCTCTGGCTCTGGGACGGGTACTGGTGATGGTGGGCCTGCTGCTAGTGCAACTACGGGCTCTGGTGGACCGGCTACAATGGCTCTCAACTCAATCTCATCCATCTCAGGCTTACTTCGAACTAATCTTAACATCTCCTGGAAAATGTCTCTACCGACCCTCGCAGTATGGTAAGCATCCATGCGCATCTGTGTCGGGTGAGTACTCCCGGTCACATAAAGCGCTCTCCACATGTCTTCCTCTAAACGTCGACTAGCTATCTGGCACACACGCTCACGATAAAACTCTGGGTCAGCTGGCTCCACGGTATCTCCATGAATAATATGTCCTCCATAAGCATCAGTCACAAACTGGTGAAACTCCGGATCCATGCTATCCTGCAAAGGAAACTATCTATCGTCAGGAAGACGAACTTATCTTATACTCATATCTCATCTCAAAGAATCTTAACAACACTAGGACCAGATGGTGTGGAATGATCGGTGAACGACAATATCATAACCTAGAGTACCAAACTCAGGCTCTGATACCAAAAACCCTGTCACGCCCCGGAATAGCATAAATAGAGAAAAATAAATTTCCTTTATGGGTCCATAAGGAATGACAGGTGAAAGTCACTAATAATCCACACCATGCAGTACTAGTCCAAACCAAAACAGCATATAAACAACTGAAGATAAAAATCACCGTACTATCTATTACAAAACATCAGAGTGTGGTCCACAGGATCACAACAGGTCTGAAGACAACAAATGCCCAAGTATCCGCTAACTAAAGGTTCAACAAAACAACCGAAGTGTAATCTAACTATAACATCTTCAGTCTTCAACTGGCATAAGGATAATCCTCCCTGGCGTAACCATCATCGGTGGAGCCTTCCTCTGGATAATAGTCATCAGTGTACTGGTCATTACCTGTAGAATAAGAGACAGGATATTCTGGACGGGGAAAGTCCAGGCAATAAAAGGCTGTCAGCTTACTGAGAGCTGAGTGAGCATAAACTAACGAGGTACCAGTTATCTGAAGTAAACACAAGCAGATGAAAACACGAGTGAACATCTTATTATATCCATATCTTGTACCTTTATTCATTCTTGTAAACCGACCCTTATCGTCTTGTTACTCAAATACCAAACTCAACATACTCAGATGTCATGAACAGACTCAATCGTTTAACTCTAGGGATACACCCTTATTCTGTCCATTGCTTTTAAGAGCAATATATCCTGCTCACTGCATGTCATGGACTCCACGTCAGTCTGTCCCCAGCTTTTAAGAACAATGATCCTGTTCACCGCATTTCAGGGATATAACGTTTCGAACAAGGCATATCAATCTATTGCCACGACTCAACGTCATCTACTAGTGATCCCAGCTCACCGCTTTTAAGAACAATGGTCCTGTTCACCGCTTTTAAGAGCATCTCATAGATCATCCAGTCTATCTTAGGACTATTTGGTCCAGCTCACTGCTTTTAAGAACCATGTATCCGGTTCACCGCTTTTCAGAGCATATCATGACCAATCGTCCATCCACGTACCATTCCCAGAACTTACCAAACCTACTTACGTTCCATTCTAACATCGACACATGACAATTCCCAATGTGGCCTGACTACTCGGATTAAAAGAAACGGATATCAAATTTATATCAGAACAACACGTCACCCACGTCTTCATATTACTTTTTATTCATTAACCATAAATCTTTGGTGTCACATTACTCCTGTCTACCCCATAGTCGCATAATGGAAATTCCGAATCAGAAATCGAACAACTAAACCTTTATATAATAACAGGCAAAGGAAACCATGTTCTGATCATGCCAATCGATTGGAACAGAGGTTCAATCGATTGGGACAAAAAGTTATACCAATCGATTGAGAAATATGGCAATCGATTGAGATGTCAATCGATTGGAATCCTATCCAATCGATTGAGAAACGACTGATGTCAATCGATTGAGATTATGTCAAACGATTGATACTACGTCTTCTCCAGCAGATTGTAAAAACAACATATTTAAATGTAGAAATCATACTCTTATCACATCTAAAGGTCATAACAACTTGTAAATACATCAAATAAAGTGACCAAGTGAGTTAGGACTCACTTAGGGTGCGTTTGGCTGGGTGTGGGCTTTTAAAACTTCCAAAAGCTTCTTTCTCTCCTTCTTGCTCTTCTCTTTCTGCCCAGCTCTCTCTCTGTCTCTCCTTCTTCTTCCTTTCTTCTTCTTGTCCTTCCCTTCGTCTTCTTCCAGCTGCCAAGGCAGTGTGTGTGTGTGTGTATGTGTATAGATATAGATATATAGATAGATATATGTATGTATATATCTCACAAGAGGTGTGCCTCTCTCTCTCAAGCTGCCAAAGTGACCCAAGGCCACAAATGAACGAGTATATATAGGGGTTAAGAGTGCCACACGTTTAAAGCTGAAGGAAAGAAGAAAATATTTCTCAGCTTATGTCAATCGATTGGGACACCAGTCAATCGATTGGAAACAGATATTTGTAGTCAATCGATTGGGAACAATGTCAATCGATTGGGATGAATGGCAATCTATTGGAATGTTGACACGTAATCAATTTTAGTCGGTAAAATGGCAATCGATTGGGAATACTTATCAATCGATTGGTATCTGAAAAGTGCCAATCGATTGGGAAAACTTATCAATCGATTGGTATCAAAATTCACCAAAAGGAAGAGAAAGTTTATACGATTATAGAAATGAAATACCAGTCTTATTAATATACCAAAATACAGGGTATTACAAAATCAACCCAGAATCTCCTTTGTCTCAATTTCTCTTGCACAATGAGAAACTAGTATACCAACACCTTTCAGAATTGGTAGCTCGAAACCAGAAATGAACTCTCTATATCACAGTGCATAAGACTCTATTTTAATCTCTTTAAAAAAAATCTGTAGCTCTCAAAAAAAATTCCGTCCTTTAAATCATAAGGATTGTCTCCTATAGAAAAATTAACATTATCAAGGCAGAGATAGTGTTGAGAACGGTTCCTTTTATTTTTAGTAGATGGGAAATAGTTGGAAAAAAATTAGAGTGAGGTTGGAATGGGTCTCTATCAATCATTGACCCAATCAAATAGTCCACGTTTACAATATATCTACACAATATATCCCCTATTTACTATAAGGGAGAGTTTGCTCCAAAAAATTGTGATGCTTGGGTCTCTGTGCAGGCCTCATGTGCTGCTAGCTTAGGTAAAGACCCAAAAACGACGCCGTTTATATGTTATTCAAATCCAGAGAGAGAGAGAGAGAGAGAGAGAGAGAATAAGAAGAAGACTAACGAAACCAAGAAGACACTGACAAGAAGTCTCCACCCTACATACCAACCGCCCTACCGAGCTAGGAGTCTCCAACCCTACACTCTGACCAGCCTATATACAGAGCCCCAAATCATCATCTATAGCCAACCATCTGATGATACCTCACATATTTTATCAAACAAACCCATCTTATATGGGTTAAGGTTTAGCTCATCATCTTCTTCGTCTTTATCAAATTCAAGCCCAGTTGTACTAAGAAGAACCAGAGTGGTAAGAGAGAGAAGGCTTTGGTGATTCGCAGAGCTCCAGTTCAGAAACCCGAGTTTTTTTCATCAAAAAATGAGGCTAGGGCTGAGGAGCAGAACAGGAATGAAAGTACTTTTCTTCTTGCTTGGTTAGGGCTTGGTGATAATTCTGGTTACGGGTATTCTTCTTGCAGCGTTAGGTATAACTTAGCATACCCTTGAATTTTTGCTACTCTTTGTTTACTTGCTATATAACTGGGTTTCATTCAATATACTACAATTCTGAGTTTATAGATAGGGCAATACCCATTTGTTAGAATTTAGGAATTATGAAAATTTGGCTCACTCTATCTTGTGCAATTTATGGGGTTTTTGCAAATTAGGGTCTTTTCATTTAGGGATTTTTGAAATTACGCATATTCTCATATATCGGTGTGGTTCACATGAAGACACGGATCTTCACCTATCTCTTCTTCATCCCTTCATTTCTTCTTCGCTCCTAAACCCAACTTTCTTTCTCTAAACAAACCCATGGCTTCCTCCTTCAAATCCCCAATTTAAGTGAGCTATGTCAATGGTGGCAGTGATTGGATAGGCGTGGTTAACTGACGTTTTGGGGCAATTTATGTTATTGTTGGATCAGTGTTTGCTGGAAAAACTATGGCTCTTCTTCACCAGATCAAATCCGAAGGCAACAATGGAAGTTATTGAGTTTTTGGTAAGCTGTTTCGATGAAACTTTACGTTTTGCCCTAATTATACTATTAAACTTTTTTAAATCTAAAGATTTGTACATGCCTTGATTTGTTGTTCAAGTTCAACATTTATGTTCTGTTTTTTTTTTTTTTTTTTTTATCCTTTTTTTTGGCTTTTTTTTTGGGTCGTGAACTATTGATCAGCATTTTAGATGATAAGCATGAAACAATTTAGTAGTTTTTAACTGTAATTGACGTTATACACTTGTGGTGTTGGTTCATGTCACACCCGTTCCGGAATTTGCATTCATTTTAATAAACATATGTGGGATTATGTGAAATTATTAATGTTGACTAATAATTGAGATGGAGTTGACTATGAATCAACGGTGAGATGTCAGTGAAGACATAGGAACTTGGAAGTTGTAATACCTGTAAAATTTCTGTGATTAATAAAATTGGTCCCCGCATTTTGTGTTCGTAATTTCAGTATTTAAATTTCGTAATCCCAGAAACCTAAACCTATATATCTGCGTATTTATTTATTAATTAACTTGGACTGAAGTTTTAACCCAGACTGACTTTGCACGTTAACCCGTAAAATATGCGTTTATATCGGACTGTCTTGCTTGAAGTCCCAAGCGACGACTCAACTATACATTTTTGTAAGTAAGAATTTTACCTAAAATGGCATTGTACTACCCAACTATCTTAAACCCATTGGGTACAAGCTTTACCCAAGCAAACCCCACCTTAACCCGCCAGATCCACCCCACCACTCCAAAACCGCCGGCCACTTTTCCCTAGGATACCATTCACATCCACACCATCTCAATCAGTCCATTTCCCTCCATCAACTCAAGCAGATTCACCAATCTATGTGTGTATCTGTGAATATGCTTATGTGCGTTCTTAGGTGGTGTTATATAGAGAGAGTATAATCGAGAGTTGAGAGATAAAGAAAGTTACGAAACAAACACACCCTCTGAACTTCCTCTTTGCTCATACACACTCTCTGTATAACCACACACTTACCCAAACCAAGAAAAAGAAGAAGAAGCAAGGGAGACGCAGAGAAAGGAAGAGAAAGAGAGAATCTCGCTGGAAAAGAGAAGAAAAGAGAGGCCCGAGACTGGTATAATCTCCCTACACCCCCTATGTTTGTCTCTATATCATTTTACACATCACACACACACACCCTGACCCCCCCTCTTCGAACCCAAACAGAGCCTGAGACTCCCTGAGACCTCCGGCGGCAATTAAAGCTCACCATAGAAGCTTGAAAATCCAAACTTAACCATAGCCCTTAAAAATCATATCAAACAGACCCTTATGGTCCCAGGTAGACCCCGTAAGAACTGTTTTTAAATTGGAACTCGTTTGATTAGCCATGCAGACGATTATTCTTGAAAAGACCAAAAAGAATAATCCAACCATAGGTATAACAAACGAATAAACAAGTCTTTCATCTCATAGTACGTGATAGTGGACCCTCTTTCGGTCATTTTGGCATTGAAAACACGCATTTCTATGGAGAGGACAAGAAGTTATAACCCTTAGAGGTTTTCCGGCGGAAAACAAGCTCGTCGGCAGCAGGTAGCTTCGCCAAAGAAGATAAAGAACGGGGTTATATCATTTACCCATATTTAATTATTCGGGTCGGGTCATGGATATTGGGTATGGGCCAGTTTGTTTGTATAATCGGTTGTGGGTTCGGGTCATATTAACCTATTGGGCTTTGGGTCAGATCTTTTAAGTTAGGTCAGTGTTAGTGTGTATATGGGTGACCCATGGGTACGGGACGGATCAGGGTTGACCCGCAGGTATTTATTTAAGTTAATATTAGTTATAAATCCTTGAATTATTGTTTTTATATTACTAATCATTCTGTTAAAACCTGATTAATGCTTAATGACCTGCTAATTAATATTATATTATTCTGCTAATTTGGATTAATGTTTATATAAATTATTTATAATATAGTATATAATCATAAATGATTATGAATAGATATAAATAGTTATAAATGGTTTTTAATAGTTTAAATTATTTTATAAATAGATTTTAAATGCCAAAATTTCATTTTAAATTATAAGATATTATTTTAAATAATGCTTATATATTTTGAAAATACATTATAGGGTATTTAATACTCTAATATTATAAGATATTAATTATTATGTGTTTCAATTATTATTTATTTAAACCTAAATAAATAATAAGAAATAGCTTGTAATTATAATAATAAGGTATTAAATACCTAATGACCAACTTTAATTATAGGGAAATTATACCAACTTTCCCTAAGACCTAATGCCTTATTTTATAAATTATTATTTATAAAATCCAAACTTTAGTATTTTTAATAATTATTAATTATATATAAAAGACCCGTTTGGTTGTATTTAAATTATTCAAATATCAAGCGAACTCCGAAAATTATGAGAAAAAATACTTCTAGTCTATTTATAAAGACCAAATGCCTTTCTAAATTATATTTTATAATTATGGGACCTCGCAGTCTATTATTAGACGTTTAGAACTTCAATAATTCATAGAAAATAAATCGTAGCTCAAAAAAAATACGCGGTCAGTTCCCAGAATCTTAGAATAATGTTTATAGCACCCCCTTAAAGTTTGGTGACCTTTCAACACGGTAAAAAAAATACAGCTTATCTTAGCCCACACTGGTATAGGAAACCCAACTTTTTATGCGACGGACTCATTTTGAGTCTAGTCAATGGCGTTAGACTCAGAATGATGTCTAGATCATCATGTTGAGGTTTAGGAACCCACCAGCACAATTACCATTATGCCCTTGATATTAGTGCACATATTAATCAACAATCTATGAAATTATATACTTTGTAGGAACCACCGCTACGCTTACTTTTATGCACCCGCATCGAGGTGAGTCGTCCTAACTCACTTGGTATATTATAGAATTATTCTTTGTGTATTATATATACCCAGTACGTTCTGTGTGGACGAAGCTGATAAGTATAAATTATGTGAATGTTGAGATTCTTACTTATATGATGAACGCATGTTAGTTAGCTATACTTCATGCTTAGTTAATATCCGTTGATATACCTGCTTACCATGTTTTCACATTTATACAATCACATGAACATACATTTGAACATAATCGAGTCATAATGTCAACATTAATTGACGTCTGCATGATTAGTCACGGGGACTAACCCAGTCATATGGTTATACATGTTTGAGTGGACCGCAGTGGTCTGAATGGTACAGTCAAGTAAATGGGAGCAACGATGAAACTGCTATAGGGCCCTGTTAGGCAACGATAGTTAGAGTTTCCATTGAAATCATTAAAGTGATACATGAGTTGATGCTTGATATACTATAGGGCCATGCTAGGCGACGATAACAAAGTATCCATCTGAATACAATAGTTACCTTTTAAATGCTATAGGGCCATGATAGGCGACGATAGCACTATAACTATTCTATTCTCCTGGCAAGGTCACGAGAACCTAATAGTCCAATGATTACACTCTTTTTAAAACCAAAACTGCTATAGGGCCCTGCTAGGCTATAATAGCAACATAATCATTCTACTCTAAGCTAACGGCGTTACACTGGTAATATAACAAGTCACATGAGTCAGTTGCGGTGTCTGTGGTTGAGTAAAGTCGAATATATCGATATTGCATCGTGTCGTCACACTACCATGTCATATGCTCATTTTATGTTATTTCAAGATATTGTTCTACTTGTATATCCTTAATTATATTAGGAGTGATCGGTTAAGACGATCTCACTTAGCTTCAAAAGTTAACGGCTCCTTCCCTGCCCTGGACATTTTACGTCTAGGTTATGATGAGGAGAATTATCTAGGTGACCCTGAAGATGAATATAACTATCCTCAAGATGGGAACTATCACTGATCCTGAGGCAGACTATCAGGAAGAGTATGATAACGAAGGGCATGGGTATGCCAGTTAGGAAGAGGACTTTGGCCTACTTCCGTATTAAGACTTCCTTTACGTTTTAAATAACTATCTTTTGTTGATGTAATAAATTAAGTGGCATCGATCGCCCAACTTATCTTTTGTGGTTTTTATTTGGAACTTCTGTAATAGCTTAAGTAGCAAAACACTTTAAGTTCCCCCATGAATACCATTAGACTTTATGAAGTTTCTTACTCTGATGTATCTATGTTAGAATGTTGCATGGACAGGTCAGTTTTATGTAACTCGTCATTCTCGACGGGTCCATAAAGGAAATTTTAAATTTTCCCTATTTTTGGCTACTCTAGGCGTGACAGAAGTTCATGATGCATTTGCATGATTAAATGACATTTATGTGATTTAAATGTTTTTTGAAATATCTGGAATTTTGTGAATAGTAACTTTACCTGTGTAGAATAAATTTCTGGTAATTTGGATATCATTTTAGATTATTTTGAATTCTGTGGTGAGAACGTGAGTGATACGTTGCAAAAAAATAGGTGGTATAAAGATTCCACATAGATTAGTTTTGGATCCTTGTTTTGGACCCAAATGGAACTTAGAAGAAAACTTTTATAATTCTTAGTTTTCACTCGCGAATCAATGAATTAGACGTTTAGGACGTTTCGGGAGATAATTAAAAATTTTGGAAACTCGTGGGGAGGTAAACGTAATTTACGAAACTATGCCTATAATTAGTAAGGGTATAAAAGTTTTCATTATTTGAAAACTTACTAGAAATATCTAGAGAGAAAAAAAAAAGGGAGATTTGGTTGCCACGAGCTTTGCGACACCGATCGACGACTGTTCGTTGGTTAGTTTTTCTCAGATTCGAGATTTGAACTCATCGAGGTAAGAGCTTCATTTTGATACCTCTTAGGTCTCGTTTGGAAAACTTTTTCAAAATCTAATTTCTAGAAATTTGGAAAAACCCAGGTAAAACTTGTAGGAATCACATATAAACAAAGATCCGACGTTTATTTGGGCCTCTAGTCGATCCTTCAAAGTTAGGGAGAAATCACACGAGGTATGAATTCTAGATCTATGAATTATCACTACAACAAATATGGGTTTTTGCAAAGAAAAAGTTCCTTGCTAAAGGCCACAATTTCATTGCAAAACCCTTTTGCAAGGAAAATTTTTCGTTACTCAATTCCTTGCAGAAGCTTCCTCTCTAAAGCTTCTAGCAACAAAAATAACTTTCCTTGCAAATTCTTACTTTTGGCAAGGAAAATTTTCCTTGCTAGTGCTCAGCTATTTTGTTGCTAAATGGCTAATTTCCTTGCAAAAAACATGTCTTTATGTTGCAATTTGGACAATTTGCAAGGAAAAAATTCCGTTGCTAAATATCCAAGGAAATATATTCCTTGCTAGTAGTTGTTTTTAACAAGGAAATAATGTTTCCTTGCAAATAATATTAACATAAGGCAACGAAATAATTTCCTTGCTAAATGAGACTTATAACAAGGAAAAATTTATTCCTTGCCAATTATATAACTCTAAGACAAGGAAATAATTTCCTTGCTAAATGTTATTTTTAGCAACAAAAATATAGGTCCTTACCCATTTTGTTCTCTTAAAAGTAACCCCAACAATACCTGTGCAATTCAATATTTATTTTTAATCCTGTAATATTTCAAAACCTATTCAATATACAAATATAGAATAATCAATACTTGTCCAACATAACACTACACAAGTTTCATATATCCGAAAAATACATAATAGGTCACCAAAAAAATCCAACTTAACATAACTTTTCATATATTCGACATCCTAGCTACTAAATAAAAAGGTGTACAAAGTTTTAACCCTATAGAGTGAGCGAGCCCAGGTTAAAGGAAGGAAAGCAATTACAAATGGTGTTTAGGTACGTTAAAAGAAGGAAAGTAATTACAAAGAGAGTTCACCACTATCTGAAATAACAACTTTGCTTTTGGGGACCCCACTTTGTCTCCCTTGAGCTTAAATCTTGTTCACAACATCCATTCCAAATAGCACTTTTCCAAACACGACATGATGCCCATCCAACCTTCAAACAAAACCCAAGTAGAGGAATGTGAGTTTAAAAGATCCCACATACATTGTTCTTGATTTGTAAATTTGGAGAAGGAAAATGAAAGAAAAACGAGATGAAAACTACTCTCCACTGTATTTTATAGTTTTTTTCCTCTTGACATTTAATCACTAGCCAGCTGTTCAAAATGGCTCTTCCAATGAAGAAAATGTTCATGTAATATACAAGGGCTTACGGTTGCCTGGACCAGTGTGCTTAAGTTGGAAGTTCTCTTCAGCAAATCCCTCACCATATATCGACTTTCCACCACGCCCATCACCACAGGTGAAATCACCCCTTGGATCATAAAGCTAGGAATGATCCTATGGAATGTGCTCCGTTTGTAATGGAGAAGCTTCCCACTCTTTCCATCTCCTTTCCCCCCCTGCAATAAATAAGGATTAACTACGTATTGTACTAGCTACGTATCAAAATTGTAATCCTAGTTTAGAGGCTTTGAATCGTTTGCAGATTTAAAGAAGGAAAAAAGAAAAACTTTAAAAAAAAATGGAAGGAAGTGACTCAAAAAATTCAAAACTTGTAATTTATTTCTCTGTATAATCTTGTTCTTCCTATTATCCTCAATATTTTCACTAAAAACCACACAAACAAAAGCATTTTCCGTACTATTATCCTTTAGTTTCCCTCCCGAATCCATAATAAGCAACAAGCAGGTATGACAAGGGAGCAAAAGTTACATGGCTACCAGTGCTAGTGAATCGGAATGAGATACGTAGATATAGTAATTTCTTTGTAATTATAGCCTTACGTGTACCTGAAGTGTTGGGAACGTTGAATCATTTTCTTTTTCTTCTTAATGTTCTTTAGTGTTGCTACTTAAATACAAAAAATTATAATTCAGAATTGTGCATCTGAATTTGGGATTGAATAATAAATAGACATCTTTCTTTCAATAACCCGGTTAATTATGTAGACGCACACATACACCCAAATATACTATTCCCAAATGGCATGACAATTGCACCAAATGCTTTGCACATGCCACCGCCAAAGCTTGCATGTGATACAACTGATGAAACAATTTGGAACCAAATTTGAGATTCATATTTGGGAAGCATTGTGTTGTTCCTTTGTAAAAGTTGCTAATATTTTGGAGGGGCCAATATAAAAAAATTCATTTCAAAAATTTCCAAATTACATGTATAATATCAAAAAAAAAATTTAAAAATTGCAGGACAGGACTCCCCGAGTCGCCACATGGTTGCACCCATGGATACTGCTACCCAAAAAATTACACCCCAAAGTACTTACCTAGTTGTAACCATGATTTTTATAATCCTCAGTGCAACCAAACAATGGAGGATAATAGAAGAGGATACAGACAAGCAAACATCTAAGCCTAATACTTGTACCTAAAATCTAAAATTTATCCAATTACAGGATTTGTCTAAAGCTACATTGACACTACTAGATCATGAACAAGAGATTTATAACACTGACACTTACACATCATACTATTATATACAAAATCTGGTATAAAAAACTCAAAGGTTGTCCTATCCATACGTCCAATAGCAGCTTGTCTAGTCTTTCCTCTCTTGTTTCTTCCCCAACCTCAGAGGTACCTCTCTCTCTCTCTCTCTACATATACATATATATATATATATACTTATGTAACTATCTTATTATGCAATGTTAGAAGACAGTGTATGAGTTTTGCACCAATTCAACACTAACGAGTAAAGATCTTAGCACTGCCCTTGCTTAATCAAGACACTAGAAGACTAATTCAGCAAACACTATTATATTCTTAGCCACCATAATTATAATTAAATAAAACACACCAAACATACACCAAAAACACACAGTTGGAGAGATTAACACCAATAGGCAATAATAAATCTTGACAAAATTTAGTTTTAAAAAAAATAGAAAAGAGTTGAGAGGTTCTTTTTCTGAACCTTACGAAGCAGATGATCTTAGCGAGACCACGCCACTTTGCCCATTATAATAATTATTATAAATTCTGCAACTGTCTTGAAATTTCTATAAGAGTGACAAGAAATAACAAATTAGGCTGCAAATTAGTAGAGAGAGAGAGAGAGAGAGCTATAAAACTGAAATTGCAAATTGATGCGACCTCCAATTTCACTGGAAAAAAAACTTTTTTTTTTCTTTTTGAGCTAGACAAACAATTGCACTCACATAATACTGCAAATTCATATAGTAATAAAAATTTGCAATTGCGTTCCCTCCTTAGCATTGTGGTTTGGAATCGAAATTACCAAATCAGGAGGGTTTTTCGGATGTTGTTCTAACTTGATGAATTTAGATAGCAGCTCAGATTTTTTTTGGCCGAGGTTTACGGTTGCTGCTCATAACATATGGTTTGATCAAATCCCATTCCCAATCCCATGGACTGAAAAATAAATTCAGCCCCGCATTGGTGGCCTGGTGGGTAAGGGTTCCAATGAATACAAATTAGGAGGGTTTAAGGAGAAGCGAGGAATTACTATAAGACAAAAAACAGTTGTTGGTATTGGCAAAGGGACCAAGTGACCAACTAACTTCAAGAAATCAAACAAATTACACAATGTTTTACTATTTAATGTTGAGACACACGAAACTTGGTTTTCTATCAGTGTGAAACTAAATAGTTGGATTACACATTGAAATTAAATAGTGGGATTGTGGGAGGTTCCAACTATAATAGAAAGGACCACCTCAATAACACTATTCATTGAGAATTTGAGATTTTGTTTTATCCCATTCAGTAGTAGAACTAATAAATCATTTATATCTTTTGGCTTTGTTCTCAATAAGTGCAAGAATGACTTGGATCTGGCAGGAACTTATTTGAGATAAATGAAATAAATCATTGTATGACAAGATAATCATCTACTTGACTTGAGACCAAAGAAGCATCACTCATGACACTGTGGGAGCTCATCTGATTGACTGAGCCGCTTCACGCCTTACACTCCATAGTCGAATCAGGTAGCACGCTGAAAGATTGAGTCGCTTCATACCTTACACTCCATAATCTTCCAAAAATCATCTGATTGACTGAGCCGTTTCACGCTTTACACTCCATAGTCGAATTAGGTAGCACGCTGAAAGATTGAGTCGCTTCATGCCTTACACTCTATAATCCTCCAAAAATTATCTGATTGACTGAGTCGCTTCATACCTTACACTCCATAGTCGAATCAGGTAGCACCCTGAAAGATTGAGTCGCTTCACGCCTTACACTCCATAATCCTCCAAAAATCATCTGATCAACCGGGTCGTTTCATGCCGATTCCTAGTTTAGTTTTCTTTTAGGGGTTACTTTTTTTCGAGATTCAATTTCGAATTACTTTTCCTAAATCTGGAAGCACTTGGATTCGTATCTGCTTTCAATTTCTACAATTGAGGATCTAAATCGGCTCAATTCTCCCATAATCTAGAGTCTACCAGATTCAAAATCAAATTAAATTCAAAAATCAGGAGTCAATTAGACTTCGATCAAATCAAAATTCTTTCAAAATCCGGAGTCGATTAGACTCAACTTTATTCAAATTTCCAAGATACGGAGTCATTCAGACTCAAATCATATCAAATTTTCAAAATCCGGAGTCATTCAGACCCAAATCACATCAAATTTTCAAAATCCAAAACCATCCAGGCTCCAATTCATTTATTTTTTCAAGATTCGGAGTCAATTAGGCTCTAATTAAATCAAATTTTCAAGTTTGGAGCTAATCAGACTCCAACAAATCAATCTTTCAAAATCCGAATCAACTCAATTTTCAAAATTCTGGAGTCAATCAGACTCCAATTAAATCAAATTTTCAAAAATCCGGAGCCGATCAAACTCCAATTTATTCACTTCCCAAAATCTGGAGTCAATTAGACTCTAATTAAATCAGTCTTCGAAAATCCAGAGTCAACCAGACTCCAATCAACTCAATTTTCAAAATTATGGAGTCAATCATACTCCAATTAAATCAATTTTTTAAAAAATCCAGAGCCGATCAAGCTCCAATTTATTCACTTCCCAAAATTCGAAGTCAATCAGACTCAAATCAAATCAAAATTTCAAAATCTTGAGGCAATCAGACTTCATTCAAATCAAAATTTCAAAATTCTGGAGTCAATCAGACTCCATTCAAATCAAATTTCAAAATCCAGAGTCGATTTAACTCAATTTAGTTTATTTGCCAAAACTGGGTATTTTTGACAAAAAATTCTCACAATCAGGGCTAATTCTGATTTGCAAAAGGGCTTAAGAACTTATTTTTCAAACTCCGGGGGTCCTTTCAAAACAAGGGAAAATCTTTAGGTACATGGGAGCAAAATTCGGTGGTCCTCATCATAAATATGAAAATTAGGAGGAAGAGGGCCACCTGGCACATGCGGCGGCACTCAGTGTTCTACACCGGCACTCTGTCAAATGCCGCGCGGCACTCACTGAGTGCCGGTGACTTTCCATCGAGTGCCGGCCTGACCAGCAGTGCATAAAACTTTATTCTTCTCCTTTCTTTTTCATTCTCTTCTTCTCCCTATTTCGGATTTTCTCTCTAGGATCTCACTCCCTCTTGATTCTCTACTCAAGAACCACTCAAAATCAAGGTATGTTCACTCCTTAATCATCAAGATTGCATCTTTGCTTGATTTATACTTAAGATTATAAATTTTTTTATGTTTTCCTCACAAATTTTCATATGAATCTTAACTTTTCTCCTCCTTTGCTTGTAGATTCTACCATGGCTAGTGGTTCAGGGTCCCATGGTCCTCCCAAAAAGAAGTATAAACCTCACCCTGGCCATAACTCATCAGTTTTACTTGCCGACCCCGGGGCGCATCTCTCGGCACGAGCCTTCAATAGATTGGTATACTCCCAAACCCCTTTTTATGCTTATGATAAAATAATGTAATGCAATGCAATCCATGATGAACAATGCATGTATGAGTGCCCCCATGACTTTGTATATTTGAATGTATTAAAACTTATTTGCAATATCCCATCTTCTTGAATTGATTTTCTTATCATGATTTGGGGTTCAATGCTTGGTATTGTGCTTTTTGCTTACCGCCCTTATTTGGATTCATAAAATTTCTATGCTCACAAATTCCATTATTCCATTTGTCCACTGCTAATGAGGGGTTGTACCGATCCTGTGAAGCACTCGAATTTCATGTAGACCTTGCTTTACTGAACTGAAAGCCTATTGTTGCATAACCAAGAACCTTATTTTTCCTCTCAATAACGAGTCACTTAGACTCAAAAAAATTTTCAAATCAACGATTCGCTTAGACTCAAAAAATTCTTATTTTCAAATCAACGAGTCTCTTAGACTCGAAAGAATTTTCTTATTTTCAAATCAACGAGTCGCTTAGACTCGAAAATTTTCTTATTTTCAAATCAACGAGTCGCTTAGACTCGAAAGAATTTTCTTGTTTTCAAATCAACGAGTCGCTTAGACTCGAAAATTTTCTTATTTTCAAATCAACAAGTCGCTTAGACTCGAAAGAATTTTCTTATTTTTAAATCAACGAGTCGCTTAGACTCAAGAATTTTCTTATTTTTAAATCAACGAGTCGCTTAGACTCAAGAATTTTCTTCTTTTTTAAAAAAAAATCAACGAGTCGCTTCGACTCGAAAGAACTTTTCTTATTTTCAAATCAACGAGTTGCTTAGACTCGAAAGAACTTTTCTTTTTTTTTCTTAAAAATAACGAGATGCTTAGACTTGAAAATCATCACTCACTTTTTCTCTTTTCTCTTTTTTTCGAATAATCGAGTCGCTTAGACTCGGAAATTAAAACTTATTTGAGTCGCTTAGACTCGGAGATCACCACCTATTTTTCCTTTTACAAAGAATCGAGTTGTTTAGATTAAAAATCATTTATTTTCTTTCTTCTTCTTATTTTGTTTTTCTTCTGTCCTTTTCTTGCAGACTCCGGAATTTGTCCTCAAAGGCCATGGGAACCTGGCTCACGACCGGAGATGGTACGAGGAGCTTTCTGATGAGGTTAGAACCCTGGTCAACAATGCTGGATTTGGTCTTTTTGCGCTACTTTTAGAGAAGAGTTCGAATGATATGACCCACATCCTGGCTCTGGCGGAACGATGGTGAGACACAACAAACACATTCCACATGCCTTTGGAGAGATGACGATGACTCCTGTAGATTTCGCTATGATCACTGGCATCCCATTCGGCGGCCTTCCGGTTGCTCGCTATGACGATCTCCAGACTCGCCATGCATGAGGAGATTATTGACCTGCTCGGGGCTCACCCAGGAGAGTTCATAGTTCCCGCAAAATGGTTCCTGGATACCTTTAAGGACCAGGCCTTTACCGACGACCAGATGGCTAGGGCCTTTATCATGTATGTGCTGGGTTGCTCGCTGATGAGCACAAAGGGGGATAGGATCAACCTCGAGTACCTGGCCTCTCTTGCAAACATCGACCACATCTCCCAGTATAATTGGGGAGGGGAAGGGCTGGCTACTCTCTACAACCACATGAGTGAGGTCTCTAGGGGAAACTCACCTTCCACTGGCGGGTACTGGAGAGCTTGGGAGGTAAAACTTTGTTATTTTATTTCAATCACACTTTTATTTTATTCATCTCCTCCGATTTTATTTCAAAAATTGAATTCACTATTTTTTTTCTTTTTCATTTGCAAATATGGTCTCATGAATACCTTCACATGAGGGCTTCTAGTACCCAATAAGGCGAGGCTGTGAACATGCCTCAGGGTTTGAAATGAAGGAAAGGAGCGACAGGCCGAAAGGTCGGGGCTCATGACTTTGTAGGCTACAGAAACCTCATTATCAACTTACGTAAGGTTCATGTGGTGTGGAATCCTTGGGAGGCGACCCTTCCAGAGGCCAGCGAAGAAATCCAAGCTGCTATAGGTTTTTCCAGGATGAGGATCCTGATGGTAGGCGAGGCATGCCGAGAATGGTACCTTGGTGAGAGGGTGACCAGGCAATCCCTTGCAGCCCTAGCTTGTTATGTGCCGAGAGCTCCCCCGGCGACTATAAGGAGTACAGAGACTTTGGATCATGATGACCTGGTGGTTGCTCTAGACGGGGAGGGCATTGTAAACTTCTTGGATGGTCCAAACAGTTATCCTGCCTTCAGATTAAATTCTCTCATGCATAATTTTCCTCTTATGGATGTCACCTAAGTAAGAGACTTTTACTTCTTTTTCTCTCTCTTTTTAGATACGCGACCATATTTATTAATATTCAAATTCTTATTTGCAGCCTGTTCCCAGGGTTGTCGACCCTCCAGCTCTCCCATAGTGGAACTGGAATGTTCCCATGGTACACATGGGCCAGGAGACCATGTACCAGCTGGCCCCTTATACCCAGAATGTTCCGTCCATCCCTCTATAATATGATACAGTCTCCAGAGATTATGCAGAGGAGGGTCTATCATATGCACATACTGTCCAGCATTGGGTTCATGGACGCGAATGAAGGGTAAATATCTTTCTGGAAACAACCTTCTTATTACTTTTTCACAATTCAAATTTTATCTTTATATGGATAACTGTATCCAAACTCTTTTTCAGGCTGATGGAGCAAGGGCCACTGCTGATCTTCAGGCCAGAGCTATGGTATCACCATTTTTATACATTTTCTTCTTCTTCTTCTTCTCTCTCTCTCTCTCTCTCTCTTTCTCTCTCTCTTTTTTTACTTTTTTTATTTCACTTATTCTTCATTTTATTTTGTCTTTTCAGGAGGCCGAGCTTGCTGCCTTGAGGAGGCAAATTCAAGAGTTTCAGCTGGGTCAAGGCGGCGGCTATCAAAGAGGTGCTGACGGCAGCGGCCAAGGCGGTGACGGTGGGGATGGTGGTGACGGTGGAGATGTCAGAGATGGCAGAGCTGGGGGAAGTCAGGCAGCTCCGCAGGCACCTAGAAGAAATCCTCTTCGTCGACGAGAATAGTCAATCTCTCTTTCTTTTATATTACATCCTTGTGAGGACGAGAACTCCAAACTTTTATCTCTTTAGCGAATTTATTTAGGCAGTTCGATAGTATTCATGCATGGTGGCCTGTGTGCCAATCTTGAATTCTATTTATATTCATACTTGATTACTATCTTAGCATTTATGCTTTATTCCCCTTGCTTACTCAAAACGTGAATAACTTTATTTACTTATTGATGAATGGTGCTTGAACGATGAAATGGTAATACTCTTGTTCAAATTTCTATGCAGGTTTGGGCTGATTCAAATTATAAACTGACTCATGAACATTGTAAACTCTGGTCGGCACTCAGAGAGGCTACCGCGCAGCACTCACTGACTGTCGCGCGGCACTCAGTGAGTGCCGCCGTTTTTCATCGAGTGCCGATTTGTGCCATTTTCTTATATAAAGTGCCATTTTCCCATTTCAATGCCCATTTAAACTCCTAAGGCCCTTTTTTCCTCTCCCTCATTCACACTCTTCTTCTACATTCACTCTCCTTCTTCATGGCTCCCATAAGTTCTGACATTCTATACCCATGGATGGATTCTCTTTCTGGCATTGACCGACTCAACTTCGAGTGTCACAGATTGACAGGCCTCTTTGCATTCTGCCGTATGGCTCTAGACGAGAGCTTACTCTGAGCTGCTATCATATGTTAGGACCCCTCTTTGCATGTCTTTCGGTTTGGCCATGAGGAGGTTTGTCCACTCTTTGAGAAATTTAGCGCCATTCTCCATACCGACCCTTATGCTGATTTGATCATGCCCTAAATACAGGCAGGGTACATCCAAGATCTAGCGGCTCTTCTTCATATTTCTTAGGGTACCGCCAGCTCTTTTGTTCGTGATCAGTGTATTGACTTCGACTGTCTTTCTTCTATTTATGCTCCCATTGGCAATCCAGATGACGGAGGGCATCAAATCATCAGATGCAGTGCCCTTTCTTCGGCTATGCTCTCCCATTTCCTATTCCAGTATTCCTCTGATATCCTTATCCCTATTGTTTGTGGTCTTCGAGAGATGTGGAGTGCTATCATGCTTGTTCTAGGAGAAACCTTACTGGGTTTGGATCATGCACAGAGCACCAGATCGATGTTGCTTTCAGGGTCACCTCATGTTTTGCAAATTTGGCTTCTCGAGCGTTTAGGCCTCTTCGCTCACTCTCCTATTGGGAGACCGCTTCCCTATGATTGCATGGATGTTCATTTCCTCTATTGCATGGTTTACGGCTGACTTACTTGGCTTCGGAACCTATGTTGTGGGGACATTCGCTGGGTGTTCCCCCGATGGACTTACTGCTCTGTCACTGTGCGGCTTCCCGGGCGCCCGGGGGTTTGGCTACCTGGTCTGCATGCTACCACTCTTTACATCCCCGAACGAGTGGTTCGCTAGTTTGGTTTGCTTTAGGATGTCCCAGACATTATTACTGCAGATTTTTCGAGGAGCTCCGCTCTGCGCCCTTCTACCATGAGATTATTTGCCGAGGTTTGGTATGACAGAGTGTCGGCTCCTTTCCAGAGGGTCCCTTCTTCAGTTATTCCCACTGCCGAGTACCTTCTTGATATTCAAACTTTGGTCAGGAAATAGCTTCTAGACAAAAAGGAAAAAAAAACAAGATTCTAAAACTTCTGACAAATCCTGCTTGACTCTTACTGCGCTTTTATTTTGTGATGTATTTTTCAATTTTCAAAAAGATTTTTCTTTGTATCAGGAAAATGTTCTAATCATGTCAAATTATAGTTTGCACTTCTTCCATCTCTTCAAATTATGAAAATTTTCCTTTTAATGTCTCTCTTAGCTTTTATTACTTTGCTTTGAGTTTTGCTTTAGAGTTTTAATCATTTTATACTATGAATCCTCATTCGCTTCCATACAGTACCTATTTTGACAGCCAGTAGATCCAGAAATAGGTCCTGGGTTCTTTAGTTTAGCAAACGAAGTTTGCCCCTAGTATAAGGGCTTTGATTCTAGTTGTGGGCAAACGCAAGTTTTCCCCTAGTTCGGCATAGGGAAACTCAGGACATTGGGTTACATCGAGAGTTGGGTTTTATTTGGACCGAGGGCCTTGTGGGCCCGCCTACTTAACCCCGAATGGGTATCAGGTCCGTAGTAGTTCAGCTAAGGTCAGAAGGGAAGTGCCTTTTAGGCAAGTTTATTTATGTGACCGAACCGAGCAGGTTGCCCTAGCGGGAATCAGGTCAAGCGTAGTTCATCAACTCTGGAGGTTTTGAAATGACAAGGTCTTAAGCAAAATATTTCTTGAGGCAATCGAGGTTGATTGGTTGTTTAAACTCAACTCCGTCTAGGTCCATGAGATAGGCAGCTCCTCCGGAGAGGAGTGTCTTAATGATATATGGTCCAACCCAGTTGGGTTTGAATTTTCCTCGGGGGTCATAAACAGACGCTTTAAGTTCTTTGAGGACCAAGTCACCCTCAGCAAGCTTCCTTGGGCGAACTTTTTTGTTGAAAGCACGAGCTATCTTTTTCTGATATCCCCGAGTGTGATTTATAGCAGCCAGTCTCTTCTCATTTAATAGCATCAATTCCTCATATCTCCCTCGCAGCTACTCAAGTTCGGTTACCTTGCACTCCGCCAAGATTCTCAAAGATGGTATTTCGACCTCAACTGGGAGAACATCTTCCATCCCATAGACTAATGAATATGGCGTAGCCCCTGTTGAAGTTCTTACAGAAGTTCGGTATCCCCATAAAGCAACTGGTAACTTCTTATGCCAATCCATGTATGTATCTGTAACACCCGTACCCGGAGAACGGGTTAATTATTGTGTTAATATGCATTAATTAGTATAATTAGTGTATAAAAGGATTAAGGGGAGGCTTGGACTCGCCCATGTAAAAAGTGTTTAGAGAGGGACGACACTAGTAGAAAAAGTCCCCAGTGAGGTGGGACAAGTATTGAAATGGAACTCAACAAAGGGTAAATTGGTAAATTATATTTTTTAAAATGATTAAATGCATTTGTACGTGATTATACGAATATTTGTTTAAAATGCTTTCATATTATATGTTGATATATGTTTAGCATTTGGAGTTAGTTTAAACAATCCCATAAGGGTATAACTGAAAAAGTTCATAATCAGTAGGTGCGATAGCAATTTCACAAAATAAATGGGACCCATGTTGGGACCCATACGAAACTTAGACAAACAACCATTTAAATAATTTGGTAGTTAATGGAATGTTTGGGGGATTTCATAATAAGAAGTTAAAAACTATCGGGGGTGTAAATGCAAAAGGGCAAAAATTTGTTGACAACACATTGCATGTAATGCATGTGTGTCAAGAGGGTGAGCATACTCTCAAAATTAGATAGAAAATCAAAGGAAAAGAGAGAGGCTCGGAGAGAAGGTGAAACGAGTTTGGACTGGGGCAAGGCTAGGACTTACGTGCATGTGTTTACAATCGTATAATATGATGTAAATTATGGTTTTGGACTTATGGTACTTAAGTTATAATGTTTATAGTTGGAGAAGTTGTAATTAAACTCTGTGGAACCTATGTAAGTCTTTTTGTTAAAACTATGGTTTTGTATGTTCGTTGAGTTGGACCACTCCGGCAAGTCCGGGTGTAGGTCACAACCATTTTGGGCAAGTTTGGTTTGTAACTAAGTTAAATGTAAAACTTTTGAACTCTTTTCATGTAAAATTCTATGTTCATCCTAGTTTAACCAATGTTTGGGCTTGTATGTCTTATTTTGACTCAATTGAGCTTGGGTACTAGTGTAAAGAGTTTAAAAGTATTCCAATGTGTATTTGAGTTATGTTCAAGAGGTTTTATAAGCTTTCAAAAGTGTTTGGGTGAGTTTTAGCTTCAAAATCTCGTGTGAGCAGGTTGAAAGTTGCTGTTGCAGAAATGGTTCTGCAGATAGGGATGGCAATGGGGTGGGTTTTCCGGGTTCCCCGCCCCGCCCCGCCCCTAATAGGTAGGGTATGTGGGAGGCTTAATAGGGTTAGGGGCGGGTATGGGGGAGGTTTTCAAAACCCGGGTCGGGGTCGGGTCGGGGTAGGGTCAAAAAACCCGCCCCCGCCCCGAATATATTTGTATTTATATTTTTACCTCTCAATAGTTATGTGTATTACCATTTTAAAAAAAAAAAACTGCACTATTAGGGAACTAATTGGGTAAGTTAAAAAAAAACTACACTATTAGAGAAAAAATGCATTAAAAAAATTACTTTTTCAATTTGTGTACCAAAAAAAAAAAACATAATCGGGGGGGGGCGGGGCGGGATCGGGGACCCCGGGGGCGGGGCGGGGAGATCACTATGCGGGGCGGGGCGGGGGCGGGGGGAGGGTTCACTGAAGCGGGGCGGGGGCGGGGTATGGGGACCCCGTCCCATACCCGCCCCGTTGCCATCCCTATCTGCAGAGGGGCTTTCGACCGGTCGAAGGGACCCGTTCGACCGGTCGAAAAACCCACTGCTAGCCCTTTAATTCTAGATGTTTCCATGTTTTGTTTTAACTTTTAAAAGGCCAAGAGGATACCCTTGGGGTCCCATTGACCTATAAAAACTTCACTTTCAATTACAAAGGTTGGTAGGTATTTTTCCCGAAATTTCCTAATTGGCACTAGTTTTACTAGTGTTATTTGGCTCAAGTTTGTTTAATAAAGCTTCAAACTCTTTCTCAAAATGTTTTCATGTATATGCTAGTTCTTAGCATGAACTTGAGTTGGCTTCTTGTTTGAATTCAGTTGGAATGAATTGAAATCTTCCAACGGTTGCGTGATTTAATGAGTTTTCGATGCTTTTGTGCACTTTTCGGTAGTTCTAAGTTGGTTGGGAAGTAGCCCCAAGTGACTTGTGTGTTTGGGGACTTCTTAGAAGGTTAAATGGGGGAAAATATGGTTCATAGGGTATCTGGACCGGTCGAATTGACCCGCTCGACCGGTCGAATGCCCCTCTGCACAAGACAGTGATTTCAAAGGTATTTTTCGTCGCCTTTTACGGAAACGGGCATAACTCTTTGTAGAAAATTTGAATTCATGCGCCATTTTTTGCATTGGAACCGGGACTCAAAGAGCTATCTTTTGATGTAAAATTTTGTCATATTTTATTAATGACCATTTTGCCCTTGGACTATTTTATCTCAGCATAGTAGTTGTAAGCTACTTCAAATCATGTTTTTCCTTCATAACTAACATGGTTCTTGCTTATTAGTGTATTTTGGGTGCGTATAGTCTTGTTACACGTGTCCTAATCTGTGGGGGCGGGTTGGGGGTGTGACAGTATCTGTCATCTTTCCCAGGATTGCCTTTACATTATTGTTTACGGCTCCTACTACTCCATTCGTCTGGGGTCTGTATGGTGAGGATTTGTGGTGGGAAATCCTATACTTCTCTAAGAGTGGGATAAATTCTCCCTGAAAGTGGCTCCCATGGTCAGAAATAAGCTCATTTGGCACCCCGTATCTACAAACTATATTCTTCTCGATAAAATTTGCCACATCCTTGGCTTTCAGAGTTGTATATGATGCCGCATCCACCCATTTGGTGAAATAATCTATTGCCATGATTATGTATCGGTGTCCATTTGAAGCTTCCGGGACTACTTCCCAGTGATATCAATACCCTATACAGAGAACGGCCAGGCGGTGGTCATGCTGTAAAGTTGGGAAGGTGGGGTATACATAAGATTTGCATGGATCTGACATTTATGACATTTCCTAACATACTCACAACAATCCTTATCCAGAGTTGTCCAATAGTATCCCTGTCGAATTATCTTTTTGGCCAACATGTGTCCATTCATGTGGGCCCGCAGACTCCTTCATGTACTTCTTCCATCATTTTTCTCACTTCCCTTCCATATAGACATTCTAGGTTATAACCGGTATAGGACTTTTTTCATAACTTTCCCGCATAAATCACAAACTGAGCTAAAAACCTCCGGATCGCCTTCTTATCTTTTTCTGACGCCCCTTCAGAGTACTTTTCTTTCTCAATGAAACTCCAAACATCCGTATACCACGATACTTCTGTCTCTTCTCCTCCTTCAATGGCTGCGATTGTCTGGAATGAGGGTCGGGTTCTCTCTTCTATGGACAAGGGAATCATGGTAACTCCTATAAGGATTTGGATCATCGAGGCTAAGGTTGCTAAAGAATCAGCTAGTTGGTTTTCCTCACGAGGAAGGTAATAGAATTAGATTTTTCTAAACTACACTTTTAGGCTCTCCAGGTATTCATGGTAAGGTCTTAATTTCTCATGCTTTATTCTCTAATTATCCCTCACTTGCGATATTATCAGATTCAAATCCCCAAACATCAATCTTCTCAATTTTAAGGCCAAGGCTTCTTCCATCCCAATTATGCATGCTTCATATTCTGCCGCGTTGTTGGTTGAGTTATACTTAAGTTTAACGGCCAACGGGGTGGGGGCCCCATTAGGTGATATGAGGATGATTCCAACCCCGTATCATACCTGATTGGCTGCTCCATCAAAATACATTCTCCACAGGTCTTCCTCCACTTTCATCACCTCCTCATCAGGAAACTTAAATTCTCATCTTTCTTCGAATTCTATGGCAAGGTCAGCTAAGTATTCGGCGACGGTTCACCCTTTGACAGATTTGGAAGTGACAAATCTAATATCAAATTCGGCCAACATCATGGTCCAGCGTGAGATCCTACTGGTTAAGGCAGGTTTTTCAAAGAGGTATTTGAGTGGGTCCATTCGGGATATTAGGGTGACAGGGAAGGCTAACATGTAATGCCTAAGGCGACGTGTATACCACACCAAAGCCCAACATGTTTTCTCTAACGGCGAATAGTTCAACTCATACCCGGTCATTCTCTTACTTAGGTAATGTATGGCTTTCTCTACACGCCTATATTCCTCTTCTTGGGCAAGCATACACCCCATGGAATTCTCGGTAACAGATAGATATAGCAATAAAGGCTTCCCAGGTTTGGGAGGTGATAGGACAGGTGGATTTTGAAGGTAGGTTTTGATCTTTTCGAAGGCTTTCTGGCATTGGTCATCCCATTCAAACTTTTCCCCTTTCCTCAACAACTTGAATAGTGGGTCACAGGTCATGGTGAGTTTGGATATATATGAAACGACTGATAAATTGTATTCTTCCTAAGAATCCCCTCAACTCCTTCTCATTTTAGGGTGACGGCATTTCAGCTATGGCTTGAATTTTGGTTGGATCTACCTCAATCTCCCTCTATATAATCAGAAACCCCAACAATTTCCCCGTGGTGACCCCAAAAGTACATTTCTGCGGGTTTAATCTCATTCTGAATTTTCTTAACCTCTCAAAGAATTTCCTTAAAGCCTTTAAGTTCCCTTCCCTCTCTTTGGACTTCACTATCATGTCATCCACGTACACCTCTACTTCTTTATGGATCATGTCATGTAGTAGGGTGGTGGCGGCTCTTTGATAAGTTGCCCCTGCGTTCTTAAGCCCAAATGGCATAACTCTATAACAATAAGTCCCCCAGGGTGTGATAAAGGTAGTCTTTTCCCTATCCTTAGGTGCCATTAATATCTGGTTGTACCTTGAGAACCCATCCATGAAAGATAAGAGTTCATGTCCTGCCGTATTGTCTACTGACACATCAATGTGGGGGTAAAGGGAAATCGTCCTTAGGGCTGGCTCTATTCAAATCCCGAAAATCCACACAAACCCTAACGCGACCATCTTTTTTTGGGACTAGTATAATATTAGTGACCCATTCTGGATACTCATTGACAATCAAGAATCCAGCTCCTAACTGCTTTTCAACTTCCTCTTTCACTTTTAGCGCCCATTCAGGCCTCATTCGCCTCAATTTTTGCTTTACGGGTTTTGAGTTTGGGAAGAGGGGAGTATGATGTTGGACTATTTCTGGATCAATCCCTGGCATATCATTATAGGACCATGCAAAGACATCTTTGAATTCATTTAATAAATTGATTAACTCTTTACTTTCCTCATTACTAAGTGTGGAGCCAATAGAAACATTTTGTGGATTATCTTTATTTCCCAAATTAATCGTTAAAGTGCCTTCAATGATTTTACATGCAGATTTATTTTCCTTTTCAATTAATTTTTGCAATTCATCCGGTATTTCATCACATTCATCACATGCATCACAATTATTATACGCAGTCGAGTAAGCAGAATTAGTCATATTCTCATTAACTTTCTTGGGAGCAATTACAACAGACATGGAAATTGAAAGACGCCTCATTTGGGCCAATACAAACTCTGGGTGAGGGGGATACCTATCACTAGACTCAAAGACCCATTCCTTCTTGTTTTCTCCTCCAAGATCAGTGATGAAGCATTCTTCCAGGTCCCCTGTCCGAGTAATTTATCCCATTTCTTCTTCCTCTGGTTCTTTTCCAAGTTCTGACTTTTCCCTTTCTGCCTTTTCCTTGCTTCCTTCTTCACCTCTGTTTTTCCCATCTTTATTCATACTTTCCCCGGTAATACCCTTTTCAATTCCTCTGTGTTCCTCTTCTAGTAGGTCCTTCATCGCCAAGCCATCCAAAGTGTACACCCAATCCTGAACAGTGGTGGATTTTGTAGGTACTTGCAGGTAAGGGTCCTTATAGTCAGAGAAATCATGTGCAAAGAATATCTCAAATCCCGGCTTCATACATTTTTCCACTTTATCCAACCATGGCTCCAGGAAATCGCAAAATGGAAAATCCTCTCCTTCTTTGACAAAGTATTCATTGAGAGTCTTTGAGTATGGTTCTGTTGGCGCATCAGCTGATTTCTTCTTTTTCTTCATTTCTTCCCTTGTCGGCTGATATCCCAACCCACGGGTATGCATTTGCATGACAATGTTTGGAAACTCGGGCAATCCTTGCTGCTTCTTACCCAGACCCATCCCCGGGAAGAATTCCATCTTTCTCATAATTTCGGCTACCAACGACTTGCATACTGATCAAAGTAAAGCGGTAAAAACTCTTTTGGCTTGCTGTCTTCTATCACATTGATGAATTCAAACCCGCCCAAGCTTGTCTCTTCCTCTTGCATTTGTACTTCCAAAACTGGGGCACTATATGAAGCTCTAGACGCATGTATCCAACTATCCCCTAGAACATCACAAACTTTACCCTTCCAAATGTACTTGACTTTCTGATGGATGGTTGACGGTATGGAAACCAAAATGTCCAGCCATGGCCTTTCTAGAAGTAGATTGAAAGATGCAGGAATATCGATGATCTGGAACTCTGCCTCCTTTTCCCCGGTCCCAATAGAGAGATTCAAAAAAATGATTCCCATAACCACTCGCTGAGTATTGTCATAGGCCCTTACCTTTTGCTCCGATGGTATAAACGTGGATTCATCAAGCCCCATCCTTTTGGCTATTCGGAATGGGCATGCATTTAATGCAGACCCGTTGTCAACGAGATAAGCGGGCAAAGAATTTCCTAGACACTCGACGGTAATGTGCAACGGCTTATTATGAGCGGGTCCTCCAGGAGGTAAGTCAGCTTCAGTAAACGAGATAGCGAGAGTCGAGCTCTTGTTGATCATGCTGACGAGATCTTCTGGGGTGATGTTGATAGAGACATCAGATTGATTAAGAGCATCGAGGACCGCTTGTCTATGACGCTTGGAAGCAGTTAATAATCCCCAAATAGTGATATTCTCTTGTGTATTCTTCATCTGTCTCAATACCCTATCTTCCTATTCTTCCTCATTCAGTTTCCCTTCCCCTTTATCCAATTCCTGGCCTGAGTGATCTTCCTCAAGTTCTTGTGGTTTGAAATGCCTTCCTGATCGCGTTAAATGACTGACCTCTTCTTTAAACCAAAGATCATCATGTGCTTTAGTGACTTCTGGATTTTCTTCTTCTTTCTCACTTTCATACCAAAGATCCTCCTTAACTTTATTGATGTCCTGACTATCATCCCCTTTATACCAAATAGAGCTGTCATCTTCAGGTGCCCACCAATCTACAGCGGCAGCCTTTTCTAATCACTTTTCCCTTGTTTCTATCCGCCGGCTAGCCTAAAGTGCAGATGTTCGAATCTCCCAGTATCTGATAAAACTTCCTCGGGCACCCCAACTTAGTGATCAATGTTGATGGATCAAAAGAGCTTCCTTAACTTTCTAAATAGTAAACTCCGGGTGGTGGTACCACATGATGATTTGGTAGTGGATTCTTGGTGATGTTCGACGGGTTAGTGGGTGGTTCAGATATTACCTTCTTATCTATCAGATCCTGGATTCGATGTCTCAACCTTAAGCATGGATCGGTTGAGCGTCCCTGCTCTTGATGGAATTTGCAGTATAGATCAGCTTTAAAATTTGGGGGTGGTGGATTTGGTCTCGATCGTGGCTCCAATAGGTGAAGGTGCCCCATTGCTAGTAGCCTATCCAGAGCGGTGGACAATGACACTCCCAAGTCTGAGAACCTCCTCAAAGGCTTATCTCCTCCTCTCTTTGGGTAACTCCTGACTATATCGAACTTCTTCTCTGGTTCGCTTAGCGCATTCAGATCTGCAGGACTTGAATGACTTCCTGAATGCCCTCCTCCTATCCTGTAATTCGGACGTCTATACATGTTCACCGGTTCTTCTCTCTTGATCAATCCTTCTTGTATCGCATCCTCAATCCTAGTTCCCGCATCGAACACTTCAGCAAAGGTGTTGATGGATTGAAACCTCATCTTCTCTTGATAGACGGGCTGGAGATTTTTCATTAGCATCCGGATTTGTTCCTTCTCGGTTGGCCTCTGTACCATTTTAGCTACTTTTCCCCTCCAACGGCTTAAATATTCAGCAAAAGATTCCTTATTTCCCTACCGGGTAGTCTCTAGATCTCTGACGGTAACATCCAAATCCTGATTATACTCGTACTGGGCTACGAATGACTTGACAACCTCCTCCCAAATTCTGGTCTTACCAGGCTCTAATGTAAGGTACCAAGATAAGGCAGCTCCAGTTAATGTCTATTGCAACAGAACATCCATCATAGTCGTACTCAAGCAGCTTGGCTAGAAAGCCTCTATATACATCCTGATATGGCTACGGGGGTTTCCTATCCCATCGAATTTATCAAACACATGCATTTTGAATCCTGCAGGTAATACTTCACAAACCCCTTCATATAATCCCTCTAGTTCTAGCAAGTAGGTGTCTACTCCTTGGGCCTTTTGGACTACCCTCTCTAGTTTATCTACTTTCTTAGTCATCAGCTTTTCTCTCTCAACCTTTTCTTTTTCTATCTTTTCCTTTTCTGCCCTCGGCATTTCAGCTCTTTCTAGATCATCGAACCAATCATCCTCCCTGACAGGTGGAGGATGATCGACAACTGGCGGTTTTCGTGCTAGTGTTTCCATCATGGTCATTATCGTTGTCATCTGACCTGCTTGCTGTTCCACTATGGCCCTCAATTCTGCTATCTCTCTTGTGTTTGCTTCTTGTGCCATCTCTCTTCTTGCTAACCTTGCGGTAGAATCTCTGTACCAAAATGTGTTTGTAGCTGATTCTATCTTTTACCTACAAACATATTTTATTCTTTTTTATTTATTTGTTTAAATTTCAAAATCAAAGAAATTTTCTTTATTTTGTTATTTTGTATGCAAATGCTTTTAAAGAAATTTTCATGAATGGCCCATATGTTATGCGGATGTAAATGAATGTGTGCGTGTGTGCCTACTCTATATGCCAAAGAAAGGAAATTCTAATCCTAGCACATAAACACATAAGCACATAAAATCCTCACCCATGTCAAGTGCGCCGACTTCTCCTTTCATTGTGATCCTCATTACCCCCTTAAAGTTTGAAAATTTTAGAATTTTTGAAATTCATGTGTCAAGCACTTCCCTAGATGATGGGATCTTTCAAATTCTTAAAAATACTGTCCTTTGAAAGTAACAACATTTCTCAACAAAAGATGATTGGGTTGAAACTTTCCTTTGAAATTCATTTGAAAAAAAGCATTTCTTCCAAAAATAATTCCCAAAAAAAAAAAAAAAATTGGATTCTTCCGTCAAAGATGAAGATGTGCAAATATTCCTCAACAAGGGTTGACTTGGGATTTTACTCAAAAATGAACTCCAAAGATTTTGAAAGAGCGATTAAATACTTTGGAATAAAGATGACAAAAATCTGTTTGCTTTTAAAGACATATTTAAAATTCTTTAGATAGGAGGATCACATGATCGGATAATTATCGCACTTTTCATGGATTCGGATGCATACAAGGTCAATGATTCTTAGCTAGCAAGATATAAGAGATGTAACCTTATAATTAAAATTTGGCACGTTCTCAAATGTCATAAGACATGAAAAGAATTGCTCAAAAGTGATGAAGAGGTTACACATCTTTCATCAATCAAGCATCGTCATCATCTCAATTAATCCCTTTCGGGCGTACAAAACTCCCTAGCACATAAATCCTAATCAAGAATTGATTTCCTAAGATCGAAGGGTTCTATAGAAGCTATCATGCAAAGGTCGGATTTTGGTCAAATAAGGGACCCTTGACACACACCCGATAGGATGCTTCATATACCAACACATGGTACGAGATCAAGGGTGATCACACGGCTCCATGATGGCTTGACCGACCGGATTGCCCCGAGCCTCCAAGGTTATAGTTCCGTGCAATCGACTGGCGAGACATGCAAGTGCAATGCAACGAACACACAAAAATTAATTAATTCAATTACAAGGATGCTATTAAGTCTAATCCTCGAGTGAACCCTGATTCGTGTCCAATATTGCATTCTTAACTTCATGATAAATTATCACTTATATTAGGAGATTTAATGGATAAATTGTACTTTTGTAGTTCTTCTTGTTGTTCACTTATTGCTAATAAAAATCTCTTTGTTGTAGTGTTTGGGGACTTGTTCAAAGTGAGAACCAACTTCGTTTGGTTCTTTTATCATAAAAAGGGAAAGGAAAGAATTTCAACATAGGCGGATCAATTCGGCCCTATGAGCGGATCGATCCGTGGGTTCTTGAGAATCTTGGTATCAATTTCAAAAGATACGGATCTATCCGGCCTTTTGAGCGGATCGATCCGCGATTCCGAAGGAACATTCTGCTAGAAAAATCCCAAGATGGATCGATCCGCCCCAATGAAGGGATCGATTCGCAACTTTTCGAAGAGATATCAACTGTCCAGATAAAAGGCGAATCGATCCGCCCCAAAGAAGGGATCGATCCGCGGCTGCAGTTTTTCCCCTTTTTATTTACAAGTTTGCCATTTTTGTGTTTTTTGTATAAATAGAAAGAGATAGGGTTTTGTAGATATATATTATCTTTTGGTGTTTTTCTCCCAACATTCTTCTTCTTCTCTCATTTTTGGGAACCCACTTGGGTTCCCTTCCATTTCTTCTTCATTTGTATAAACTTGAAGCTTGGATTGAAGTTTTAATGGCTAGGTATATTTTCTATCTCTTCTCTTTTGATGATATTGCTATGTTTTTCATTATTAGTTAGATTTACTTAGGTTGTCGATCATGAACTCTTGGATTTAGTGTTGTAGCATTTCTAGGGTTCATTTGTGTAGGATTCAAAACTAGGAGCTTCATCTTTTTATATTGCATTTTTGATTGTCATAACTTAGACTTTGAATCCTACTCTACGTATTTCATATGGAATATTATGTAACCTTGTGTTTTGCACTCCATGTGTTTGATAAATGTTATGTGTGAGATTTATAACTTGGGGTCTTCATCTTTGATGTCAAGCATCTTTGATTGTTCAAACTCTTGGATTTTAAATACCATCTTTTGAAGGCTTCATAGGTGATTTGTCCACCAAGTAGATTAGTTAGTGTAGGGTGGACAAATCATTCGGATTAGAAGCCATAGAGGCTTCATCTTGTATGTCATGCATCCTTGATAGTCAAACGTTATCTTCAAATCCGTTTCTATGGAAATCTCAAAGCTTCCTTCATCTTTCACATAGATGCGCTCCTTGTGTTTGATAATATGCCACAATGAAGTATTACCTTAGAATGTGCTTGAAACACTAGTCAATTTCATCTTGTTGTGACCCAAGATGGGGGGAATGATCCCAACCTATTGCTTTTTAGATTAGTATTTATTTATCATTTTCTCCTCCAAAAACCAAACAAAAAGTCGCAAGACGCAAAGTTATTTTTATTCCTTTTCATCATCTTTTCTTACTTCTTTCTTTTGAGCATTATAATTAGTTACTGAACTCCCCAAACGTTGTTCTTGTATCAATCCCTGTGGACTCGACACCCTACTTCCAACATACTACGTTTTTAATAGGGTTAAATAAGAACTTGATTTTGACAACATCAAACCCAAAATCAGAAATTCTGGTCTGCAAAACCAGAGATTCTGGGTTCGATCCCCAGCAGAGTCGCCAGATTGTGGATACCGGCATTTGGGCCCACTTTTAAAACATTTTCAAATACAAATTCAAATACAAAGAGTTGCCACTTAATTTTTTAAAGGATAATTAAGAAACCATTTTAAAAGCAAACTGATCTTTTGCGAAACCAAAGATTAACTAGGTCCGGGGATTATGGAATGAGAGGAGCCCGACGGACTAAAACACCCCCTTTCATCCTATCTCTAGATAGGCCTCTACTCAACATCCTTTTTAATTGAATTTTTAATCTAAGCGTGCCCTCAACTAATACATATATATAAATAATACATTACACAAGCATGTTGAAAGGGGTGCAAAATTGCTAATGACAAAAAATCATTCATAAGCCACGTAATTCAAATAGCAAGCAATATGATATGCAAATAGGGAACTAGAAAACATACTCGGGATTCAGCTGCAAAATAGAAACATGCAATGCATACATATAAAATAAAACCTAAGAAAAGGTCTTTAACGCATATAAACACATAAGGCAAGAACCTAGGCTAATGTGTCGCGCATGAGGTTTAAAATCAATTAAAATCAAAGAAGGAAATCAAACTAGAGAAGGATTTGAGAAATTGTACCTCGAATGCGCTACAAAACAAAGATTAGTACACATGCCTTGATCAAAGATATCAAATAATCAACCCTAAGCTTCTAGCTTTAATCTATCAAGCATGGAAAGAATTGACAAAATTATGAATTCCTTTTGATTAGTTGGAGCCATAGCACCTCTATAGATACGCAAGTCTCAACTAGGAGCTAATTTAATGTCCATATAGAGGTGGTATAATCCCAACATGATCATAAGGAATCCATGGTTATGTTCAATCAGGTTCAACTAAGCCCAATTTTATCTAAGAACTAGTTCTAATCATAAGCATCAATACACATGAATGAATGAATATGAACAAGAATGAGATATGAATTTATTCACTAATTTGGATCACTTAGCCTATGGATTTAAGCTAAATTATCATTATTCAAGACATAAATTGGGTCCCAAAATATTAGGAAACCATTTAACTTAAAATCAATGAAATTAGACAAAAACAGTGACTATTTTTCCTAAATTACAAAGAGCAGACCCGACTTTCAAAGATATAAAAACCATAATTTCAACGGTTGGATCTTAATGATTTTTGGGTATGATATGCCTCTATGAATCTAGTTTCTAACCCAAAAAGAAAATAAAGGTTTGAACGGTTAGATCTCTGGGAATATGGAAGACACTAGACATCACTCAGGAATCTGCAACTCTCTGTCCAGAGATCTTGTACGATTTTATAAAAATAGTAAACAAATGAGAAACAATTCTTATGTGCTTAAAAAAAGGGTCAGTTGTAACACTCGCTTCTGCGAGCAGTATTTAATTGCATTAGCATGCCTTATAAATATTATATTAATGATGTGATTATATGTGTTAAGTAAATTTTAACTCACTAAGTTGATTAGGGGTGTCCAGTTGGGAACCCAAAAATTGGCCAATGTGGCAGTCCCAGTTTGGGACAATTATGAGAGGTCCCCGTGTGATCGGACAGATACGAGAAACAATTCTTATGTGCTTAAATATTAATTAAGGCATATGTAATTATTATATTATGTTGTTTTAATAACACGTTAATTGTTAGAGACCACTTTTGTGGTCCGTTAGGGATACCTTTGTGAGAGCGAATCGGACACGTTGCATAATTAGTAGGTTAATTAGCCACTTCACAATATTATGTGGGACCAGACCCATACATGACATAGACAAACAACCATTTATGTTGGGATAGTTTTAATAAGTTTCATTAATTAGCGGGGGTATAAACGTAAAACTGAAAAAACTTGGGAAGGTAAACACAATTAGTGGAAGTTGAAGTCACATGTTGCTTGACACGTGGAAGAGAAGTGAAGCCTCACTCTTCTTTCCTCCTTCATTCAAACAATGAGTTTACAGAAGAGAATTCGACGAAAAATCTCGACGAACTCCCGCTAACGTCAACGACATGCCATTTAACATCGGATTTCGAAACAGACTATATATTCGGACTCCTAGAGGTGAGTCTAACATGTTAGTATAATTCTTGTTGATTTCTAAGATAGTTTTTCTGCTACCCAATTTGGGGGCTTAGCTTATAACTTGTATACTTTGTATAGGGATTATACGTGGGAATTACTAGGGACTTAATTATGCGATAGTAGCGCTAATCCAAGTGGTTAGTGACAATAAATATAGAATTTGGATAATCAGATGTTTGAGACTATCTTTGCGATGCTAAGCATGATTAGTTCGCTTAAATTCACATGTTTAAAGTAATTCTAATAGCTCCTGTATAATTTGTGAAGTTGCACGATGTAATGGCTAGGTGAGCATGTTGAGTTGATAATGTGGGTCGTAGGGAAATTTGTACTTGCCATCGAAGAGAGATCATGTGCCAAATTGGCCATGAGGTCGCATGCCTGAAAAAAATAGGTGTGGGTCTCAGCTAGTCGCGTGGACTAATGGAGTAGTCGCGGACTAGTGTGAAAGAGTGGCCGTTACTTGCATTCCTGAAGACCTTAGTGACGTGTCAAAGATGAGATTGAGCATGTTTGTTATTCATGTTTATAATTGTTAGCATTCACAAGCATATAGCATATATAGTGTAGTGGTTATTGAATAACCATTGTAAGTGATAAGGACGGAGCATTAAAGAAATAAAGAAATAGAATTGGTAGATAACGCAGGAGTTTTGGGAATGACAAGGGTAGTTGCTACTAATGTTGTATATTGAAACTATAACTTGTAATATGTTAGTTCAAGTTGTATTTGGGGAATTCTGGTTAACTGTTAACTTATGCTTTGTATATGGTTCAAGAGTATGCTAAGTTGTTGGGAATTTATGCAAATATGGTGGCTTGGATCATGTAATAGTTTGTTAGTAGGTTGATGGTTGTATATAAGGGTGTTACCATGTCAGTTATGTCAAGTTTGAACGTATTTACCAGGTGTTGAGTGTGTCTGGTTTAATTTTGGTTAGACTTGTGTTGCTGCAGATTGAAATCTGCTGACTCAAACACTCGACTAGGGTGCTAATCTAGTCGACTGGATTGTGTTTCTTAATGGAACATTCTGCAGGTACAGGTACAGTCGACCGGACATAGCCCCAGTCGACCGGACTTCTGCATGTACAGTTTAGTGGATGCCCGATCGGTCAACTGGATTCCTTCTTTCAAAATGAGTTATTTTATAAGTGTTTAAAATGGGAAAACTTTTTATAACTCTGGTTTTTATGGTTATTAATAGACCTTTAGGAGTGTATGGGTGCCTCGATGGCGTACCACGTGTCCTAGAATCGTATGTGCAGTTCCGGGGCGTGACATCAATGGATTCCATCAGGAGAGAGATAGGCACATTTATGTGTCTGTGGATTGTGTTTGTGGATTTTGTTTGTGCCCCAATCTTTATTCTTAACTTCCCGCTTTCTCTCTCTCTCTCTCAAAATTGGATTTATCTTCTTCCATTTTTTCTCTTTACTCATAGAGTGACTGGGCCCCTACTAATCTCAACTAATGGTGGATCCAGGATATTGTATCAAGGTGGGTTGAATATGCAGCCAGTGGTTCACAGGGTACGGGGTAGCACCCCTTTTTAAAAATATATATATATATATATATATTGTTACTTATTTTTTATTTTTTACTTCTCCATCACAAATATGAGTAATGCTACACTTCCCAAATCTACATCTCAAATGATGTGGCAGTGGTTCCACTGAATTTTGATTGGAGGATGTTGAAGTGACCCCTACAATGGCCCCACTATCACATCATATGGGATTTGGGAAGCATAACATTACTCCATAAAAGTTTAATTTTGTTATGTGACGTATTCTAGGCGCCATTTTGAAAGCTTAGATGATTGTGCTTGAAATCCTCTCACCTGGTCTCTTTGAAATTTTGTGTAACGACTCATTTGTCCATCTAGTAATAATATTGTCCGATTTGGGTCTACACAAATTTTTTTTTTCATAGGGTCACCTATCCTAGTATTGTTGTGGCAACAACACGCTTAACTGAAAAGTTTCCTTTTTCTATTTAACTCTTTCACGACTTTAAAATGTCTTGTTGAAGATATAGGGGTGATTAAATCTTATAAGCTAGTTCTGAATCTTCATCCCAGACAATGCGAGATAAGTACATGGACCCGTTACCACACCTCACCTCAACCGTCTTGGTCTTTCTACCCGAGGAGTGTTGGATACTTCTGTAATAACCTAGAATCTCTATATTCCTTTTATGCTACAATACATAAGCACAAATCATGTTAGTGTATGATAAATAGATAGGGGAAAGAGACTTCATTAAAAATGATGGAGTAGTCCCATTATAGGAGCATAAGAATGGAACGAGATAAAAGGGAAAGATAGAATATAGTTTTGCCACTTGAGTTAAATACTCAATAAAGAATGAACGGGTCCGAGAGGGACACAAGGAGAATTCCATTACGAGAATGGAAGGTGAAAATTAACTAAGAATCAACTAATGCATGAATATAGACGAGCAAGAACAAGAAAGATGTAGGCAAGACTCAGCACTAGGCTGAGTTGGACTGGGCTCAGTGCAGAGTTTTGAACATAAAGTTTCATCTTGTCCTATAGCCCAGCCCGTCAGAAAGCTTCCACTCAAATAGTCCTTTAGCCCAGCCCAGTGAGCTCACAGGCCACACACATAGGTAGTAGGTACATTATTTGTAACCCACATCCTCTACAACCATATCTATACATCCACGCAGTACATAAATGAGTGCAACTTGTCAGCCTGTGAGTATTCGTAATTCCTTTTTCTTGATTGGTTAATCATTATCCAAATTTTCAACCTGCTTCGTTTAGTTTTTTGGGGGTTACTTTGTAATGTTTCTATAAAGAATAATGCTATATTTACCAAATTTTATATTTCAAATAGTTCCTAAACACGTACAACGATGGACTAACTTAATATTTAAAGTAGTACCATTTCAGCATTATCTAATCAAAATGACTTGGTCCATTGTCACATGTATTTAGGAATTATGAGATACAAAATTTGGGATGCAAAGCATTACTTTTCTCTAAATTGCACCAGATTATGAGTAGCTTTGTAGGATCAAATCAGTGGTTAGTATTTTGCAAATAAACTAAGATTTTAAGTTGGGGGAGATCCTATGATACATACTGGTGATTATTGTTGGATCTTACATCATTTTTTAGTGCTAAGACGGAATAACTTATATCTCAAAAAATGTAATTAGGTCCCATAGTGTAGGCAACTTTGAAATGCACATTGCTTTATTTAAAAACAATGTGGTTTTCAAAGTTACCACACTATATGACTAGGCTAAATATTTTGAGACTCCACCATAATATTTAGCACCCAAAACCACTAAGATATATCATACGATTTTCCTAAGTTGAGATAAAAAAAAAACTAATTTGATAGATTAATAAAATCATAGATATAGTCCAATAGAGTGCAAAATGCTCCATCTACCAAATTTATAATATTTCTGATACAAAAATTCAACAAATATGTGTAGATGGATCCCAAAAAGGATAAGGGGTTTTGCCTCTGAACTCCCTATGGGCCCCGCCTCTCCCTGCATTTCTAGCCCACTGCAATCTAAAATCCTGGGTCTGCCCTTGGTCATGTATTTATGTAATAACTACAAGTTGTGATAATGAATCAACAAAAAACTAACATGACCTAACACTAATACACTACTTGCAGAACACACGGACTCACCAATGCATAGGCCATAGATTTTGGCAAATTTGTAAGGAGCCCTGTGCCTACTGTGTACACACTTGCATCGATCAAAACCAGCTTTTCAACCTGTGAGAAAATTAACCACATAAGCTCTGAAACAATGTCTAAGATGAATCATCAAGTATGATCAGAAGCAATGGTACTAGAGAGATTATAATGGCTTTTCAATTAAGTCTAGCTTAATGAAGGCTAGAGCCACCAACTCCACAACCCCAACACAGTAGGACTATATCAAAGGCCGAGCTACTTTTTTCCAGCTGGTTGATACACAGATTGGAGAGAGATCAACCGTTTTAGTACTTATGTTAGTGTTACTATTATCCTGCAGTACTTACACATACATTGAACTAAATAGAACCTGATGTTTTCTGAAAAAGAGAATCGGTTCTTGTATTACCCAAACATCTTCTAGAAAAAAGTGAAAAATAACTACACGACATAAAATGTTTGACATGCCAAGTTTATACCCAAGGACTTCAACTTTAAAGGACTAGCTACAATTACTGAACAATGCACTCAAAGTCCATACGGAATAATATTGTTTCAATTGAAGAAAAATATGTACGGCTTGTTGGAAAATTATATTGATATAATTGGAAAAAAATAAATAGATTCTGAATTACAATTTAAGAAAACAGGAAAATTACAGAATAATATAAACAAAGCATAAACTGAAAACTTGATCAAACCGAGGCCTGTGATAGTTCATAGTTTCCTTAAAACAGATTCGCCGCCTCACCGGATGTGCTTGAGGAAATCGTCGGCATCTGTCTTCCAGGATACAACGGCTTCTAACAGTAGTACTTGCATAGTGTACAATTGCTCTGGCGAACTTCTATGTTTCGTGCTCTCTCAAGAAAACCAAGGAAGGAAATATTGAAGAAGAAGGACTTTGTATTTCTGTGTGTATTTCCAACTGAAGAAGAGCTTCAATATCTAGACAGAGGAGAGAATTGGAGTTCTGTAACTCTTTGGACTTTTCACTTTTTGTCACATGTTAGTGTGAAGAAATTCCAAAGGTCTTTTGCAACTCTGGAAAATTCTGGGGTCCAAAAAGAAATATTTTGTGCGGGCCGCACCCGCACCCACGGCCACAGCTCGGCACGGCTGGATAGGTTGCGGCGGGACGTGCGTGTGTAGAGTAAACCCAAAGGGCCTTAGGTCCTCCCCCTTCTACAAAACTGGGTACCCCTTGGGGTTCAAACCCAAAACATGAAGTAGCCTTATAAATACACTAAAGACCACTTGTGGATACCGGGTTTCCACCGCTTTGTCTTGTTTTTGAAACTTGTTTGACTTTTGAATCAAGGAAAGAGAAAAGGTCTGTTGAAAACAGATACAGAGTTGCCACTTGGTCTTTAAGGAACCAAGAAACCTAATTTTGACTCACCCAAACGGATAAAGGGCACCGGCCCTTCATAACCAAAGAACTTGGCTAGGGGTTTTGGTACGAGAGAGGAAAGAGCCTTTGTCACGACTAAAACACCCTCAACTCGCCCCGTCTCTCGACGGGCCTCAATTAGCATCCAAATAATCATCTTATACTATGTATGGTTCGGCAATTAATACTACTATAGTATATTACATCACATAAGAATCTTGAAATTGAAAATCAAAAGATAAGATATCATTCATAAGATCTAAGTCAAATATCATACAATGTAAAGTGAAAATCACACAAATAAACCTAGGAAAAATTGTCTAATCATATATCAATTAATCAAGTTTCCTAATCTAAAGGGGGCATGAATTGTTATTGAAACAAATAAACAAAGAAATCAAAATATGCTTAGCAAACTAGAATGATGCATGCTAATCTTTGGGAAAAGAAGATCTCTCAATCCCCGGGACGGATGAGAAAGGATGATTAGATCGAGGGGAAGCAATGAACGTGTGATCAAGTTCATTCCTTATAATCTTCTTAGATTAGGAGCCATGAAGGCCCCAAATCTTGCATGCATGGATGCAATGTATGTATCTAGAACGTGCCAAGGTTGTAGTGTGCTTTGTGTTCATGGATTCCTAGAATGACTTAGAAGTCTATAATGTGTATGAATGAATGAATAAAATCATCATGGGATATGTACAAATGTAGTATGAACTACTTCCTAAAAAATGAACTAATTTGGAAGGCATATAAGCATCAAATCAAAGAATGAAAGTTAAAAGGTGCTGGCTGTGAATAGTGGACAGAACAGTAACATGATCTTGTAAAAATGGAAAAGAGGGGTTAGGAATGTTTTCAATGCATGATTTTTTATGGAGATTTTCTTTATTGTGTCTAGAACACAACCCAAAAAGCCAATCCTTAATAGCTATCACAGATTGAGAGAAATCATATAAACAATAGAGGTCACTCAGAAACATAGTCCGTACTGTTGACTGAAATGTTAGAAAATCTTAGAAAATGAAAACAAATGATTTAGAGGCCCATTTTATACAGAAAGTTCCCTAATACATTTAAGTTTAATGTAAAAATAAGTAAGGACCACCTCGTTTGGAAAAGTTTTCTGGAAAAGAAGTTGGAAGTTAGCTAAGCTGCTGTGACAGCAGAGGCAGAATGTCTGGAAGGAATGTTTGGGTCCAAATGGACCATTTCCAAGTACTTCCAAGTCAAGCCAAAAATCACACATTGAGTATTGAACTCAAAATAATTCCTTGAAGTTAAATGACTTACTGTTTTGAGGGTTTTGAGAAAAACAAGGTTTATTTCTTGAAATCAAAATGAGGGGTTTAAGAGGGGGGGTTTTGAAATGGGAGTTTTGAAAGTATACTTCCAGAACTTGGATGAATATTCTAACCACTTGGAATATCAATTCCTAACTCATTTCAAGAACTTCCCAAGTATTTGCAAAACATGGTTATATTTGGAAACCAAACTCAAGAATCTATGGGAGTATGATACATGAGAGGATAGATGATACATGATATGATATAGCATGCTAAAAGTGTTAAAGAACATGTGCATGGGATATGGGTTCATCTAGATACAAGAGAGTGTTGCATCAAAGTGTGAAAGTCAAAAAGTGAAATGCTGTGAATAGTGGACAGACTGTATGCATTACTTTGTAACATTATAATGGGAGGTCAAACATGCCTAGGAAAATGTGGGAAAAATCAGATATCATCCTTATTGTGTCTAGAAAATAACCCAAAAAGCCAAACCACAATAGCTATCACAGATTAAAAGAAATAAATAAGAATGTACACATGACTCATAAACAAAACCTGCACTGTTGACTGATTTTGTATGATTTTTCATAAATCAAATAAAGGGTTTATGATGACCCATTATATACCAAAAGTTTCCTAAGACACCCAAGTTTCATAACAAAAATAGAAAAGATATATTTACAGTGACGAAAACATCCAGAATAAGTGCAAAAAGTCAGGTAAACATTCTGTGAGAACAGAGGCAGATTATGAATATGAACTTCTTAAATCCGAAAATAATACTTCACACCTCTATAATTGAGGGGAAAAATTGGAGACAAATTATGATGTCTTAGGAAGATTTTCCAAGTGGTTTCATCATCATAACTCAGGTATTTAATTCAAAACAAATCTTTGAATCTGAACAGTTCACTGTTTTGGATCATTCTTGAAGAAAATGAATTTGGGTTTTGAAATAGAGTTTGAGTTCTTGATTGGGGGTTTTGAAATAGATGTTCAAAGCATGAACTTAAACTCTTGAGATGACCATGTGACCACTTAGAACCTCATTTAACCTTGAATCATCAAAGAACTCCCAATATTATTGGAGAGATTCATTTTTATTTTGAACATAACTTCAAGGATACCTTGGAGGTATTGAAGTTATAATCATCATCTATCAAACATGTTTTTGAGGTCAAGAGCTACTATCCATAAGGATTCACTCACCTCAAACTTCATGTCATCATCTAGATGATGATGAACTAGTAAGTAAATAAAGAAAATCAAAAAGAAATGAGGTAAGAAGAGATGAACATAATATGAACAAGCAAGTAAATAACAATCAATAGATGATAATCAATGTGATTTTGGACTTGTAGCTTGGTGTTTTACTCATAGATTTTGACATTTGGACATGGAAGTAGCTTCTTAACTCAAGAATGGTGATTGGGTATATTGATGATGAAGTATATAGAAGAATGGTGGAGGAAAACAAGATTAGAACTCACTTTGATTGGAAAAAAATGGAAGAAGAAGACTACTTCTTCTCTTTATCTCTCTATATTTTTCTAGAGTTTCTTCCTAAGCTCTCTCTAAGCTTCATGTCTCTCCTCTAAATGGAAGTAAATGGCTTCTTTTATAGGCAAAGGAGGGGTGGTAAATGGAGTTTTAAAAAGTTTAAAATGGTCTCCCATTGGTCCAAAATAAGCTGGGAATCAAAACTACGTCGTTTTGATTTCTAATATATCAAATTGGACCCCCAAAATAAATTACAAAAGTGGACTGTTCTGGGGGAGAGTGCCGCGGAGGCACTGGGCCTGTGCCGCGGCGGCAGTGGGCCAGTGCCGTGGCGGCACTGCTCCTCCTTCATCCAGATAATGCTGTTTAGGCCCCCAGAGGTCCCGGTATTCGCGAAAAGGCCCTATTTCGTCCGAAATTCACAGAAAATGCATACGAACTCCAAATTGAGGTTGTGATATACCGTTGGAAAGGTAATGGAGTCTACTTTTCATAAAAAATAAATTGGGGATAGGTCACTTTGAAAAGTTTTGCGGTATTTGTGATAAAAGCCGATTTGATCGCCTTTTTCGCCTTCAGAAATTCATAATAGACTCGTTTTAAATCCGAAAATTATGTGCGATATACCGTTGGAAAGCTATTGACCTCTAGTATCCATGAAAAATATTTGAAAATTGTTAAGGTGCCCCAGTTTTAAAGTCAAATTCTGGTCAAACTGGTCAAACCTGGGATTCCCGGGAAGTTCTGGAAACTTCTGGGAGTTCCCAGGAGCTGACGTTTTCGCTCGATTTTCTTTTAAAAATCATTTTAATACTTTTCTCATGATCTAGAATGATTTCGGTGAATTCGGACGATTTTGGTCAAACTTTGTCAAACTTGGTCAAACCTTGGTCAAACCGGTCAACGGGGACTTTCCGGGAACTTCCGGGACTTCCAGGGGTCTCTGGGAGCTGACGATTTCATCCAATTTTTCTAAAAAATTTATTTTATCACTTTTCTTACGTCGTACCATGTTTCCAAAACTTTGGGACCAAATCTGGGAGTTTTCGGGCTTTTAGGGGCATTTTGGTCATTCTGAGCATTCTGAGAGATAGAGTTGACTTCCAAGAGTCCTTTTGAGTCTTTTACGATCATTGTGAACCACCAAGCTATGGGTCTCCTAAATCTAATAGCCGACAAAATGGGGTGTCTACACCACTTCTATTTTTCCTATGTGGGACAAGGCAAGTTGTGAACCTTTTTCATTTCATCAACTCCTTGTAAGGGGCAACCTTTGAGCATTAATTTCTTATTCACCCATCAATAGTTTTGGACATGTGAATATCCAAACTTCATCTCCTCATGGAGGAGAACACAAATCCACAAGGACCCCACTCAAATTCTAAGTAGGTCCCACTTTTATTAGCCTTTAAACATGGCCAAAACACATATTTATCCAACAATCCCCCACATGAATGAATTAATCGAAACGATGTGAGACGACTCGACAAGAGAGAGAGCACAACGGATTACTCCTACAACAGGACATGTAGCTGCTGGCTTTGAACCTTCCCTTATGATAATCTATCAGATTTACTGGCTGATCAATGAACGTGTAGTCTTGAACTAATTGCCGTTAGTGTAAATAACCGACAGACCTCACACAGGAGTTTTCCAAACATAGTTTAGTTCTTACAATTGTGTTCATTTAGGCCTTGAACACTTGCCTAGTTCAGTGAATGTTTATCAAAGAATTTCGCCTTTCTCAAATTCTTTTAGAAGCGGCCCCACTTCACATTCACATAGATGACTTATTTAGAGTATCCTACTATACTCTACTTGGTTATACCAACGCACATAGTCATTAAAAGCTAAGCTTATCCTCAACCATACAGGTATCACTGTTGTATCATAGAAATGGGCTGGAGAGCATTTCTCCTCAGTGATTCTCTAAAGTACATGGAATTAGGTTGTCCCTTTGAACCTAGATCTTGGGATCTCCAGTTAACTAGGTTGGGTTTCCATTCTGGTACTTTGTAATGTCACAGGCTTTATTCCCATTCCTTTAGATAACTTATTAACTAACTCTCGATTTAACCCTTTGGTTAGTGGATCCACAATATTGTCCTTTGACTTTACATAGTCAATTATGACAATCCCACTTGAGAGTAGTTGTTTAATGGTATTGTGTCTACGACAAATATGTCTAGACTTACCATTATACATATTACTTTGTGCCCTTCCAATAGCAGATTGGCTATCACAGTGTATGCAAATAGCTGGCACAGGTTTTAGCCATCTCGGAATATCTTCTACAAAATGGGGAAGCCATTCAGCCTCTTCAACTGCCTTGTCTAGCGCAATGAATTCAGATTCCATTGTCGATCAAGCAATACAAGTTTGTTTTGAAGATTTCCATGACACAACTACACCACCAAGTGTGAAAACATATCCACTTGTAGATTTTGAATCTTTCATAGTGGATATCCAGTTTGCATCACTGTATCCTTCCAATACAGCTGGATATCTCATGTAGTGCAATCCATGATCACGTGTATATCGTAAGTACCGCAGTACCCTTACTATCCCTTTCCTGTGTTCAGCACTAAGATTATTAGTGTATCTACTAAGTCTACTAACAGAATAAGCAATGTCAGGCCTTGTACAACTCATTAGGTACATCAAACTTCCTATCACTCGAGAATATTCTAGTAGAGAAACACTCTCACTAGTATTCTTAGATAGGTGTAGACTTAAGTCCGCAGGCGTCCTGGCTACACTAGTATCAGACTTGTTGAACTTCTCTAGAATCTTGTCTACATAATGTGATTGTGACAGAACAAGTCCATTAGTATTTCTAGAGATCTTGATGCCCAATATAACATCAGCAAGTCCCATATCTTTCATGTCAAATTTAGAATTCAACATTCTCTTAGTAGATTTAATGATCTTATCATTACTACCCACTATAAGCATGTCATCAACATATAGACATAAGATGACATAGCCTTCATTCATGTCTTTTACATAAACACATTTATCACACTCATTAATTTTAAATCTACTAGAGAGTAGAGCTTTGTCAAATTTTTCATGCCATTGTTTTGGAGCTTGCTTTAAGCCATACAATGATTTGACAAGCTTACACACTTTATTTTCTTGCCCTGGAGCAGAAAATCCTTCAGGTTGTTCTATGTAGATTTCTTCATTCAAATCTCCATTAAGGAAGGTAGTCTTCACATCCATTTGATGTATTTTGAGATCTCGCAAAGATGTGATCGCAATAATCCTACGAATGGATGTTATTCTCATAACAGGAGAATACGTATCAAAGTAGTCTAGACCCTCCTTTTGTCTATACCCTTTAATGACAAGTCTTCCCTTATACTTATCAATAGTACCATCCGTCTTCATTTTCCTTTTAAAAATCCATTTGTAGTACAACGGCTTACAACCAAGAGGAATATCTACCATATCCCAAGTACGGTTTTGTAGGATATAATCCATTTCACTCTTGATTGCTTCTTTCCACAATGGACCATATGGTGATCTAATAGCTTCATTATAGCTTTGAGGCTCACTTTCTATAACATAAGTTAGAAAGTTTGGACCAAAAGATTTTGAGGTCCTAGCTTCTTTCTCACGTCTAGGCTCAACATCAACATTCTCTTCTTGGGTTTTACTAGTTTCCCCAACAGTCTCAAATGTATGTTTTTTTAGGACTATATTCCTCTTTACAAGGAAATATATTCTCAAAGAATAATGCATTTCTAGACTCTATGATCATGTTCTTGTGTATATCTGGGTTTTCAGATTTATGTACAAGAAACCGAAATGCACTACTATTATGTGCATAGCCAATAAATAAACAATCAATAGTTTTTGGATCTATCCCTTCTTTCTTAGGAGTAGGTACAAGAACCTTTGCAAGACACCCCTACATTCGTAAGAATTTATAGGAAGGTTTTCGACCATTCCACTGTTCATACGGGGTTTAATCAACTTTCTTTCGAGGTACCTTATTTAAAATGTAATTTGCAGAGAGAATTGCCCCCCCCCCCCCCCCACAAGTTATGTGGCAATCCAAAACTGATTAACATAGCATTCATCATTTCTTTTAAGGTACGATTCTTCCTTTCAGCAACTCCATTTGATGGAGGCGAATAAGGTATAGTGGTTTGGTGAATAATTCCATTTTGTGCACAATAGTCACCATATGGTGCTACATATTCACCACCTCTATCACTTCTTAACACCTTAATCTTTTTGCCAAGTTGATTCTCAACCTTTGTCATGTATAGAATGAACTTATCCAAAGCTTCATCTTTACTTTTTAGCAAATACACATAACAGAATTTAGTGCAATCATCAAAAAAAGTAATAAAATACTTATTACCACCTCTAGATTGAACCATTTTAAAATCACATACATCAGTGTGGATTAATTCTAATGGTTCAGTACTTTTTTCAACTGATTGAAGCGAAGTCTTTGTTAATTTTGCTTCAACACAAGTTTCACATTTTTGACTTGTGTCAATATGAAAGTTTGGTATGTGGTCTAATTTAATTAATCTTCGCAAAGAATTAAAATTAACATGTCTTAGTCTACCATGCCATAAATTGGAAGACTCAAGCAAGTAAACAGAAGAGGTACTCATTTTATTAACTTTTGGGAATACATTCGCTACATTAAGTTTGAACATCCCATTACACATATACCCCTTCCCCACATACATTCCCGCTTTGGTCAGCACTACCTTGTCTGACTCAAAGACCATTCGGAAGCCATGCTTGCTTAGGAGAGATCCGGATACCAAATTCTTGCAAATTTTTGGTACATAAAGGACATTGTTGAGAGTTAGCTCCTTTCCTAAAGTCATGTTCAGAATTATTTTCCCTTGGCCTCCAACATCCGAGGAAGCAGAATTCCCCATATACATCTTCTCACCACTTGTAATTGGTTCGAAGGAAGTGAACATAGCTTTATCAGAGCATATGTGGCGAGTAGCACCAGTGTCTATCCACCATTCCCTTGGGTTTGAATCTACCAAGTTCACTTTAGAGACCACAGTAGACAGATTAATGTCAGAGACATCCCTTAAGATAGAATCTAACTCCGTCATATTAGCCTGATTATTCTTGACCTTCTTTGGTGGCAATCTACAGTCAGAAGCACGACGTCCAGTTTTGCCACAATTGTAGCATTTTCCTTAAAACTGGAATTTAGGCTTCTTGGCAATACCACCTTTTGACCCCATCTTGTACCCTTTGCCAGAAGGAATTTTCTTCTTCCCACGAGAACTTTGACCATGTTCAACCATATTAGCCTTGGCTTCAAAATTCCCCAATTTTCTGTCAGCCCCTTTGTTGTCTTCTTCAATTCGTAGCCTGACAATGAGATCTTCAATCTTCATCTCCTATCCCTTGTGCTTCAAATAGTTCTTGAAGGCCTTCCAAGCATGGGGTAGCCTTTCAATTATAGCAGCAACGTGAAAAGTTTCACTCAAGGTCATCCCTTCAGCATGGATTTCATGCAAGATTACTTGCAGCTCTTGAACTTGATTGATCACAGTCTTCGAGTCCACCATTTTATAGTCGAGGAATCTCCCAACCACAAACTTCTTGGACCCAACATCCTCAGTTTTTATATTTTCTGTCTAAGGACTCCCATAGTTCCTTAGCAGTGGTCTTGACACTATACACATTATAGAGTGTATCGTGCAAGCCATTCAGAACATAATTTCTGCATAGAAAATTCGAGTGCTTTCAAGCATCAATTGCTAGCACAACCTCTCGATCTCGTTCGTTGTCATTAGGAATATGAGCATTTTCCTTCAAGAACCTCGCAAGGTTCAAGGTGGTAAGGTAGAACGGCATCTTTTGCTGCCACCTCTTGAAATCCACTCCATTGAATTTTTCGGGTTTCTCCCCGTGGTTCACAGGAACCATTTGGATTGAGGGAACCTTCACAGGTATCGAACTAATCACCACGGTGTTAAAGCCAGTAGCATCGTCGGTTGTAACAGGGTTCGCAGCAGTGTTCACGTTCTCATTTGCCATTTCTGGAAAAAGATCAAACGAGAAAATAAATTAAATCTAATATTTTCCCTTTTAATTTTAACAGTGACATAATATGTTTTTCAAAGAACTGTTAGGAAAACTAATGAATTTTAAGATTATGCTCATGTTGTCCCAAGCAAAATGCGATTATACACACTTTTTGTCTAATGCTATTTTTCCTTATTCTGCATCGTTTGGGCAGAAAACGAGAATTACAGTAGCAGTTTTTTGTATTCCAAAAGCCAAACTGTTTTCCTGTTTTCAAAAATAATTCTATTTTTTCAAACCCGAATTTGTTTTGTTTATAAAATATATAAAATAAATCTAATTTAAGATTGTTGGAAAATTATATTGATATAATCGAAAAAACATAAACAGATTCTGAATTACAATTTAAGAAAACAGGAAAATTGCATAATAATATAAACAAAGCATAAACTGAAAACTTGATCAAACCGAGGCCAGTGATAGTTCATAGTTTCCTTAAAATAGATTCGTCGCCTCACTGGATGTGCTTGAGGAAATCATCGGCGTCTGTCTCCCAGGATACAGTGATTTCTAACAGTAGTACTTGCATAGTATACAACTGCTCTGGCAAACTTCTATGTTTCGTGCTCTCTCAGAAAAACCAAGGAAGGAAATATTGAAGAAGAAGGACTTTATATTTCTGTGTGTATTTTCAACTGAAGAAGAGCTTCAATATATAGACAGCGGAGAGAGTGGAATAAATTTGTGGATTAATTCCAAATCAGTTCAGAAACTCCAAAGGTTGTAACAACAGCCTTTTGGAGTTCTATAACTCTTTGGACTTTTCACTTTCTGTCACATGTTAAGTGTGAAGAAATTCCAAAGGTCTTCTGCAACTCTAAAAAATTCTAGGGTCCAAAAAGAAATATTTTGGCGGCGGTGGTGCGCGCGTATGGAGTAAACCCAAAGGGCCTTAGATCCTCCCCCTTCCACAAAACTGGGTACCCCCTTGGGGCCTAAACTCAAAACATGAAGTAGCCTTATAAATACATTAAAGACCACTTCTATTTTTCCTATGTGGGACAAGGCAAGTTGTGTAAGGGGCAACCTTTGAGCATTAATTTCTTATTCACCCATCAATAGTTTTGGACATGTGAATATCCAAACTCCATCTCCTCATGGAGGGGAACACAAATTCACAAGGACCCCACTCAAATTCTAAGTGGGTCCCACTTTTATTAGCCTTTAAACACGACCAAAACACATATTTATCCAACACGGCTTCTGGATAGTTAACTACAAAGTCAATTGCAACAGCGCCACCTAGGTTGGGCCCAACTAAAACCATTGGCCTTTTTTGATGTGGGATTTCCAAAGTTGCGGTATAAAAGTGAGAAAAGCAATTTAGAAGCTAGGAATGACAGAATGTCACAGAACAATGATATTCCCAATTTCACCCTAACTAGTTCATATTAAGAACCAACAAGCCTACTTCTATTGAGGAGCAGAAACCATAGTAGATCATTAAGAAACCGCTGGTTGAAGAATAGTATATCGCCTACTCTCCTTGTTTTGAACAATGGCAAAGGCCTCATGAAAGGATGAAAGTGGTTCCATAGCAAGTATATGACATCGGACTTGGTCATATTCCCTGTTTAATCCAACAAAAAAATTGAAGATCCTTTCGGTGGCATCAGTAGTACACGCAGGTCGATAGCTTAGATAATGATCAAGACTCTGCCACAGATTGTTTAAGGCAGAAAAATATTGCAGAATGTTTAGATTTTCTTGTTCTAGCTTCTCGACAGATCTCTATAACTCATAAACTTGGGCTCTGTTCCCTTTGCTCGAGTAGGTTTCTGCAACCGTATCCCAAATATCTTTGGCTGAAGCCAAAGACAAGAACCCTTCACCAATCTCAAATACCATTGAATGTACCAACCAATTCATAACGAGGGATTTTCAATCTCCCATTTTTCACACCCTGAATTATCAGGGCTAAGAGCTTTAATCTTTCCATTTACATTCCCTAACTTACCTCTACTCTTGAGAGAAAGAATGGTCGAGTTTGACTATGCAAGGTAATTTTGGCCATTAAACAAGGAGGTTGTGATCTTGAAGTTGGGGTTTTCACTTGAGACAACTATCTGTCCCCCTATCAACGGATGAGTGCTTGGAGTTGGATTGGCCTGACTTTTGTCCAACAAGATAAACAAGCAACAAAATGCCCACAACGATCACATAGAAAAGGAATGTAGAGAAGGGTAGCGGAAGATTGAAGCACTTACCAAATCATTAAGTGGTCCATACAAGGACCAGAAAAAGATGCGACGATGCGGTGGTTGTGATCAAAACGTGGTAGAACAATAGTGCAGCGGAGATGATGTGAGAGAACGGTGAGGATAGATCGAGAGAAAGCGGTTGGAAGAGAATCAGTCCAACCCTAGGTGGGTGGCTCTGATACCATGTTGATTTTTGGGGAAATACCATCTTAGGGTATGATAGAACATCATAACCCTTTTTATTTGATTATAATAATCGTCCAATATAATTACATATCTGCCATTGGGCCCATAACACAAAATAAAGGAAAGAAAAAAATGAAGTTCAACAATTCCATTCAATAATTCATTGCATTCTGACCATGAGCACTACTAGACCCACACAGTGAACCACATACTTTTTCCACACACAACTTTAAATGTTTGTACCTTGTGCTATTTGAAATTTTTACACTTTTTGTGCCCCATTTATACAGCACAGAGTACATGCATTTAAAGCTGTGTATGGAAAAAGTGTGGTTCACTGTATGGGTCTAACATTTTCCTTCTGACCATAAATGAAGCAATTGCCAAATGCGATGTGCACAATTTATGTGCATGAATCATTACTCTACTTGCAATAAGTCTGTAACAAAACCCATTATAACAAGGATCTAAAATTTCACAATACAACCAAGAAATTCAAAACTCAACTAAAAAATCCAATGAAAAGGCCAAACAAACACAGAAAAAAGACTCACTTGCAATGAGTGGCAGAAGCTACAAGTCCATTGGTGCTAAACACATCATAACTCACAATTGTGAGGAATTTTTTTTTTTTTTTTTTTTTTTTTGTGATGGGTCAGATTTTTTAAGTTTTGACACGCGTGTGTTATGGCTCCGTTTGTTTCAACTTATAAGCTGCAAATTATGGCTTATAGCTTAAAAAAAAGTTGGAACAAAGTGTTCGTTGTGGCTTATAGCTTTAGAACTTATAACTTTTTTCAGCTTATTTAAGTAAAAAAAGCCAACTTATTTGAAGCTGGGTTGGGGGTGCTTTTTCAGCTTATAGCTTATTTGGCTTTTAGTTAAAAGTTTATTGTTTGCTATTGACATCAATTACCCCTAACTAAATTAAACCCAACAGTTGTACAAAAACCCCATCATATTATTATTCATCTTCTCTTGGAACTCCACCAACATAGCTGCAGACAAGGTGACAGGTTAGTTCTTCTTCATCATTTTAATTCGTAACTTGTATGTGTATAAACCAATCTTCAGTAAACCATTAGCTGCCAAAGTAATAGTTGTGAACAACAAAGAAAACATTGTATCATCTCCCGATGTATGACTAGATGTGAAATCGGTTCCCTTTTTTTTTTTTTTTTTTTTAGGGGGGGTGGATTTTCCACCGATCGATCGGTTCGGTTTCGGTCGATTTTTTCTGTTTTAGGCTTAATTTTTGGTTCAATTTTTGATTTTACACTGCACCTACCTCATGAAACCGACTGAACCGATCGGTTCGATTTATTCAGTTTTGCTTTCGCCCCTATGTATGACCCACCAATTGCCCCATGTGATCAATAAAATAACAATGTTGACCCACCACTTAATTTATATTTTCTAACATGTCACGTTTACAATTGCATAACCAAAAGGAAAAGGTAGCACTAGGGGGATTTTCAAAATGGTCATCTAACAACAAATGCACAATAAATATTCAACCATGCACATGCCAGCTTAAGAAGTTCCTCTGAAAGTTCATTTAGAATTTGAAAAGCTAGATGGCCAATGATAAAAGTCATCCTGCCATATTACAGCTGGGAGAGTCAAGTAAAATTTGTGTGTGCAACAATGGTATTTCATAACTTTATTAAAATATCAAAGTTATATGATTACGCATTTGCGTGTTATGACACTCTTACCAATTATGTGCCCAATGATGCTTGTATAGAGGAATCAGCAGGAGGTGAAGCACGACATGGACCTCTAGTTCAAAGGGATGACAATGTGATGGAACAAAGATGGCGCTTACTTAATTTGTGAATCAATTTGTAATTTCTTATAATCGTTAGAAACGACTTGATAATTGTAATAGTTTATGAATAATATTTTTTTTGAGGGTTAGTTTATGAATAATTAAATGGTAGTATTTGGTGATCGATAATTAGTTACATTGCTTTTATTTATTTATTTTGCAATTAATGGTTTGATCGGGTAAAAGATTTTTGCATTATAGTATTAGAAATAAATGAATTTACTGAGATGTGAAGTTAAAATTCGTACATTTCAATAAATAATTTATTATAGATAGATAGTTTTTGAGGGCATTTTGGACAATTGCACTGCAAATAAGCTATTACACAGCTTATTCTATCAAACACCACTACAACTTAATCACTACTTCCGAAAAGTTGTAAATAGGTTCACAACTTATTCTACATTCTAAAAACTATAGTTTGAAAAGCTAAAAACTACAATCTATCTGTTTAGGGTATGTTTGATAACCCAAATAAGTGCTGAAAATAAAAAGATTAAGCAATTATTATTTTTCAGTGCGTTTGATAACATACCGCTTAATTGAAAAAGTAGCAAAAAATCACTGAAAACTTTAAGTGAAAATTTTCTACTGAAAATAATCACTGAATGCATTTTATTTTAGTAGTTGAAGTACTGTTTTCAATATTAAATTCAATCACTTAAAATTTTCAATACTTAAAATTCAACACTTATTTTTCAGTACATATTTTTCAGTTTTATCAAACGCACCATAATTGGATTGGGTGCAACAAGTTTTTATGATCGATTATCCCCCCTGTTATAAAGTGGTCCGCATGTTTTTTTTTTTTAAGTTGAGGGAGTCCTCGTAAGAAGCCATTCTCTGCAATCGAGTAACGCTCTCGGCGAGAGGCGAACGTTAACAATATGTCAGACAACGGTTTCCCTAGGGTTACATCCGCTGAATCCATGGTCTCCCCTGAATCAACATCTGCAACAAAACAAAGGTACCGAATTTCTGAAGTAAAACAATTTTCAACGGTTCTGATTTCGAATCCACTACTTTCTCAATTTTTGGTTTTATTGAAAGGAGTTCGTTTTTGCGTTCCTTATCGGATTTTTGTGATTGATATGTAAATTGATTATAGTTTGTCTGTACATATTCATTCACATGTTTTTATATGTATGTGTGTGAATAGATTTCCTGTAGTGAAGGGCGTGTTGTGATAAATGCGCCTACATGGCCTGAAATTTGGGTTGTGGGACGATTATATTAGGTAATTTATTTATTTAAATTTTTTTTTTTTTTGGGTTTTTGATATATTGGTCATCTATTGCCTTTTTCTTCTTGATTTGTTACTTGTACTCATATTTATGATCTATTTTTGTAATTATTGATTTTTATTTGTTGTTCCTGGAACTGCAGTATAACAAAAAAAATACTGATCTCAGTTTGTTCTTTGAGGTATTGGGCTTTTGAGCTGCTATGTTTTTTACTAAAGTCAAAGATTTGAGAGAAACTCAGGGCCATTTAGGTTCACTGATATAGTTCTTTTACATTAAAAGGAAAGGTAAAGCATGGAGTGTATACCCATGGGATGTTATATCCGTGTATATTCACCGAAACCTTGTCCTCTTTTGATTTTCTTATTAATCAATTCCATCTTTTATGGAGATTACTTGGCTCCTTGCAACCGTAATGATAATGATGATCTATGGTCCTTATTGTGTAATTAACTCAAAAAATTAATCCATCTGTATTTTCTCACCTTACTCTCCTTTTTATTGGGGGCATTGGGATGTTATCTTGACTTTATCGACATGTTGCAGGAAAAAAAGGAAGTGGGATCAACCCGCGGACGCCTTGGTTGCAGCCGGGGTAGCGGATCCTGGGATTTTTCCACTGGGCAATGTTGGATCTCTTGTTGGGATTGCACTTCCGGGTGTAGCTCCAGTTTCTGGAGCTCTTTTGACAAATCCTCTTACTTGTGCCGCTACAACAATGCCACAGGTGTTACAGTCAACTATTATACGGCCGAACATTGCTGCAGTGGTTCAAAAAATAAACCAAGTAAGGTCCTTTAACAGAGGTTTCACTGCATTACTTGTGGATTTGTGTACTGTTTCTCAAATTTGCCTTTTGTTTCTCACATAGAATACGTATAGAGTTTTTGTCCATTTCTTGGAAAAACCCTAATTCTTTTAGAACATGTATGTTTCCTAATAGTTTGAATTTATACTTCTTTGACTTCAAAATTTCAAATACATGGCTTCGCCAGTGAATTTACGCATGTTGTGAGTATCAGCAATGAAGGGTCTAGGCCATTAACCTCCATTAAAGAAACTCCATACTGCTATTCATGTGGGGCTGCTGTGTTGACTTAGATTTGATTGAATTGTGCAACATGCTACTGTTTTATATAAGAGATTTGCTATAACATCCATACAAGAAGTGACAGATGGTATCGGAACCCTTCCCAAGTAGCTTGTTCTAGGTCTAGGACAATTGCTTAGAACATAGTTTTTGTGCATAGAATATGATATACAGGGAAGAAAGATGGGAGAAGAGAGAATGACATAGAAGGTTGGAGAAGAATTTCGAGTAGAGAAGTAGAGTCGGTGAGTGATAAAAGATATGGGTATGAGAGAGAGAGAGAGAGAGAGAGAGAGAGAGAGAGAGAGAGAGAGAGAGAGAGAGAGAGAGGCATCTATACAGGAAACGAAAGATGTGTTTGGAAGTTGGAACCCTTCTGGAGTAGGCTGCTATAGAAAAATTACTTTCAACACATGTTGGTTGAATGAATACCACGGCTTTGGGTTGTTATGCATGCACTGTTGGTTTGTTTTATATCTTTTTATTTTGGAATAAAATACCTTTACTATTCCAGCCAAAAATCCAAGATGAGTTGATAGCTCGAGAAATTGTCATCAATGATGCAGACTCGGCTATTCGTTACAAGCTGACAAAACGTCAAACTCAGGAAGAGGTGATCTTATTTTGTTTGCTTTACATGACCAAAGGCTGTGTAATAAGTCTAATTTTATGATGCTTTAAATTTGCAATGAATCCTTAAATTTGGATTAATAGAGTATTTAGTTAATTACTAAAACTTGCAGATCCAGAAGTACACTGGTGCTGTAGTGATAACCAGGTAAGTAGGTCAATGAAGGCAGTATTGATGCCCTTGGTTGTAATCTCTCTGATTTTTTTTGGTTGATGCCTATACAAATTGTCTTTGCAGGGGCAAATATCGCCCTCCAAATGCACCGCCTGATGGTGAAAAACCACTATATCTTCACATTTCTGCTGGGGCGCATGTAAGTGTTCTTTTTCAATTTTTCCATGATCGAAGAAATTTTGACTGGGTAAATGTGCTAGAAGTTGTTTGAGTTCTGAGGAGGCTGTGTATTCTTGCCAGTGGGGTTACTGCGACTTTAAGTACGTCTTTTCCTTTTTGATATTCAAATCTATTGATTGGTCTATCAAAAACAAAAACAAAAACAAATAAATCAAAAGATCACTAAATATGTTAAATGTTTCAATTTTTGTTAATGTACTGTTTTGCAGTTGATTGTGAATTTTCTTTGGAAGATTCATATATGCACCTGACCCAGAAACATTTTCACACCTATAAGAGGCTATGATGTCAAAACTTTCTACCATTGATTATCAAATTTGCTTCAAAATTATAGGTGGTCATGCTAAAGATATATTTACAGCTTTTGGATGCGCTTTTTTATTGCCACGTAAAATACAATTAAAAGTCAGCAATTGCTGCAACTTATGTTCAAAGGCACTGTTATGCAGTTCCAGATCATTTTTATTTGAAAAAACTGCAAAGAGGTTTTCCTTCCATTTTATATTTCGAATCACTAATCTGTCAAAGGTGCGTTACAAACATTAGTTGTTCATTTAGAGCATGCACCATATCTTGTTTTTTTATAAGTTGAAAGGCATGGTTGTAGGCAGTTGCAGAGCGTTTTAAAAAAAAACCAAAAAAATTACAATGAGGTTTTCCTTCCATTTTGTGCAAAAAACTGGATGATTTTTTAAATATGCGTTGCAAATGTCAACTTCAATTGTTCTTGTAAACATTTTACAGTAAAGTCTAGTTCTTTATGAGTGGGAGTGATAGTTATGATTCTGGTCAACGCAAGTCCATTTATCGTTTAATCCAATCATAATCCAAAGGTGTTCTATATGTTTGCAGTTGCAAGCTATTGTATCACCATTTCGAGTACTCCCTCTATCCTTAAAAATAGTCCACATTTCCTTTTTGGGATCTCCCAAAATTATTGTCCACTTTCCTAAATTGGTATACAATTTTTACTTACTTTTCAAAACTACCCTTGAAATTTACACCAAGACAAAACTAAAAACGTTGAAATGATTAAGGGCAATTGTGGAAAGTAGGTGTAGATTCTTTTTGTCCCCGTAAAAAGTTGAGTTCCCAAGAGTGGACTATTTTTAAGGGACGGAGGGAGTATTTTATTCCTTTTTTGATGAGTATATCGAGTATTTTAATTATGATTATATTTTATTTATGAGTATTTTCTTATATTTTGTCACCACCAATCTCGTCATCTTTACTGATCATCGAGCCTAGATAACGAAAGTGTTCCCTCTTTGGGATCTCCTGGTTTTCGATCTTCATTGCTTCGTTGTGTCTACTTCCACTGTTACTAAAACTACATTTCATTTATTCTGTTTTTGTCCATGTAGTTTTAGTAACAGTGGAAGTAGAGACAACGAAGCAGTGAAAGATCGAAAACTAGGAGATCCCAAAGAGGGAACACTTTCGTTATCTAGACTCGATGATTAGTAAAGATGGAGAGATTGGTGATGACGTGACCCATATAGTTAAAAGTAGGTTAGCTTAAGCGGAGGAGTGCTTCCTGTGTATTATGTGACCCGAGAATACCAGCAAAATTGAAAAGGAAAATTTTATCGGACAACTATGCTCTACGGGACAGAATGTTGGGCAACTAAGAAAAAACACATTAGCGAAATGAGAGTAGCTGAGATGAGGATATTAAGATGGATGTGTGGTATGACTAGGAAAGATAGAATTAGAAATGAATACATTTGAGAGGTTGTAGGAGTGTCACGGATTGAGGATAAGTTGAGAGAGAATAGACTTATGGTTAGTTTGGTTCCCATGTGACCTTTTAAAAGGAGCTTATGAAATTTATTATTAAGTAGTTTGATAATTTTGTATAAGTGACACATTACTCTTCAAAAAAACATCATGCAACCAAAAAGCAAACTTGAGCTTTTAAAAGCTCAATTCTAGAGCTTTTAAAAGCTCCCCCCAAAAAGCCCTAAGTTCAATTTTTGCAAAGCTCATAAACTAATTATCAAATGAATTAACATGAAATTGTGCTTTAAAAAAGGAGAAGCCCAAAATGGGGGCCAAACTAAGCCTTAGATGGTTTGGCCATGTGCAACGAAGACCGGTAGACGCACCTATGCGAAAGAGTGATAGGCTCGTAGTACCGGGAATGGTTAGAGGGAGGGGCAGACCTAGACCGACCTGGGAGTATGCAGTGCAACATGATATGAATATATATAATTTAAATGAGCATATAGCTCTTGATCGTGCAGGGTGGAGAAAAAAGATTCATACTGCCGACCCTAATTGATTGGGACACAAGGCTTAGTTTGGTTTTGTTTTTGTTTTTGTTTTTATTTATTTATTTATATATTATATTTTGTTTGTGTTTCTTAACTAAGTTTTCGCTTCGCTGGGGTGGTTTCCTTCTGCAGTTGAAGGAAATGGTGGAGCGTATTAAAGCAGTTGATAGTGCAGCTGCGATGGTTGAAGAAACGCTAAAACAAGGTTCTGTGAACAATGGAGTAAAGGTAAGACGAGTTCACTGCATGCTTTTGTAAAGTGCAGCCCGAGAGGATTGATGCAACAACTGTGGCTTTTATTTGAATCAGGTTACTCAGCCACTGAGCACTTGTGTGTTTTTGGGCTTTGACACAGACCCATCCCTGAACATTGCTGGTCGTATTCGTGGGCCAAATGTGAGTGCTCTCTCTTCCCCTTGTTTCTCTTTCATCTAAATGTTACCTGTTGTCAGATTGAGTTCTTAGTAATGTTAATTCGTTTAGGGAACAATCAGATCGATTACATCCCCCCTCCTGGCCCCCAAAAATGAATAAATATACGTACAATGACACTTATAATAATAATAATAATAATAATAGTAATAATAATAATAACAACAACAACACTATTGGTTACAACAATAAGTTAGTAGTAGTGATGGTAATAATTATACTACTTACTAGTATAGGGAAGTAATAGTAATAATAATAATGAGATAATAGTAGCGATAATAATAGTGATCCTAGTATATGGAAATAATAATCATGATAAGCAAAATTTACCAGAGGTTCAGTTTAGAATAGTAATTGAAGAAGTTAAAATAGTTACAGTATTTAGTTAATACTGTAAAAGAAAGCTGTTATGTTATCTATATTCTATATTGATAACTGGTGTCATATATTCTTAGCTCAAATCCACTTGTACGTTTGGTCATTTCTATATATATTCACATGCCATTCATTGTTAACCACTTGTTTAGTTTTCCGGTTTTCTGATCTGTGGCGTTGATGCTTGATGAATTTATTTTCATTTATATTTTGCATAATGAAGATGAGAGATTCTAATGTTGAAGCTTTCTCTGACATCTCCATGCGATTGGGAGAGATTTTTTTTTGTTTTGGTGGTGGTTGGGTTTTGTATATGCAGGACCAGTATGTAAATCACATTATGAATGAAACAGGAGCAACTGTCTTATTGAGAGGGCATGGTTCAGGAAGTTGTGAAAGTGAAAACGGTGAAGGTAGTACCTTGTTGTCTGGTATATGACCGCGATTAGGTTGTTAATGTTTGCATGTTTGCTGTTTCTTAGGGCCTGTTTGGGTTGGCTTCGGCTTTTGCGTTTAGACAAAAGCAGAATTAGAAGTCTTAATCACAAGGGCATGATGAAAATTAAGAAAAATTTATAACCCCAATCACTTTTGGACTGAAGCACCTCTGGACTTGCTTCAGCCAAACATGCTTATGGAGAGCTAAAGTGCTATTCTAAATTAATCCAAACAAGGTATTTATGTGTTTTGGGTTCCACAAGCATGTTTGGGACTCAAACGTGTGTCTGGAAAGTGATTCCAAGCATGCACTTATTCTCTCCGATTCTGATTGCAGAAGCACATCAACCACTGCATTTACTCTTGTCAAGTAATAATCCAAAAAGTCTTGAACAAGCGAAGCTTTTGGCGGAAAATCTTTTGGATACAATCAGCCTAGAGTGTGGTGCTTCAAGGTACGGTTCATTTATTCCTGGGTGTGAGAGTACGAGTGAAATTACTCATTATGAGAATTGTGCTTCTGGTATATACTACTACTTCCAGATTATGGTGATGGCCAAGGGGAATGTAATCAGTGCCCTCCATTTATAGCCACCATTGCAGATTCTAAAAGGAAGTACTTGTGCATAATGTGTTCACACAAAATTTCATTGTGTCCGGTGACTTTCTGATTTCTTTTAGAGCTATATTTTTATTGGGCAACTTTTTGAAATACTTATCATGTATTGTATACGTTCAGCCTTTAAGAACTTAAGTTTTACCAAGCATGTAAAATTCTATACACCTGTGTCTGTAAGAGTTCCTTTAGGCTCTGTTCAGTTCAAGGATTCAGTGAGGTAAAGGAAAAGTAGACATTAACTAGAACGTTTTCCTCTGTTTGGTTAATAGGAAAACAGTCAGGAAAATAGGGTGAGAATCAAATTAGAAATTTTGAATTTTGTGAGTCACTCCCCTTCTCTTTTTCTTGAGTTCCATTGATATCTCGAAAATTTTCAAATTGCAATGTTATTTAAACATGGAGAAAACCACTAGAGAAAATCACTTGGGAAAACACCAGGTAAATAGTTTCCCTTTCCTTTTTTCCTTTCCTACTCCGTATACATAAACCAAACAAACCCTTGGAGTTTAGGGCCTCATCACTCTCTTGTGAAATACAGTCCATATTGCAAGTTAATTAATTACATCGCACTTAGTTTTCTCCCACTTGCTGAAGAGAATACTCATGGATATTTTTCCATTTTCACAGGGTCTCATCCTCTAAGGTCTACGGTGCTGTTCCACCACCACAGCAGTTGTTGGCTGGAGTTCAGAATCCTGGGAATGATAAAAAAGCAGCTGGTTTGACTTCTTTATCTGTGGGCTCTATACCGGTTCCAACGGTTTCCTCTGTTGCTCTCCCTAGTGTCACTAATGTCTCTGGATATTCTCAAGCAAACATGCTTTCTTATCCCCGACCTTCGTCAACTGGTGGAACAAGCTATAGTGGATATGGTGATATATATCCCCAAGCCACACCGTTGCAACAAGTCGCCTTAGCCCTTAGGCAGTCACCTTCTCCGGTCACTTCTGGTGTTCCTCCTGCAACAACAAAAGTAGGCAGTACAAAATCAAAGTCACGTACGAGCTTTTCTGAGAAGGAGAGACAACCTCTACATAAGCGAAAGTTTCGGGAGTCACCAGTTGCATCAATGGTCTCTGCAAAATCCCATCAGGTATCAGTGGCTACTATTATTTGTTTTTGTTTTTTTTTTTAAAAATCATTCAGGGTTGTAGTGTTTGTATTAGTTTGTAAATAACAAAGAAGTTTAATTTGAACATAATAGGTTCTCTATTCAATTAAACTCTTCAGAAGTTATAACTCAGGTTAACAAAGGAAAACGTTCCACATATTTCTGGCGATTGTTTTTGTGTAAACCTGAAAAGCTGTTCAACCTATAGTAAAGACTCTTCCCTCTCTGATTCACCATCCTATCACTGTATTGCCGGCCTTTATAAAAGGACAGTTAATGAGCATGATTACAAACAATAAGTTAGTCAATCAAGATTTGCAATCAGAGCACTATGTTATAGGTCTTTACCTATGAAGCACGGACACGGGTGCGGGGAGTTCGGCAATTTTTCCAAAATCAAGAGTGCGGGTGCGGCGGGGTACTTATATAAAATATTAAAAATATTTTTTTGTATATATTACTATATATGAACCATTCAAGCGCTTCAAATTTTTTTTTTTAAAAGACCTAATAACAACAAACAAGCAATGTAATTAATGGTATAAGTTCAAAGTACAAATAATTTGATACCAAAGAAAATAAAAATCACAAAACTAACTGACGTTTGCAATTAGAAAGAAAAAAAAATCTAAAAAAAAAAAATCATCTCTAAAAAAATAAAATAAATACCAGATTGATGCTTCTAATTCTAGGTTGTCGGTTCCTCGTGGGCTGACCTGACCAAATGAAGTAGAGTTAAGAGAGAGAGAGAGAGAGAGAGAGGGGGGGGGGGGGGGGGGGAAGAGACTGAGAGATTTATATGACCGACGGAGAGAGAAACCAAGGGAAGAGAAAGAGAGAAACGAAGGGGACAGAGAGAGAGAGAGAGGGACGATGGAGAGAGAGGGAGAGAGAGAGGGAGAGAGAGAGAGAGAGAGACGAACCTAGTTGATCGCTGGAGTGGAGCTCTGGAGTAGACGAACTTGGTCGATCGCCTGTTTCTTCTCCCCCTTTTCGTTGTTTTTTGGACTGTGAGTATCATATAAGAGTGTCTTGGTATAATTAGGGTTTTTTAAAATTTTGTACTATTTGTTTTTTGAACCCCTAGTTTATTAAAACTTTGTTTTTAAACTTTTTTTTTTTTTTTTTGTTAAATTTCCCCGCCGCACCCCCTTTAAGTGTCCCTCCTGCACCCTTGCCACACCCAAAACACCTAAAGAACTAACCGCCGCACCCGAACTGAGTGCGCACTTAGTTCCCTTGCGGCACCATTTTTGAAGTGTCCGTGCATCATAGGTCTTTACTTTGATAATTAAGGTGAAGGGATTGATTGTATCATTGTGGAAATGATGATTGAAATATCTAAATCTAAGCGCGTTGAGTTAGGGTGGGAAGGCTTGATTAATCATGTTTGCAATTGTTTCTATATATTTTCTAGTTTTTAAACAATGGGAGTTCCACAGTGGCACAAGTGGATATGGTAACAGTATTAAAGTCTTTCGTGGATATGGTAACAGTATTAAAGTCTTTCGTGGATATGGTAACAGTTTAAAAGTCTTTCCATTGACACTGTGTTTAATGAAAATTTTTATGTGATATTTTGAAGTTTACATGAATTAAGGTGCTATCCATATATCTTCTTCTCAACTGAACAGTGGGTATGAGTCGTATGACTGCCTTTTTCATGACAGAGAGCAGATACTGTTTTTCTTTCCTTTTTTGGGTTAAAAAGAAAGTAGACGTTGATTAGAGCTTATAGCTCTATTATCAAGGTGTGGAGCTAAAGCTCTCTCTCCCCACGTGTTGCTATGTCTTCAAATAAATTTGTTGTTGAACCTCTAATGATTTATACTCAGTAATGTAATAATTTCCTGAATTATATACACAGTGTCTGCTGCAGTATTTGATGGTATCTACGTTTCCAGACTTCATTATTAAATAGACCGCAGAGTGGTCTCAGATTGGTAAATTGTGAATTGCCTTGGTTGGTTTTAAGTATCTCAGGTTGTAGGTGCAACAATTGCCATAAGACCCAATTCTGTGATGGTATTACCAAGTTGAGGTGGATTTAGTTAGTTTAGAGTCGTGATTGTCTAGAGAGGTGGCAATTTTGGCCTCCTTTTTTCTTCCTTTTTTTTGTAAATAAAAAATTTAAAATTGTTCTGTTTTGTCTTGCATTGAAAATTAAGTGATTGTGATTTGGTAGAGGAGTAGAGTGGCCACAATTTGGAATTACTATTGTTAAGGGAACTCAGTTTTATTTGATGTCTTTGTGTTTTGTTTTTTGTTTCTGCTAAAAGTTAAATATGACTAAGGCTTAGTTTGGCCCCCATTTTGGTGCTTTTCATTTTTTAAAGCACAATTTCATGTTAATACATTTGGTAACTAGTTTATGAGCTATGCAAAAATTTAACTTGAGGGCTTTTTTGGGGGAGCTTTTAAAAGCTCCAGAATGGAGCTTTTAAAAGCTCAAGGTTGCTTTTTGGTTTCATTATATTTTTTTGAAGAGTAATGCGTCACTTGTACAAAATTATCAAACAACTTAATAATAAATTTCATAAGCTAATTTTTAACAGCCACGTGGGGGCCAAACTAAGCCTAAGTTGGTCCAATGAACGGTGCAACTAAAATGTTGTATATGTTCTCTCTTTTTATTTTTCCAACTGATGCAATATTTTGTATTCTGACTGTTACTGCTTTATATTCCAGGTATTTTCTCTGACCTTGTATGAAGCTAACAGGCTGATACGGACCTCTCTGTTGGACCATTTGTATTTTCACAGGGTTATCTGTTATGGAGGTGGCATGGGATTTTGACACATTCCTGACCTGGGTTGATCGGAGGCTGACCTGGATTCAATGCTGTTTGGTTTTGACCTGTTCATATCGCATGTGAAAACATTAGACACACGTGCACTAGTTCTTTTATGTTATGTTTGGTAGGAGGGATGGTATAATGAAAGGACGGAAAGGGATGAGGGATGGAAGAGGTATCCCTAGGGAAAGGGAGGGAGTCTTTCCTCCTTTTATTTATTGAAATAAGAAGGAAGTGAGGAAGGAAAGAAGCAAATACTGTATTTTTTACTATTTTACCTTTCATAGCAAAAGTATGATTTTTATTTTTTTATAACGATAAAGAAGTCAATAAGTGGAGGGGATCTTTTGCTCCTTCCTCCCTTCCAACCTTACATTTTCTCCCTGTAAATTTTGAAGATGTCAATGGTCTATTATTACCCCACCCCGTACACACAAAACTTTGAACTCAAACTGAGGAATCTGGTTGTTTTTTTGTTTTTTTCCCCGTCATAATTCGTTGTAGGGATCAGAATATTGTAAGCCAAGTGATCCAACAACAAATTTGGGGGTGAGAAATATGCCAGCTCCGAGAAAGTTGGTTCAACCATCACACAGTGGAATGCCACCACCCCCTCCAAAGGCGATGCCGCCTCCACCACCCCCAAAATTCAATTCGTCAGTGCATGTCATGAAAGTGCAGGAGAGCCACAATAATGAGAATCTGTCAAAACCTGACAATGTCCCTGGTAATTTTATGAACTCACTCTGTTATGCAGTTTCATGCGTTAAACCCAGTTGTTTTCCATGATGAATGCTTTAGGTTTTGGATAATTATTTGGAGGTAGGAGGAAGATACTTCTGAGGGGTTTTGTTAACACTTTCCATTCGGCCATATTTGCTATAATTGTTTCACTGTGCTTATTGGTGATTGTATATGTGTTTTTTGATTTTTTTAGATACTTTGATAAAGCTAATGGAGTATGGTGAGGAAGACGATGACCCTGAGGAAATTACGGAAGAACCCTTTAGAGGCAACTCAAATGCAATGGCGACTCCAAAACCGTTTTGGGCGGTTTGAGCCCGAGGTTGCAATCAATTGTTGATTATTGGTAACCATGAGTCCGACCACCTCTGGCTATGCAGATTGGGTTTTCTTCGGGTGGTGCTCTGAAGTTTCAAATAGTGCACGGGTTGTTGCAAAGCTGGGATGGCTTGAAATTATTGGTGGCAATTCTAATCGCGTATATTTTGTGATGTATAAAATCAGGAGGTTGCAAATTATCAGGTGTCTGAGCATTGGGTGTAGCATGGAAAGGTTAATGGTGGATCTGTGTTGTATCTTGGTCATTGTTGTGAACTGATAGTTGGTAGTTTTCTTATTTTCTAGTTTTAAATTATTTTGGCTCCTGTAAAGCAGAAAACTACTGTTGTACGTGTTGAACTTTGTAATGGAGTGCAAAAGATTGTGACTCTTCCTACCTTTCGAGTTCCAAAGAGGGTAAATTGTGACTTGTGAATTTGTTAGATATCCAAGTGTTCTTTCTTGATGTATAACTAGATATGGCCAACTCACTTGGGGGAGAAAAAACTAAATATCGAGGGAGTGGGAGAGACGGGTATTTGGGTGGAGGAGAGAGATGAGAGAGGTGATAAAACTTTACTTTTATGAATGACTTAAAAATTTGTATTTTAGAAAAAGAGATGGTGCTAGTTTTGCTGTATATATGGGTTATAGGCCCTCTTTTTTTTTTTTTTTTTCTTTTTGGTGGTGTTGTTGGGTACCCCTCTCCTCTTTTCTGTAGTACTGTAGATTGTCATATAGTGATGAACCATTACGTGTGCTGATGTGGAATTTCAATAACAATGTCATTAAAATCTAAAAGCTGGCTTGTAGGAAATTAACTCGCTGGGTCACATTAATATTGAGACAGGGAGATTCTATTTTTGAATTGGCTAATGCTAATGCCAAAGCATGAAGTGCTAATGCCAAAGTAATTCGTTAAAAATTTCTTACGCTCTAACCGTTAGAAATTTTTAACGGATTGCTTTGGCATTAGCATATGTAGCTTTGGCATTAGAATTTTGTCAAGATAAATAAATAGAATACTAGGGCATGCTGACGCGTTTAATTTTGTCAAGATAAATAGAGAATACTAGGGCATACTGACGCGTTTATCAGTATACCATAGTAATGAGAACATTGAGAAGTCAAGTCTCTTTTGGCTGCCAAGTTCATTTAAGCCCTCAAAAAGTTGATGGTCAAACACAAACTTAATGAAAAGAAGATGCATATCCTAAATTAAATTTTTTTTTAGGGAAAAGTCCCTCATTTTAGATAAATTAAGTTTTAAAGGACTAAACTTTTTTTTTTGGGATCAAAACTCCATGAATAGTGAAACTTAGTCGGATTAAGTCCCTATACTTTAAAAGTTATGTGATTACGTGAATTTCACAAATTTTATTTTATTTTTTTTAACGGAAGTTTACATAATTTTATGACGTATATACTTTACACTAAAAAAAAAAAAAAAAAAAAGAAAGAAAGAAAGGAAAAAAAACGGGTCTAATACTAAAAAAGTCGAAAATTCCCATCTTAAAATTCTTACAAACTTTCTTTGCTGAATCTCAGCATTGCATGTGTAAATGCCACGTTAAATTCTGATTGATGAACCAAGTAATCAAACGCTGCCATATTTTGTCAAAAACTAGGAAAACAAAAGTTTGAATTGTATAACACTGAACTGTATAAGAACTAAGAAGAAAGAGTAATGCTAAAGTTATCAAATTTAGGATATCAAATGTTATGAGAGATGGTACCATATTCAGCAGTCTGTGTTTCCGAAAATGTGGTGGTTAAGGCTGGGATTACATTGAAATCAAAGCATTATACAAATGAATTGTAGCCAATGTTGATCTGGGCCTACATCCAAATCAAAGCATTATATACACTGAATTGTAGTTCTGTCATTGATATCCGTAAACATAGATTTGGTACATTTATAGCAAATACTTGACACAAAGGAGCAACCCAAGACACCCACACAAACTCTAACAAATGTGTGCTTAAGACACCAATTTCTATCCTCACAAGGAAGAGTACATGAAATACAAATGGGCATTAAAACTAACATATACTGCAAGAGAGAGAGAGAGAGAGAGAGAGAGAGAGAGAGATAAGTCCCAAACTCTTATAGGAGTATCAGTTACATCACTTCCTGTGGCAACTGTGCAATGATTTAGGGGAACCCCCAAAGAGATCCAAGAGGTAATTCTGAAGATCTGCAGCACTATACTTAATGCACTTCTTACTAAAATGATTAGAATGTTGTCCCAAAAATGTCCGATAAGCTAGGATTACATTGACAGATGTGGAGATCCGTAAATCTTCTCTCAGCTGGCTGTTAGGGATTACCCATGCTGTTTGGCTTTTGTAAACATCCTCAAAAGCAAGATAAAAGCTCTGAAGCCTCTCCTTGAGAAGGGTTGAATTGGAATTCGGATCAACCTGAAGTAAAGAGAGGATTGAACTCCAAGTCACTCGCTCATAGTTCATCGCGTGCTGTTGGAATTTCCAATTCTGTTTCCGAATCCACTCGTCCCCGAATATAGTTCCTAGCTCGCTATTCTCGATTTTTTGAAGCATGTAATGTATATTGTTCATCAAGAAAAGATCCCGGAGAGACTCATCTTTGTATAGCTTCGATTTATCATCAAGATTGCACTCAAGAATTGATGCAAGGGATCTAAAGTGTACTCCCACTGGCAAAACATGCGAAGTAGTAGAGCTTTCACTTGTGTTATCTTCTTCGGAAAGTGGACTCATGTTGGGTGAAAGTGAAATAGGATTTTCACTCTCTTGGTCCTCGAGAAGCCCATTAAGGGTCTCACTGTAATCCGTGAGCGTCCTCATGTAGTTCATTACATATCTAGTGAGATTGTGGGTTCCGCCACCTGCAAAAGCATTCGTGGATATGTTTGATGCTACTGCATTCTCGAAGTCAAGAAATGTTGCCTTCACACAATCACCTAGTCTGCTTAGAACATCCTCGCACTCAGTTTTAACATAAGAACCAATCTCATCAAGAGTATATAATGCATCTATATCTGGAATGAGATCTGCTAGAGCCTCGTACATATCAAGAATGCGAAACAATTTCTCTGGTTGTCGGGGCCCAATGGCTATGGCTTTGCCAAAATTTAGAAGTTGGAGCATTGAAGCCTTTGATGTCTCAGCAAAACAAACCGCGCTAATTGACTCGAACTCCCCGAAAATCTCTTCAATAAGACATTTCTCACTAGGGAGATATACCTGAACAAATCTCTTCACAGCCCTTATCCATTTCTTGATTTTGGAATTCAATGTAAACCATTCCATCTTTATAACACCCTCGATACTTAATTTTTCAACTTCAAGAATGAATAGGCGATTATCCAAAGCATCTTTGCGGATCCCAATGAAGGCTTGTAAACATTCCCGATCATAACTCGAATCGAACATTACATTGACAATGCATTTGAGATAAGAAATGGCATCTGGGTGGATCAAATCGACGACGAACTCCTCCGAGCTACAACTTATACTATCTATATGACAAACATACTCAACTGAGTCATCTCCAGAAGAGATAACCGAGTCCAATGAACTGAAAGACATGCGAGAGGGCTCACAAGTTTGATTAGCTAGAGTGAGCTTGAGCTCTTCCTGAAGCCTCACCATTGCCGTCTGAAGAATATCATGAGCCCTTCTCAGAAGCTCACTCTCATTACTATCCTTGCTCCAACCCGAACCTTCAAGGCTTTCAGTTAGCTTTTGGGCTTCTTCCACGGCCTTCACATATGCGTAAGCTTGTTCGGGGTCAGAGTCCCATATCAAAGGCTGATCTATCTCCCAATTCATGATCTTATTTTGAATCAAATTTAGCTTTTCTTCAATCCAACTTGGCCCCTCCTCATTTTCGCTCTCACAGACTCTAGTGAAGCAGGACAATTGAGTGCCTGAACTTGCCAAGATTTTTCCTGCATCATCTGTCAAATTCAGTTTGGTCTCCAGTGACGTTGCAATGTGCTGTGCCGCAGCAATCAAATTTTCTTCTTCTTTTTCTTCTTCCAATATTAGAGTTACAGATTTACAATCACCCATTGCACACAACAATCTGAAAAACACACACAGAATCACCAAATAACTCCAAAAAGCAGAAAAAAAACAAAAAAAAAAAAACAAAAAAACAAAACGAAACAAAAACAAAAAATACCCACCTAAATTGAAGCTAAAATAGTTTAATCAATGGAAGAATTAGAAAATCCCCAATATTAAAGACCTAATTAGTTACCAATTTGGAGTGAATTCTCCTAACAGGGGACAACAGTTCTGTTTTGATAAGATATAAGAATAATCACAAGTAGAATTATAAAATAAAGATCTGCCTCATACCTATCCGGCTATCCCCAATTTCCCAATCTTTTGGAGGGTTTACTAAAGAAAGTAAGGGCAACAAACCCAAAGGGTTATGGGGGTTTCAAATGGTCAAAACACAAGGAATAAAAGAAGCTGAAAGATGAAAAGCTTTCAAAGGAAAGGTTAATGAAGTAAAGGAATGCACAAAGATATACACCAAATATAACTATATATATATATGTATATATAATCATACAATACATGGACTTGGAGTATTGAAGTGGTGTGACAAAGTTGCCTCCTTAGCCCTTAGGCAGTCACCTTCTCCGGTCACCTGTGCCTGTGGTGTTCCTCCTGCAAACAACAACAATAGTAAGCAGTGTAAAATCAAAGTCAAGTCAAGTAGGAGCTTCTCAGCCCTCTCTCTCTCTCTCTAGGCTATTCCTAGAGAGAGAGAAGTGATTGCTTCCCCCCCCCCCCCCCCCCCCTTCCAACAGTCGCAGCCCCCTTCCCTCACAGCCGCAGACCCTTTCCCTCCCTCCACAGTCCACCCTCCCCCTCCTCGGCCGGCGCCCTCCTTTCCCTTTCTCCTTTCCTCTTTTGTCCTTATTTTAAATAAGGCCTTGTTTGGTTTTCTCCTCTTCCTTTGTGAAGATCTTCCCCTTCCTTTGTGAAGGTTGTTTCTCGTGTGCTTTTCCCAGATTTGAAGATATTTTCTTGCAGATCTGGTGTTGTCCTGTTCGGAGCTGGGGTCCTCAAGCCAGTTCTGACACATCTAAGTTCTCTCCTCAAGGTAAGCGGCAACCGCGACCTCTTACCCGTCCAGGGTGGTACTCTGGTATTCCGGTGGATAGGGGTTCCCATAGCTTACAAGCATGTGGGTATAAACTCGCCTTGGTTGCTTCTCTTAGGTGCACGGGGATGTGTTCCTGTGTTTTCCTTTTTTATTTTCTGCATGAGGAGGGGATCTTGTCCCTCACTTGCTTTTCTGTTGTTGTTTGGCCAAAGGTTATCCATGTGTTATAGGATAGTCCTTTTTTATTTCATGTACTTGTGTTTGTTTTAATGATATATTTTATTGTTTCAGCAAAAAAAAAAAAAAAAGTCAAGTAGGAGCTTTTCTGAGGAGGAGAGACAACCTCCCTCCAAATGAATAGTAATTCTATGTTTTCCAAAATTTTATCCTAAAAATGCTTTCCAAATGATGTGTCAATGACCAGATTTAATACAGTATGACCAGTTGAATTGTGATTGAAAGTTATTTACCTCGCCCTATTGCCACAACATTTTAAAAACACTTTTTGGATACAAATTTCAGGAGAGGCAACCTCTTTCCAACATAAATGAAAGGTCCAGTAGTTACCCTTTGCATCAATGAATGGTCCCACCAAAACCTCATCAGTTATCCCGGCTACTAATTTTTTTAATCGTTTATCTTATCTTATTATAATATGGAAGCCTCAAGTGACACATGACACAAAGAGAGGCATTGCTAGAAAAAAAAAATTAGAATTTTACTCATTAAATTACTCCAAACACCTCATTATTGGATCTCAATACCCAATATACTCAAAGTTATTGGACCTCATCATTTCTCCCTTAATTGTGACCATTCTTCTTTCTCACACTCTCTCTATGTATGTATATTGGAGTTACAGATTTACATCTAATAGGATTTACTACTAGTTAGCCCTTTTAGATAATGTTTAATTTTTTTAATTTTCTTTTTATTTCTGGAACCTCTCCCGTTTGGAGAGAAATAAAAGTAGACTCTTTTATCTCCACTTTCTCTTCTTTCCCCACTAAAATTACCAAATGAGGGAATTGGAGAGAAAGCGCGTGATACATTTTTCTTCTCTTCTCTTCATTTCTCTCAATCCAAACGATGTGTTGGAGCAATCATTAGCGGATAGATTGGTAGTGGTGGTGCTTTTGGGGAAGGAAAAACAGAGGAGAAGGAGGGTGAAGAAAACAAAAATATGTACAACGATAGTCCCGTCGTCTCATCGGTCTCACTCTTCTCGCTTCTTTTTTCCTTTCTTTTTTCTCACCTGCAATGGAATAAAGCTCCCCTGCTCAGCTATATGTTGAGTGCACAAATTCTAACATGTGCAATTATATATGATAAAACATACTTTATTCTCGTAGATCACATCAAATATAGTCTCTAGGGAGAAATCACGTATTCTTCCGGTAGCGGCAAGTCCAAGTCTTACACCGCGATACCAATGGCTAGTCCAAGTCTACAATCATTGCATCCCAAGTGCCCTGGCAAGTTCAAGTCTTAAATCATGTACAATAGCCGTCGTTACCAAATGCTCAAATATCGAGAAGCTTATTCCGGCATAAAATTTTATAAAACTCCCTTTGACTCACATAATCATTTAACGTGCTCGCGTAAAAATTAGACATGCTTTTCACAGATAAGCGCGTGCATAATTAATGGGCCTACTATTAACACATGAATTTTGCCCGGATCACAATTCGTCGTCGAAATTCAAAACATGTATGTTTTCTATATAACATAGGTTAGAACTTCATACCTTGTGCTATATCTGTCAAACTTTGAGGGAAGTACTAGAGAGCCAAATAAATGTCGGATCTGCGTTTATACACAATTCCTATAAGTTTATAGATGTTTTCCCCAAATTCTAGAAATAAGATTTTGTAAAAAGTTAGTCAAACGAGACCTAAGAGACATCAAAACGTAGATCTTACCTCGAGGAGTTCAAATATGAATCTGGAGAAAATATGACGATCGGAAGTTCGTCGATCGGCGTCATGAAGCTCGTGGCAACAATCCCCCCCCCCCCCCCCCCCCCCCCCCCTCTCTCTCTCTCTCTCTAGATATTTGTGTTTTGAGATAATGACAAAAAATCTCATGCTTTTCTATTTATAGCCACGACTTTCAAAAATTATGTTTACCTCCCCACGAGTTCTCAAAACTCCTAATTATCTCTCAAAACGTCTTAAACGTCCATTTTATCACTTCACGAGTGAAAACTAAAAATTATAAAAGTTTTCGTCAATGTTCCGTTTGGGTCCAAAAATCACGTTTTGAAACCTATTTATGTGGAATCTCTAGATAACCTACTTTTTATGCAGCACATCCTCTACGTTCTCACTACCGAATACAGATGGATCTAAAACAAGATCAACGTTATCAAAAATTTATTCTACACAGGTAAAATTGTTATTCTCGAAATACCAGATAATTCGAATAACATTTAAATAACATAAATGTCATTTAGTCATGCTAATGCATCATAAATCCTTTCATTACCGTGTCCTCAAATGACACCTCACTGTTGACCCACGTCAACTCAACTGAATTATTAATCCACATTAATAATTTCAAATTTTCAAAAATGCAATTTAAAATAAAAGATTTTCCGGGACGGGTGTGACAATAACCAAACAAAAAACCCATATTTGGTATAGACATAACTCCAAACAAAAAACTATTTTTGTCAAAATTTTGCACTAAATCGTTCTCACAAATTGCAATCGATACAACCTAGAACCGACAAATGTAATGTATACGAGATGTTGAGTGTAAAATTTCCCAAAAACCAAACCAAAAAACCCATTTTGTTCTTGATGAAGATGAAAAATGCGAAACAAAACCAATATTTTCAATTCTTTCCCACTAAATCGTTGTAAAAAATTATCGTCGATTATGCTAAGATCAAAAAAATGTAGTGAGAAATTTTGACAATGACGTGTTGATACCTTTTCGCCCCATACTACAGTTGCTAAAAAAATCATCGTCGACGATGGCGAGACGACCATGAACTTTCGTTCTTGATGTTTTTCAATACTTTTGTGGACTGAAAATCTATTTTCTCACCAATGACAGTAAAAGATAAACATATTTGTGTTTGAATTTTGAAAATCCTGGATTATAGCAGTGATCGTGGCTTGATTAGTGCGCAAATTACGCGAGATTGATTTGGAATAGGAAGCCTGTTTTCGTGCACTTGATGGAGATGGGGTAGAATGGTCTAAAATGTTTTTGTGGACCTATACTAAGAAGTTTTTTCTGATTGGGTCTATTTTAAAAAGGTTACACCTAATAGGATTTACTACTAGTTAACCCTTTTAAATAATGTTTAATTTTGTTTATTTTCCTTTCTATTTCTGGAACCTCTCCGATTCGGTTTGGAGAGAAATAAAATTAGACTTTTTTATCTCCACTTTCTCTTCTCTCCCCACTTAAATTACCAAATGAGGGAATTGGAGAGAAAGCGTGTGGTACCTTTTCTTCTCTTCTCTTCATTTCTCTCAATCCAAACGATGTGTTGGAGCAATCATTAGAGGATGGATTGATAGTGGTGGTGCTTTTGGGGAAGGAAAAACAGAGGAGAGGGAGGGTGAAGATGGCTATGACCATTGAGAATTGGGTAGGCTCTGACCAAAGAGGAGAGTGATATTAAGGGTGTGTTTGATATAAGAGAGAAACTATATTTTTTGAGGTCAGTTGCGCAAATTAGTCATTTCTGTTGGAAAAACAGGTTTAAATGGAAAGTTTAAACGCGCAGCGGAAAAATCAAGTTATGAAACTTTATTGGCATGCCTGGATCTACTACTCGTCAATTCTACAGATACGCACAAGAGGGGACACGAGTTATACCTTAGTGTCTTGAACCCAATTCTGATCTTCAACTTCCAGCAGCCTCCACTAGATGATCTTCACCCTTATGACTCCTGCGGATGCCTGCCAGAAAGACTAGGGTTGGTGGGAACCCTAATGGAGAGGATAGAGAAGGTTTTGGGACTCCAAAACAGTTTCTGCAGCTTCTGACGTTCAAAACGACGAACAACCTTTTCCAGAACGCAGCTGCCCTATTTATAGATTCCCAGAACCGACCTAGACTTCGAGCGATCGAAGTGCCTTCGATCGATCGAACATTCGATCGATCGAACCATCTTCGATCGATCGAACCTTCAGACTTCAATCGATCGAGACATCTTCGATCGATCGAACCTGTCTGGACATCATCCTCAAGCATCTTTCCAAGCATCCTGGCGGAGCTAAGAGTGGGACCTCCTAGGCTCTTTATTGTTGGCTCAGACCAGTTTGTTAATTACCATGACCAAACTCTTTGATCAGCAAACTAACTAACTGGTCAGTTAAAGTTTACTCCACTATAAAACGATAACTGAACTCCAACGCAAAAGAACATATCCGAAGCGATAACTAGACTTGTATGGTGTACTAATGTCCCTCTACCGTCAGCATTCGTAATCATATTCAGGTAATCGGATAACTGTTACTGTCAACCTGAATCATGATTACTTCTTGTATTCCTTGAGTCCCATTCACCTCTCATGATTACCAAACATGTTGATAACTCTTATCAACAAGACTGCAGTACTCAGTAATCGACTTGGTGACATTCTCAAGGGAATGCTTACTCTGAAACAGAGGGTAGATTCTATCTTGACAATGCATGTTCACAACCCTATGAACATGACATACCCAAGATACCCAGGTGTTGATCTTTTATAGACCTCACTGATTGGCAAATCAAAGCAGTCATATCCACAGTCTGTGTTCATAATCGTCTCAAGATTGAGAACACGTACCTTATACAAGTTATGAGTTCCTATTGACTGTTTGACAGTCTTAAGCGTCAATAGGAAACTCAGGTCCGTCAATGCACTATAAGCACTAGCATATCAACTAAGAGCTACACTCTAGTGATTGAGATTAATCACTCCATCCAATGGTAGTTAATTATGCTACAGTGTAGACTTGATGAGGTATCCAGTCTCATCATCCACTGTGACACATTCTAAGTATTAAAGAATAGTAATTCGTATCTCACTTGTGTGCATCTCATACACACACGAATTACTTACTATAATACTTAAGGATTAACAATCATCTCATGAAAAGAACATACACAATAAAATGTAAAGCTGATATCCATATATTAAAATGTCAATGTCTCATACAGAAAGTAATGGTTTGAGGGCACAAACCCAACAAACTCCCACTTGCACTCATAACCATTCAGAACTACATCTAAGACCTAGACTATCTAGATGACGATCAAAGACCTTCTGTGGCAAGGCCTTTGTAAACGGATCAGCAAGATTGTCAGCTGTGGCAATCTTGGTGACAGTCACATCTCCACGTTGAACAATATCTCGGATAAGATGATATTTCCGCTCTACGTGCTTTCCCTTTCCGTGGTTCCTTGGCTCCTTGGACTGAGCCACTGCCCCACTATTATCACAATAAAGCGTAATAGGTGACAGCGACGCTGGTACCACCTCGAGTTCCATAAGGAACTTCTTGAGCCAAACAGCTTCCTTTGCGGCTTCACAAGCAGCCACATACTCAGCTTCTGTAGTTGAGTCTGCAATGCATTTCTGCTTAATGCTCCTCCAACTGACAGCACCACCTCCCAAGGTAAAGAGATGACCGGACGTCGACTTCCTCGAATCTTTATCTGACATAAAGTCCGAGTCAGTGTATCCCACTGGAATTAACTCACTACCACCGTACATAAGCATGTAATCTTTAGTTCTTCTCAAGTACTTAAGAATGTGCTTAACGGCTGTCCAGTGCTCTGGACCCGGATTCGACTGATATCTGCTAACCATGCCAATAGCAAAGCAGATATCTGGTCTAGTGCATAACATCGCATACATGAGACTTCCCACTGCAGAAGCATAGGGAACTCCTGTCATGCGATTCCTCTCCTCCTGTGTCTTTGGACACTGGTCCTTGGAGAACGCTAAACCATGCCTGAAAGGTAACAAACCTTTCTTCGAATTATCCATTGAAAACCTAGTTAGCACCTTATCGATATAACCAGCTTGAGATAATCCCATTATCTTTTGCTTGCGATCCCGAAAGAGCTTTATCCCAAGAATATAGCTCGCCTCTCCTAGATCCTTCATATCGAAAATACTAGCTAGCCAAACCTTGACCGTTGACAATGCCGCTACATCATTTCCAATGAGTAGAATGTCGTCAACGTAAAGCACAAGAAAAGCCACCACTTTCCCTTCACTCTTCTTGTATACACAAGGTTCATCCAGATTCTGTATGAAACCAAACGATTTGACCGCTTCGTCAAATCGTATGTTCCAACTTCTGGATGCCTGCTTAAGCCCATAAATGGACTTTTGCAACTTGCATACCAAGTTACCTTTCCGACCAGCTATGAACCCTTCTGGTTGTTGCATATAGATGTCCTCCTCAAGATTGCCATTCAAGAATGCAGTCTTGACGTCCATCTGCCAGATCTCAAAATCTAGGCATGCAGCAACGGATAAGAGTATTCTGATGGACTTGAGCATGGCCACCGGCGAGAAGGTTTCCTCATAGTCAATGCCCTCCCTCTGAGTATAACCTTTCGCAACAAGCCTTGCCTTAAAGGTCTCAACCTTTCCATCAGATCCTCTTTTCCTCTTGTAGACCCACTTACAGCCAATGGGTTTAATATTGGCTGGAAGTTCTACAAGATCCCAGACCTGATTAGAATCCATAGATTCCAATTCAGCCTTCATAGCTTTAACCCAATGAGCTGAATCAACATCAGCCATTGCCTCTTCGTATGTGGTAGGATCAGATTCAGATTCTATGGAGACAGCTTCAAAAACTTCTCCTAAGAACATGTATCTATCAGGCTGGCTGATAATCCTCCCACTGCGACGAGGTACTGGTGCGGAAATAGGTGAAGAAGTGGTGTTTTCCTGATTTACATCGTTATTAACTACGGGTTGGACTGAGGGCTCTCCTTCTATCTCTCTAAGATCTATCCTTCCCTTAGGTTTATGGTTCATGATATAATCATCCTCCAAGAAAATAGCATTCGTACTTACGAACACCTTCTGTTCTCTTGGATCATAAAAATACCATCCATAAGTACCCTTTGGATACCCCACGAAGTAACATACTTCCGATCTAGAATCCAACTTGCTCATCTTTCCTTTTAGCACATGTGCCGGACATCCCCATATCCGGAGATGTTGCAAAGAAGGCTTGCGCCCAATCCACATCTCTCGTGGTGTCCTGGGAACAGATTTGCTTGGTACTAGATTTAGTATGTAAGCAGCGGTTTCCAAAGCATAACCCCAAAGAAATAAAGGTAACTCAGAATAACTCATCATTGACCTAGTCATGTCTAAAAGAGTCCGATTCCTTCTCTCCGCTACACCATTTTGCTGAGGCGTGCCAGGTGCAGTCAACTGTGACAGAATCCCATTCTGTACGAGGTGATCAATAAATTCATTAGAGAGGTACTCGCCACCTCGATCAGATCGAATGGCCTTGATATGTGTGCCCAATTGCTTCTCCACTTCAGCCCTAAACTCTTTGAACTTTTCAAAGGCTTCAGACTTGTGCTGCATTAGGTACACATATCCATACCTAGAGTGGTCATCAGTAAATGTTATGAAATACTCATAACCACCCCTTGCTCTAATATTTATTGGTCCACACACATCAGTATGAACTAATTCCAACAATGCATTGGTTCTATTGCCCTTTGCAGGAAAGGGCCTTTTGGTCATCTTACCCTCTAAACAAGACTCGCAGACTTCTATTGGTTCGAGAACCAAATCGCCTAAGACCCCTTCTTTGACTAGTCTGCCAATCCTATTTAGATTGATATGACCAAGCCTCATATGCCAAAGCTTTGTTGGATTAGTGGAAGGTCTCTTTCTTTTAGATGGTACAGTTACCACTGAATTATTAAGTTCCATACAAGAATCTTTAGAAATATTGGGAGTAATCACATATAAACCATTTGATTTAACACCAGAACATATAAAAGAACTATTTCTTTTAATCACAACTTCAGTTCCAAAATGAAAAGAATAACCATTATTCGATAAATTAGAAACTGAAATTAAATTACGTCTCATTGAAGGGACGTAAAGTACATCTGATAAAATCAAAACTTTATTGTCTAGAAATTCTAAAACTACGACTCCTATAGCAACCGCAGAAACGGTTGCGCTAGAACCTAGAGTAAGTACAATTTCCCCATCACTGCACTTCCTGGTTGATCTGAACCCCTGCAATGAATTACAGATATGGTTAGTCGCACCAGAATCAATGCACCAAGTGTTTGAAGTATCCGTTATAAAACTTACTTCAATCACATGTGATTCAATCATACCTTGAACTCTTGTAGCTAAGAATTCTGGACAGTTCCTCTTCCAGTGGCCCTTCTCACCGCATTGGAAACACTTTCCTTTGCCTTGGCCACCCACCTTCCCTTTGCCCTTACCTTTTCCCTTAGATTTTGCAATCTTAGGGACTGGTCCAACACTTGAACCACCAGTGCTAGCCTTCTTCTTCCCTTTCTTTCCTTTCGGCATAGATCGGGAAGAGGAAGCGCTTTTCTCAACGTTTAAAACGCTGCCCCCAGGTTTGATCACCCCTTCTGCTGCCAGTAAAGAACTCATTAATTCGCTCATTGAAAAATCCATTTGATTCATATTATAGTTTAGTTTGAATTGAGCGAATGATGGCGACAGCGAGTTGAGGATCATATCAACTTGGGTCTGTGCATCGATGTTGGCTCCCAAGGTCTCCAGTTCGTTTAAATAACCAATCATTTTTAAAACATGTTCTTTGACTGGAGTACCTTCCGACATCTTTGCACTCATTATCTTCTGCATGGCTACCTGTCTGGCAGGCCTGCCATGCTCCCCAAACATCTTTTTCAGGGATGTGATAATGTCACTGGCAGAATCGTTCGATTGGAATTGGTGTTGTAACACACCAGCCATTGAGGCCAGAATGTAACAACGGGCCATTCCATTCGACTTCTTCCATTTGTCGAACTCGCGTCTGGCAGCTGCCGAAGCATTTGCCGCGGGTTCTTCAGGGCTTGGGGTGGTGAGGACATATATGTGATCCTCCGCAGTTAACACGATGTCAAGATTACGTTTCCATTCAGTGTAGTTGTTTCCAGTTAACTTGTTTTGAGTGAGTATGGTGGCAAGTGGACTAAATGCAGATCCAGACATTATGATTTACTGAAAAAATCAAAACAAAATAAATATGGATATCAGAATTTGACAGTTTGAAATAAAAGAATCCTTTTAAAACTCTTATTTTAAAACTAAGTCGCCGGAATATCGAAACGAAAGAATAAAGCCTCCGTGTGGTGGTCAATGTTCGATCTTTCAATTTATTATAACTTATCCGCTATGCAACTCTTGCAAAACAAGTTATGACTTCCGAACCTATTTGATCTCTAAGTTTCTGAATAATGCCCCGTGTGGGATCCCTTATCCATAGCTTAGCTAGTGTGTACCATTAACTAGGATCCAATCACAACCGTCTCAAGTAGCGCCACCGTATGGTGGTCACCCTCTAACACGTCTGATTGATCCTTATCAAAAGAAGTTCACATCTAGTAACCAATGAGTAATGCATCCTCCGTATGGAATGATCACCCCTGGCGAGGTGACACAGAATGCATCACTCATCTTACAGTGAACCGTTAATGGAAGATCGTGGGTGTAACTAATAAGACCCTCTCCCACTAGATTTAGTAAAAAAGGATTTTTCTTTTTGAGAAAATCTGTTTCTACACACTTCCCATAAACATCTAATGTTTACTAATGTGTTGAAAACGGTTTTTGAATTTTATTTTAGAAAACTTGTTTTGCGTGCATGCAACAATGTATTGTACGCCAATCACAAACAAAGCACATAAAACAAAAAACTAAAATGAAATAAAAGACATCCAAACGATGCCTCTATCTCCCATGGCTCTATCTCCATAGAACCTGCTTTTGGTTTGATCGCCTCCAGCTCCATCTTCATGGATATTCTAATTCTATTACATTGAACCTATGCCTCTTTTGAAGCTTACAATTTATCTAGAAATAGAAATAGCAACAACAAAATAAAAGGCTAGGGAAACCGGTGCGACTTTCCTTTTCGTAGGATTGAAGTCGCAGCGCCCTTTACATATGCCTTAAAACCAAACCAAACTTAAAATAACACACCAATCTAAAAACATTCAAACACAAAATTAAATGCTCTTGGCGCCATGGGAGATAGCGACTAATCTTTTGCTGCAAAAGGTTAGTTGAACACACATCCACGCATATATATAACAAATATAACTATTGGAACCCTTAATTGATTCACACAGTATATAAACTCTTTACATACTGAATTAGAACTCAAAACAGCATCTAACTTCTCTGTCATAGTTCGATCGATCGAAGTCCGTTCGATCGCTCGAACCTTCGATCGATTGAACACTGTTCAATCGCTTGAACATTCTATTTCACAGAATGATTAAAAAATTTGCAGAATACGTTAAAATTAAACTTTTAATTTCAAAATACTTTTAAAACTGTGAAACAGAAAACCTGACAAAGAGTCTGTCTCGATCGATCGAACTCTATTCGATCGCTTGAACAACAGAAGGTTTCGATCGATCGAAACCTGTTCGATCGCTCGAGTACAGAGCGTTCGATCGATCGAGACTACTTCGATCGATCGAACCCATCTTGCATCCAATGCAATCACAGATTTGTATACTGCTGTGATAACACTGCAGAAACAGATCTGTGACGATGCAGTTTTGAAAGCAGTTCTAAAATCAACATGCAAATCAAAATAGTGTTCCAAAAAACGCATCTATAGATCCAAACGAGCGTGGCTCTGATACCAATTGTTGGAAAAACAGGTTTAAATGGAAAGTTTAAACGCGCAGCGGAAAAATCAAGTTATGAAACTTTATTGGCATGCCTGGATCTACTACTCGTCAATTCTACAGATACGCACAAGAGGGGACACGAGTTATACCTTAGTGTCTTGAACCCAATTCTGATCTTCAACTTCCAGCAGCCTCCACTAGATGATCTTCACCCTTATGACTCCTGCGGATGCCTGCCAGAAAGACTAGGGTTGGTGGGAACCCTAATGGAGAGGATAGAGAAGGTTTTGGGACTCCAAAACAGTTTCTGCAGCTTCTGACGTTCAAAACGACGAACAACCTTTTCCAGAACGCAGCTGCCCTATTTATAGATTCCCAGAACCGACCTAGACTTCGAGCGATCGAAGTGCCTTCGATCGATCGAACATTCGATCGATCGAACCATCTTCGATCGATCGAACCTTCAGACTTCAATCGATCGAGACATCTTCGATCGATCGAACCTGTCTGGACATCATCCTCAAGCATCTTTCCAAGCATCCTGGCGGAGCTAAGAGTGGGACCTCCTAGGCTCTTTATTGTTGGCTCAGACCAGTTTGTTAATTACCATGACCAAACTCTTTGATCAGCAAACTAACTAACTGGTCAGTTAAAGTTTACTCCACTATAAAACGATAACTGAACTCCAACGCAAAAGAACATATCCGAAGCGATAACTAGACTTGTATGGTGTACTAATGTCCCTCTACCGTCAGCATTCGTAATCATATTCAGGTAATCGGATAACTGTTACTGTCAACCTGAATCATGATTACTTCTTGTATTCCTTGAGTCCCATTCACCTCTCATGATTACCAAACATGTTGATAACTCTTATCAACAAGACTGCAGTACTCAGTAATCGACTTGGTGACATTCTCAAGGGAATGCTTACTCTGAAACAGAGGGTAGATTCTATCTTGACAATGCATGTTCACAACCCTATGAACATGACATACCCAAGATACCCAGGTGTTGATCTTTTATAGACCTCACTGATTGGCAAATCAAAGCAGTCATATCCACAGTCTGTGTTCATAATCGTCTCAAGATTGAGAACACGTACCTTATACAAGTTATGAGTTCCTATTGACTGTTTGACAGTCTTAAGCGTCAATAGGAAACTCAGGTCCGTCAATGCACTATAAGCACTAGCATATCAACTAAGAGCTACACTCTAGTGATTGAGATTAATCACTCCATCCAATGGTAGTTAATTATGCTACAGTGTAGACTTGATGAGGTATCCAGTCTCATCATCCACTGTGACACATTCTAAGTATTAAAGAATAGTAATTCGTATCTCACTTGTGTGCATCTCATACACACACGAATTACTTACTATAATACTTAAGGATTAACAATCATCTCATGAAAAGAACATACACAATAAAATGTAAAGCTGATATCCATATATTAAAATGTCAATGTCTCATACAGAAAGTAATGGTTTGAGGGCACAAACCCAACAATTTCATCATACTATTAATGGTGTTAAATAATATTGGGATAATTAAATTTCAGTCATCTTTTTGGGGGATAACTAAGAGTCACTCAATAGCTTTTTTTTGATTTTAGAAGGATATCTATTTTAAGTGAAAAAAATAAAAAACCACATCAAAACTTGTCAAGAGCAACTCACCAAATGGTGTCGGGAGCTAGCAACTGTCCAAACGTGAGGAGCAACTCACCAAACGGTGTCAGATTTTGCTCCTCATGTTTGGATAGTTGCTTCTGACACCGTTTGGTCAAATTTTGATGTGTTTTTAGTTTTTTAACTTAAAATAGATATTCTTCTAAAATAAAAATAATAATTAACTGACTCTTGATTATCCCATAAAAAGGTGAATGCAATTTAAATTTCCCCTTAATATTTGAACTCAGATATATAAGTGGTCAATCTGTTTTTTTTTTTTCCTTTTGTTTAGGTATAGTTGGTGGAAATGAGTCATAGATGTTTTTTTTTTTTTTGATAGGAGGAAATGAGTCATAGTTGAGGTGGTGTACCTTTTTTTTTTTTTTTATTGGAAATGATGCCGGGGTGTAGTATTTTTATTTGTTTATAAATAATTAAAGGATTATTAAATTTCAGTCAATTTTATGTGAAAAATTTATAAGTCAGTCTACTATTTTTTCAAATTTGAAAAAATTCAAAGTAATATAAAAAATTTAAAAGTCATCAACAAAATTTAAAAAAAATATCAACTTTTGAAAAGTTGCAGATTTATGTTTCCGTCTACTTTATGTTTTCATGTTGTAAACTTGCACCAAAACGTTATGAAATATGCTCCTAACATTGTGACGGGTTACTCCCAAAATCGTGACGAGTTGCTCCCACGTAGAGTTGGTCCCAATGTTATAACGAGTTGCTCTTGACATTGCGAAAAGTTGCTTCTAACTTTCTAAAAAATTGCTCCTACTTTCTCTAAAATTTGATGACTTTTAATTTTTCACAAAAGGTTAATATTTTTTAATTTCAAAACAATAGTAGACTGACTTATAAATTTTTCACACATAGTCAAATGATTTCTAATTAACCAATGATAAATATAGGATAAAACTTCACACACAACTTCACACAACTTTTTATTCACAACCCACAAAAGTCAAAAGTGTGTCTATCTCTCTCATGTATCACTGTGGGATCCACTGACATCACAGGATAACACATAAGAGAGATAGACACACTTTCGTGAGTTGTGAACAAAAAGTTGTGTGTGAAGTATTACTCATAGAAGATTTGAGAAAATCTTAAATCTATTATTTACACTCCCAATGTATATATAGGTTGTAATTTAATGAGATTCAAACGAACTGTTTAATTTCACAGTCAATTCATGCATGTGTTCAACTAAGTGGGTACTAGGGGCGGAGCTATGAAGTTGCACATGGAGGGGCTGAGTATACAGTCCCTATGTTTGTTGGTAAAAGGGCGAGATTTTAAGGGAGATGTACATTTTTTAGGGGTATATTTATACATTTTTTAAGGTCTATTTGTACCTAGTGTCACTTTTTTCCAATGCTAAATTTTGGTCACATATGTTGAGTTTTACGCAGCGGAATTAAATAAGCACACAATGGAAAGAAAAATAACAAGGGAAAAAAGGAAAAGAAAAAATACAAGAGATTTCTACGTGGTTTGGCAAAACCCTGCCTACGTCCACACCCAAGAGATTTATCTTTACTATTGAGAATAAAAATGGTACAAGCTAATTGTTGAATTAAATCACATAACCCAACCCCCCTTGTACTCCCACACTCAATACCCCAAAGAAAAAAACTCTCACAATATTTTTTACCTCTCTCACACAACCCGAGTGTATCAAATCACCACATGTGTATGTTACACACATATTTGTATACACACGACTGAAATATTGGCTAAGAAGTTGATGCTAATCACACCTCCACCATGCACAAAGATATGCCTTCAATATCCACTTGATTGGATAAACTCCTATCATCCTTGCTAATTGCTATAACAATCCGTGGCCTTTAACCAACCAAATAATTAACTTGCCAACCAAGAAACCAACTTGAATTCAAACTCTATGCATGCATGCAATATACGGCCAAGTCAGCTTAACATATCATGGTGTGGACCCCAACAATCTCCACCTCCATACCATGAGAGAAAAAAAAATATCCCACCTTGAACAACCCGTCAAGATGCCCAAACCATTGGCCAAAAAAAAACCAGTTACACATACCGAATCAATATAATCACAATTTGATTCACCACGGCCAATGAACATGTGTAACCGTCTTCCGTTAAGTTTACTCATTAACACCGGAGTAGGGTCTCGATCCACCCCCTCCACCACCAGCAGTATTCTTCCCCTCACCATCGTCTGCTACTTGGAAACCTGTCACCCGTGTCTTTGCCTCCACCGCAAAAGAAACACATCTAGGGTACCCTTTTTCCTGTGCACTCCGTTTCCAAACACCAATCGAGTTTTTCTTCATTGTACTTCCAATCAGACGATACAGCCCACCACACTTTTCTCCCTTCATAAGAACCATGCAGCCACGTGTGATTTTCATGGCTCCACCTGCAGCAAAATACCTGCACCCCATGGAATCCATCTGGCTCAGTGATAATAGATTTTTCCGCATCTTTGGGACATATCTCACACCACCCAAAGTACGAACTACTCCATCGAACATTTTAATTTTAACCGTCCCAATACCCATAATTTTGCACGAGGACCCGTCACCCAATGACACCTTCCCCAAATTACCTTTTTGGAACTCATTAAAATATTCCCTCCTGAAGCATATATGGTTTGTACAACCAGAATCCAAAATCCAATCATCACGAGAAATAGTGTGCATACCTTCGGAGACTGTGAGGACATCTCCATCATTTCCCAATAAAACCAAAGAATTTTCACCATCACCCTCTTTCCCACTATCATCCTTCCCTTTACGTTGAGGACAATATTTCTTGATGTGACCCAATTCTTTGTACAAATAGCATTGGACTTCTCTCCGTCTAGAACTAGATCTAACCCTGCTGCTACCTTCAGATCTATCTTTTGTCCTTCCCCGATTCCCACTTGCTACAGCCAAAGTAGCTTCATGTCCACCCTCACTAGTTGTTTTTTTCTGAGTGTCGTGGGACACTAGTGAAGCCTCCACCTGCTCCAAAATCACTGTATCTTTACCATACAGCAATGCAGTCACGAGGTAGTCATACGAATCTGGAAGAGAGGTAAGAAGTAGGAGAGCTTTATCTTCTTCCTCAATCTTGACATCAACTTTCCGCAGTTGATCCAAATACCCGTTGAACACACTCATGTGTTCCATGAGATCCCCGCCTTCTTCCATCTTCAGCCGATACAACTGTCGCTTCAGATGCAATTTGTTAGTCAAACTCTTGACCATATAGAGTTTTTCCAACTTTTCCCACAAGCCTGACGCAGAATCTTCATCCATAACATTATTGATAATGTTATCAGCAATACAGAGTCGGATCGTGCTAACACACCGCAACTCCAACTCCTCCCACTCGTCATCTTTCATGGCCTCCGGCTTTCCATCCTTTCCCTTTAAAGCCTTGTACAAGCCTTGTTGCACAAGAATGTCTTTTACTCTTCTCTGCCAGAGAGTAAAACTGCCCTTTCCATTGAACTGCTCCACCGTAAATTGTGAATTGATCATCGCCTTCATGGTAAATTGACTGGCATACCGAACCTTGGCTCTGATACCACTTGTTGAGTTTTACGCAGCGGAATTAAACAAGCACACAATGGAAAGAAAAATAACAAGGGAAAAAAGGAAAAGAAAAAATACAAGAGATTTCTACGTGGTTCGGCAAAACCCTGCCTACGTCCATACCCAAGAGATTTATCTTTACTATTGAGAATAAAAATGGTACAAGCTAATTGTTGAATTAAATCACATAACCCAACCCCCCTTGTACTCCCACACTCAATACCCCAAAGAAAAAAACTCTCACAATATTTTTTACCTCTCTCACACAACCCGAGTGTATCAAATCACCACATGTGTATGTTACACACATATTTGTATACACACGGCTGAAATATTGGCTAAGAAGTTGATGCTAATCACACCTCCACCATGCACAAAGATATGCCTTCAATATCCACTTGATTGGATAAACTCCTATCATCCTTGCTAATTGCTATAACAATCCGTGGCCTTTAACCAACCAAATAATTAACTTGCCAACCAAGAAACCAACTTGAATTCAAACTCTATGCATGCATGCAATATACGGCCAAGTCAGCTTAACATATCATGGTGTGAACCCCAACAACATATTGGTAATTCGTAAAGCTTTGATTGATGTTAAATCAAATTGGTTTTTGGCTAAACTGAGTGAAAAAAAAATGTGTTGGACCAAATATTTAGGGTAAGTTAAATTAGAATTGATCACTATTAGTTCAGCTTCTCTTTATTTGGAATTTATAAATTCAGTAATGGTTAAGGGTGGATTAGGTTATAATTAGTGTCACAATGTGTATATTAGCATGAACCATTATGTAAAAGTTATTATATGGAAGGGGCCAATATGGAAGTTAATTTCAAAACTTTACAATAACCATACATACCCAATTTATTCAAAACTTTTGTAGGGCCAAATATATGTAATTTGTACAACCTAAAATACTTCTATGGTGTCACTCTACAACCTAAAATCATATTTTTGTGATGTTTGAACCTCATCAAATTACATCCTACTGCACTCATATTCTACAATGTGGTTTTAGGTTATACAATAAGAGCACCAAAAGAATACTGGCTAAGCCACTAGTTTGTACTAAGATTTGAGTAGATCAAGTTTGTCCTTAATATTGTCCACTGAGTTTAAAAGGTCTTGGCGTCTTGCGTTCAATGTTTAGACTAATTAGCTTTTATTACAGTGAGTTTGTTCTGCTCTAAGGATGCATGCGGGCGAGAAATAGTTCACATTTTCTAATTTTCTTTCTTTATTTATTATTTTTAGGTTGCGAGGATTAGGATTCTAGGAGAATGAATGTGAGTGACAGATCAGGTGAGACGTTGTTTGATTGTTTTGCTTCTTCTCCTACCCTTAGTTAAGTATTTATTCAAATTTAAGTAAAAGTTTTATTTGGTATGAAGCTTTTCAGTGGATTTCCTAAGGGCATGTTTGGTTGTCCCTTTAAATTGAATGGTTTCATTCAAATTTTGTGTAGAAGTTAAAGGCAAAATTCATTACCATGAATGAATCCATTTACAAATATGGGAGATTTCACCATATTTCTTCTTATGAGGCAATTTGTTCATTTTTCTAGAATGCCAAAATTCATGATTGCAAGCATCATTTTTTAGACGAGCATCCATTTTCTAAATAAAACCATTCAAGCTTTTCATCTTTTTATATAAAATTGTGTACGAAAATATATGAATAGAATTATTTCATTCAAGAATAACCAAACAGGCCCTAAATTTTTATACTTTATTAAAAATATTTCACTAAGATACATAATTTGAGTAAAGCATTTTGAACTCTACATCAAACTCACATTAAATCAAATTTGGGTAAAAAATCGAACAAAAAGCTCAACGCACCTTTAATCAATCACATATCAAAGTGAAAATTTTGAGTATGTGGATAATATCTCATGGATTTGGGTTTAAGTTTGAGGTAAAACTCAATTCTATAAGTTTGAGTGATTTTCTACCAAGTAGGTAAATCTTTTATACGTGAGTAGTTATGATTGAACAGAGTCACCAAAGGTCATCGATAACGTAGTGAAACGACTACCCGAATATGTATCTTATATTCCTTGGCGTAGTTTCACCACAAATGTCTTAACTAATCAATTGGATGACGGTGTTGTTTGACGTAGTAGATTATGACTTATAGTTTAGAAAAAGTTGATGAAATGTTTGGTATGGCTTAGAGATTTAGAGCTTATAGCTTTTCTCAACTCATTTAAGGCTCAAAAGCCAACTTATTTGAAGCTGGCTAAGTTAGAAGTATTTTTCCAACTGATAACTTGTTTCGTCATTTAATGGATAATTTATTAGGCAAACTTGTCCCTTATTTTTCTTTATATTAACAATATTTTCACAGTTGAATCAAACCCATCACTTGTCCAAAAGATCACTACAAAATAAGGGCAGTTTGGAAAATTATACAACAATATTTTTCTTTCTATTAACAATATTTTCACAGTTGAATCAAACCCATCACTTGTCCAAAAGATCACTACAATATAAGGGCAGCTTGGAAAATTATACAGCAAATAAACTATTTGGTACGCTTCCGAAAAGCTATACCAAATAGATTTACAACTTATTTTGAGTTTTAAAAATCGCAGAGACTGATTGGCTTCGCGATTAGGCTGCCCAAACGAAGCTTGGACCGTTTGGCTAAGAATTTTAAATGCAGAAACAGACTAATTCATGATTAATGCACGCTAAGGTCTTGCTTTAGGCCCCTTTTGGGGTAGCTTGTGCTTATGCGATTGTGATTGCTTATTTGTGATAGCTTTGTCATATGATTAGAATTGATTTTGATATTTTGTGGTGTTTGGATTATGTATCATAAAAGTGGTTATGATGGCAGAATGAATTATATAAGTGTTTGGTTACATAAATGTAAAAGTGATTTTAAATGTTCAAAAGACAACTGTGCCCCTGTGTTGTATTGCTATTATATTAAGTAGATGTAACCCCCCAAGAAATACATAGTTAGTTTATATTATTAATACATATTACTTATTGTTAGTAAATAATTGTGAGCATATTATAGATATTGAAAATTAAAAAACTATATGATTAATATTTATGTATTATCTTCAAATACTAGAATTTTAGTATTTGTATAACAAGTAGTTATCACGTATATGAATTATGTAGTGCATTACATACTCCGTTTCAATTTAAGGGATCTTTTTTGAAATTTTAACTATTTAAGAATATTTATTTTAATCTCGTGAAAACTTTTAATTTTTTATTATTGTCCTTATTCTAAGTCTAAATTTCGCTGCTACATTTTTTTAGAACAAAAAATGAGAGAGTTTTATATAATAATAATGAGTAGTCTTAGAAAGTGTGTGATTAAAGTACATTGACTTTTGAAATATGACTCTTAAAATGAGTCATCCCAAAATCACAAAAAGACTCTTAAATTAGGGTGAAAAAAGTATAAAATATAGTATAATGAATAATGTTATGCTTCTAAAACTTGATTCTCAAATGTCTTAACAATTGTATAACGTGATATGACTATGGTCGATGACACCACATGCTACTTTTTATTGTACAAGTACAACTAACAAGCATTTGGGAACTAAATAGAATTCAAATTTAGAAACCGTATCATAACTCTGCTACAATTAAGGGCATAAGAAAAATAGCTACCTTAGGGTCCGTTTGATAAAACTGAAAATTAAGTGCTGAATTTTTAGTGCTGAAAACTTTAAGCTGCTGAATTTGCAGTATTGTAAATCATGTTTTAAGTGCTGAAAATTAAGTGCTGAATATAATTAGACTGTTTGATAATACTAATATGAAAACACTGAAATCTTAAAAGATTACAATTTTATCCCTGATTAGTGATTGCTCACCATTTATTTAGATAGCATGCAAAAAACAAATAAACATGTTTCTATTGACAATAAAATTCAAAATATGCTCAACTTTGATTGCTTAACAATGCATTTGCAATTTGTTCGCGCAAATTGATCATTAATTCTTGATCTAATTGACTCCTTCAACCTAAATCTCTTGCTTCACTAGCACTTACATCACTTTGAAGATCTTCCAGGGGAACATTTTCATCTTGCTACTGCTCGAACAGTGAGTCACCAAGTGCAGTCTTCCTAATATAGTTATGAATCGCTACACAAGCAATGCCGATATTTCTCTGGACAAAAAAGGAATACGATGCCATCTTCATTAAGATTAAAAAACGAGGTTTAAGAACACCAAATGTTCGTTCAATCACATTTCTTAACTTAGCATGTGCATGGTTAAACATTTCTCCTTTTGTCCTTGGACGACCACTTTGTCTGAAATCCGACAACCAATACCGTACATTACGATAAGGTGCCATAAAACTACGAGTATGAGTGTATGCAGCATCACAAGGTAATATTTTGTCACGACCCGTCCCGCTAATGCGCGAAAGTAGGACACGTGGCATGCCACCAAGGCTTATCTAGTTCATTAAAATAAATATACGCAGTGGAAAAGACTTTAAAACAACCTTAAGTGTATAAAACTTTTGGAAACATTACCCGTCGAGTTGTAAAATCCGTGTAAAATTGAAAACACAATTATATTTCGAATCGAATGATTTTATGTTAAAAAGGGTCCCAAAAGTACTCTAAGAACCAATTAAAACCTTCTGAAAATTTCCGGAAGGTATAGAAAAAGATTTCTGGCAGGGGGCATTTCGACCGGGTCATTCGACCAATCGAATAACCCTTTAGCAGAATCCTGCACAAGTTGCAGAATTTTGCCTAAGGCATCACCCAACCTTACTCCTTTCATTCTTCTACACAAGTTTACCTTATTTTAAACTTCACAAGCTACAACATGTTATCAAAACCAAAGTTTAGACTTACTAATCCATTGACAGAAACAATAACACAACAAGTTAAGGCTTGTTTGGCTTTAAAACATAAAAGCTCCATAACATGCCTCCAAAATACGAATTTGACAAGTTAAACGTTCAAGGCATGAATCCACGAGTTCGGTTCCATTACAACATAACTAAAAAGAGTTTTAAGACTCATTACAACATCAACAATAGCATACTACTCCTTCCAAGCCAAATACAAAGCGCTAGCTAATCGAAACGCTCATTATTACAAGACTTGGAAAGGAAAGCAAAAACATATACAAAGGATTCCTCCGGCATTCGTCGGCCTCACTCCTCACGCTTCTTTTTCCCTTTCTTCCTGTCACCTGCAATGGAGTAAATCTCCAATGCTCAGCTATATGCTGACTGTACAATTTCTAACATATGCATATATGACAGAACATGCTTTATTTTCATAAATCACATCAATAGTCGCTAGGGAGAAAAATACGCCTTCATCCGGTAGCGGCAAGTCCAAGCCTTAAACCACGACGTCAATGGCTAGTCCAAGCCTACAACCATTACGTCTCCAAGTGCCCTGGCAAGTCCAAACCTTAAACCATGCACAGTAGCTGTCGCTACTAGAATTCTCAAACATCGAGAAGCTTACTCCGGCATGAATTTGTATAAGACCCCCCTTTGACCCATATAGGCAACTCAACGTGCTCGCATAAATTTAGACATGCTTTACACAATTAAGCGTGTGCATAATTAACGGGCCTACTATTAACACATGAATTTTGCCCGGATCAAAATTTCGTCGTCGAAATATAAAACATGTATTTCACCTATATAACATAGGCTAGAAATTCATACATCGAGCTATCGTCGTAAAACTTAGAGGAAACGACTAGAAGCCCGAATAAATGCCAAATCTCCGATCCTACGCAAAACCTACAAGTCTACACATATTTTCCCTAATTTTTTAGATTTAGAAATTTATAAAATCTTAGCCAAACGTGGCCTAAAGACTATCAATACGTAGCCCTTACCTTGGGGAGTTCGAATATGCAATTTGGTGAAATTCAGACGGACGAAGGGTCGCCGTTTGTCGTCGCAAAGCCCGTAAGATCAATCTCCCTTTTCTCTCTCCTCTCTCAAGATATTATATGAAGTTTTCAAGAAATGACAATCTCATCCACCACTATTTATAGACAAACTCTTCGGGAATTGCGTTTACTTCCCCGCGAGTTTTTCAAACACCTAGTTAATTTCTGAAACTTCGCACACGTCCATTTTATTGCTTTATGATTGAAAATTACTAATTACAAAAGTTTTCGACTAAGTCTCGTTTGGGTCCAAAATCACGTCCGAAAACTAAATTTCGTGGAATCTCTACACAACCTACCTTTTATATAACGTGACACTCACGTTCTCACCACAGTTCTCAAAAGATATCTAACGATACCAAAATTAACAGAAAGTATACTATACAGGTATAATTTACTATTCATAAAATACTAGATAAGTCAAATAATATTTAAATCACATAAATGTCATTTACTTGTGCCAAAACAAAATGAACTATCATGTTCCCGTGTCCTTACTGACACCTTACCGTTGACTCACAGTCAACCTCAACCTCATTTATCAACTAACATTGATAAATTCATAAATTCAATTATGCAAGATAAAACTTATAAATTTTTGGTACGGGTGTGACATATTTACGTGCATTAGTTATAAAAAAATTAAAAATGTAACAAAATTTCACAGTAGTTAAAATCACTGAAAAAGAAATAAATCAGCATTTTCTTGCCAGGTGGAGGAAATGGAAAGTTATTTGATGGATCACGCATAGTTTTCATTAACACTCTAGAGTCATGTGCCACGCCTTCCCATTCAGCCCATATAAATATGAAAACCATATCAAAATCACAAATACCAAGCACATTTTGGTAGCATTCACCTCTTCCTCTACCTTGATAACATAATTACTTATCGGATGGTATAACAGCACGAATCAAATTATTGTATAAAACATTGGTAAATTTAAAAAATTCACAAACAATTTCAATTGTTACCTGAAATTTAGCTCTGAGACGATGATGTTGGGTAATCTAAGTAGGGTTATGATTAAACGACGTCAGCACAATTATTTCCTTTGAAAAATATAGCACTGCTTGTAGTACTTCATGAAAATACCTATGAATTGTTTGGGTTGAATGGTTGAACCGCCGATTAACTTAGCGATGCCTAGTATTATGTCACACCCCAACCCGCCCCATCGGATTAGGACATGTGTAACAAGGTGATACACACCCAAAATACACTAATTAGGAATAAAAAGTATGAATTAAACCACCTTTAAGAGCTTTATTGTGACAAAAACCAACCCAAGGGAAAAATAGTCATTAATAAGTATATCAAATTTTCATACCAAAAGATATTTCTTTGAGTCCCGGTTCCAACAAAAAAAACGGTGCACGAATCCGAGTTTTCTAGAGAGAGATATGCACGTTTCCGTAAAAGTGGACGGCTGCTGGAAACAGGGGCGGATCGATCCGCTCACAAAATCTGGATCGATCTAATTTGTTGTTTTTCTAGCAGAATGTCCCTCCAGAACCCCGGATCGATCCACCCTTTATAGCCGGATCGATCCGGGTTCCTGCAGAATGGTTTCTGCTGCAAAATTTTGCTGTCAAACTAGTTTTAAACTTACCAAAACACAATCAAATCACATGAAAACTTTATGAAACTTAGGAAAACATATCCAACACATTTCCAAACACTTTTAAACTTAAAGCAAGCATGGATTACACAAACACATTCACCCATTTGATCAAATCTACCAAAAACTCATTTCATTTGAACTAAAATAAACTTTTAAACTTTGAAACTCAATTCTCACCCAAAAATACATGAACTCATTAGATATGAACTCAAGCTACAACCATCATCATTTATACAACCAAATCTTGTCCATAACAGTTACGACACATCCGAACTTGCCGAAATGCTCTTAACTACCAACTTACACCACTTGAGCAAAACAAGAGAGATACACACATTGGTTTTCAAAGTTACTTCCAACCATCAAAATACAAGTTTTGAATCCAAACTCTATTCCTACCAATCAAGTGTTATCATTAACATAAAACAACCCATAATTTACATTATTTTACAAGTTCAAAGAAGTTCACATGCTTTAGCCTCAAATCTCTCCCATCTCTCCCATCTCTCCCAACGCGCGTCATTTTCTCTCCGGATACGGCTCCGAACCTGCGATGGTTGTTATGTATTACAACATAAATAGGAAAACGGTTTTCTTAAGCATTACGCTTAGTGAACATTCTAACATGATTGTATGTTTAACACGCGCAATGCTACAATTAACACACAAAACATAAACGCAGTCACCGAGTCACCGGTTATATGGTTCATTCATACCCGAAGACCTCCCTTGGTCCCGTGGCCACTTCTATTCCTTGGACTTCCGTATTTATCAGATTCTTCCTCTACACCACCCTTATTACTCCCAACAATGAACCATTTTCCCGGTGCTCATTGACTACCACATAGACATATAAACACATAAACACATATTCATGTATCAACATATACTTTTCATAAAATTGACATGGAATTCACAAATTTAACAAAATAGCCTCTAGCATAAGTAGTTATTCCTAACATGTCACACCCGTCCCAGAATTTTCATGGTTTTAAAACATGCATAAATTGAGATTGTGAAATTATTAATGTATTAATAATTTGATTTGAGTTGAGTTGACGTGAGTCAACGGTGAGGTGTCTAGTGGAGACATGAGGACTTGGTAACACCTGTTGCATTGGCATGATTAAATGACATTTATATGACTTAAATGTTATTTGACTTTATATGGTATTTTGTGAATAGTAATTTTACCTGTGGTTGGTAAATTGTGGTGATCTTTGATATTGTTATATATTTTTTTTGAGAACTGTGGTGAGAACGTGAGTGATACGTTAATTAAAAAGGTAGGTTGTGTAGAGATTTCACAGAATATAGTTTCCGGACGTTATTTTTGGACCAAACGAAACTTAGTCGGAAACTTTTGAAATTTATAGTTTTCACTCGTAAAGGCATAAAATGGACGTGTGCGACGTTTCATGGGTTAATTAGAAGTTTTGAGAAACTTGCGGGGAGGTAAACGTAATTTCCGCAAAGTTTGCCTATATATAGATGAGGATGAGATTTCAATCTCATCCAAACCTCATAAATATCTTGAGAGAGGAGAGAGAAAAGGAGATTGAGTTCTACGGGCTTTGCGACGCCGATCGACGACCGTTCGTCCGTCAGATTTTCTCCAGATTTCATATTCGAACTCGTGGAGGTAAGACCTACGTTTTGGTACTACTTAGGTCGTGTTTGGCAAAGTTTTGTAAAAATCTTAATTTTAGACCTTTGGGAAAAACAGGTATAAACTTGTAGGAATCGTACCAAATTCGAAATCCAGCGATTATTTAGCCTCCTAGACGATCCTTCAAAGTTTGAGGGAAATCGCACGAGGTATGAAGTCCTAACTTGTGAAATATAGAGAAATACATGTTTTATATTTCGACGACGAAATTGAGATCTGGGCAAAATCCATGTGTTAATTTTAGGCCCGTTAATTATGCATGCACTAAATTGTGAAAAGCATGTCTAAATTTACGCGAGCACGTTGAGTTGTCTATGTGGGTCAAAGGGGAGTCTTATACAAATTCATGCCGGAGTAAGCTTCTCGATGTTTGAGAATTTAGTAGCGACAGCTACTGTGCATGGTTGATAGACTTGGACTTGCCATGGCACTTGGGGATACAATGGTTGATAGACTTGGACTTGCCATTGGTATCGCGGTTTAAGGCTTGGACTTGCCGCTACCGGATGAATGCGTATTTTTCTCCCTAGAGACTATTGATATGATTTATGAAATGAAAGCATGTTCATCATATATTGCATATGTTAGACTTGTACGCTTAGCATATAGCTGAGCAGTGGAGATGTACTCCATTGCAGGTAAGAAGAAAGACAAGAAGAAGCGCGATGAGTGAGGCCGTTGAACGCTGGGGGGGGGGGGGGGGGGGGGGGGGAATTCATACTTGTATATGTTTTTGGTTATTTTTGTTTTAATCCCAAAACTTGTGTAAGGATTTGGATTTGGTAATATGATGTACTATAAACATGGATTAGTTTTGCGGTATTGTAATCTTGTAATTGAACGTCTGTAGTTATGTTTGGCATGGTGAAAATCAGTAATAGTGGTGATTGTTATTGGTATTGAGAAGCATGAGTTGTAAGTTTTCAGCACAGGCTGCCCAGCAGGGGAGCAGTCGACTGGACCCAAGGTCAGTCGACTGGACCTCGAGGGATTGAGACACTGAGAGTGAATAGTGAGAAAAGCAGTCGACTGAACACTGTTGGTTTTGGCTACTGCTTCCATTATTTGAAAAGCAGTCGACTGGGTCCTCAGATCAGTCGACTGGACCCCTTTGCAATATGTTGTATTTTTGGTTCTGCATAACCCAGTCGACTGGGCAGTCGACTGGACCTCTGTTGAGGACTTAGGGTTTTGGTTTCTGCCAGGCACAGTCGACTGAACCCTAGTACAGTCGACTGGGCAGTCGACTGAGCCTCTGATTTCAAAACTGTTTTCTTTTGAATGTTTTCAATGGCCAAAACTTTTTATAACTCTGTTTTCTAGGGATTCGTCCACTCTGAAGGGAAATGTTCCTAAGTTTTAAAATACCCAGGGTTGTTTTAAAGTTCTTTCCGCTGCGTATCGTTATATTGTTGTTTGGATGAGCCTTGGTGGCGTGCCACGTGTCCTATTTCCACACGTAGTGAGATGGGTCGTGACATAACATCATCAAAGCCTTGAACCCATTAAATACAATCATTTGGTTTATATAGAAAACTCACCTTATACACAAAGTTTACCCAAGATTAAGCTAAAGAAGTGCTGAATTTCACCAATTAGAGCTCAATTTCTACTCCAACAAGATTCCTACATGAATTCGGTAGACGACGTCTCACCGGTAAGTATGAGCTACCAAAATCCAACAATTTAAACGTAAATTAAGAGTATAGAAACGTTCGTCTCACCTCCACGAGCCCGAAAATGGTTTCGATTCGTGAATCCGACGAACGACGGCGACGGAACGGCGGAATTACGGCGTCGGTGACGGTTTCTCCGTTTCTCTCTCCGAGCTCTCTTCTCTTTTGTTTTAATTTTCAGTAATTAAGAGACTCTCATTCCCTCTTGACACATACACACACATGCAAGTGTGTGGTGTCATTGCCATGCCTTTTTGCCAAATTTTCATTTGCATCCCCCAATTTTCTTAAGTTCCTATTATGAAATCCCCCACACATTCCATTAACTACCCAATTACTTAATGAGTGTTTGTCTAAGTTCCGCATGGGTCCCAACGTGGGTCCCACATATTTTGTGAAAGTGCTATCGTACCTGCTAATTTTAAATCTTTTTCATTTATACCCTTATTTGGGTGTCCAAGCTATCACCAAATGCTAACACCTATATCATCATATAATATAGAAGCATTTTAAACAAATACTCATGTAATCATATAAATGCATTTAATCATTTCAAAATGCAAATTACCAATTTACCCTTCGCTGGGTCCATTTAAATACCTGTCCCACTTCACTGGGGACTTTTCCAACTAATGTCCCTCTCTGAACACTTTTTACATGGGCGAGTCCAAGCCTCCCCTTAATCCATTTTATACACTAATTATATTAATTAATGCATATTAACAAGTAGTTAACCCGTTCCCCGGGTACGGGTGTTACATATTATGACTAATAGTCATGATAAATATCGCCATCTTCTCCTCTACGAATATATAACAGATGTCTTGCAACCACCCTTTAGCTCGAAAATGATTGCACAAGTTCAAGAATACATCTTTTTTCATCCTTAGTATCTCTTCACAATGTGCCTCGTTCTCTTCAAGTAATTCATCCACATAGGCAGCTCCACTTAAGGAAGAATTAGTATCTGGTCTTCTTCCCTTACGTCTCATCTTCAATCTCTTTATTATTAGAATTATTGCAATTTTCTTTAATGCCATTTTCCTCAATGTCATATTGTTTTCCTTTCCGGGCATGCTGGTGATATCATGAATATTCCAAAATGTGTATTAAAAAAAAACAACAACGCAAATATGCAAAGAGACTAAACCAACAATGATATTATTTGTAAAATACAAATCCTTTAAGGAGACTAAACCAAGAATAACAAAAATTGCAAAGTTTCGAAAAATAAAACATAGGATAACTATAAACCTAAAATTTACCCTAGTTTTTTTAGCATTCATTTGTATCCAATTCATTCGAACTTCTTTTTGGCTTTTTAGCAAGCATAATCCACCGTTCTCGGTGTGCCTGACTCTCACAGAAAATACTATAAGCAGCAATATATATATATATAGGATCATCCATTTGGAGCTTTTATATTGTGTCCAAGATTTTGTTACATTCTTCGAGCGAAGGTCCATCAGATTTTTCTAAAGTTTTAAGAACTCTTTCAATTTGTTCATCGACTCCACAAGATTCCTTCTTCTTGCGTCGTTTATTTTTTGGATGAACATTAATTGGTGAGGATGGTGGAATAGGAGATTCAGAATCAAGGTCAATGTTTATTTCTGAGGACTCTGGTCCTACTTGTGACATTGAAGACGATCCAATATCATCCTTAGGCATCCCTTCCTTAGCCGGATGCCACCCTGCTCTTCCAGTAGCTGCTATACCGTCAAATCAAAATTTCATCTCCTCGGCATATTGTAACGCAATGTACCAAAATTGTTTTGCATATGGATTTCCCTGTTATAATTTAAATTTAAAAAGTACACTTATATCATAATTATAAATACAAAATATTGATAATGTGTAAGTCATTGATTTTTTTTTCTCAATTACCTTTATATAGTCATCCCATCTTTCAACATTCCAATTCATGGTATTAGTTTATGGGTTAAATCTATGACTAGTTGCACTTGTCACCAAATTTGACCATTGTGTATTTCTTCTTTGAGTAATCCCACAAAATTTTCAGTACTCTTATACTTTGTTTTTATAGTCGAAAATATACCATCATCATATCAACGCAAAGAATGCAAAAGGGATGAAAGTTATCACAAAAAAGAAAAAAATTATCAAAGATTGTGTTCCTAAAATTAATTATGGAGATCAAAGTTATCACAGAATTGAAAAAGGATTAACAAATTGAGGAATCCTTACCGGATTTGTGCGAAGAAGATGATTTTGACGATTCCGAATCAACCACCGCCGTTCTCTTCTCTCCCCCTTCTTTTCCTGTAGTTTTTGACTTGTTCATATTACACAACGGTGTGTATATCTATATTATAGAGAGACGTAAGTGATCAATTCACATAACATTTGAGGGTATTTTTTGTCAAAAGTAAAAAAAAATTAAAACTGCAAATCACGGAGCGTGTTCAGTTCCTTTTTTTAGTAGCTTGCTTTTGCGGCTTAACTACATTTTACACCCTCCTAGTTTGTCATTTGTGTTAATTTGATCCCTATAGTTTAGAAAGCGTCATTTTAGTCCCTATAGTTTCATAAGTGTGTCATTTTAGTCCCTCAAACACTTTTTGAGACAAATTTTTTACTTTCAGTGACAAAATTATTTCATCACTAAAAGGACTTATTGGACTTATTTGACACATTTATGAAACTACATGGACTATAATGACACTTTCTAAATTACAGAGACCAAATTGACACAGGTACCAAACTACAAGGCTGTAAAATGTATTTAACCCTTTTTTTTTTGCTGAATCTCTTCAGTAGATTTTTTTTTTATACTTTTTCCATTAAGTGACATTTTTTTTTAACCATTATCAAATACATGAAAAACAAACAAGTGTGAAAAATTATCATTTTCAACATTTAATTGAGTTATCAACCACCCCTAAGTTCATCACGGCATTGGATAGATCCTAAAATTAATTGATTTTGGGACTGAACTTGGTGGGCAAGAAAACAGCCCAAGTCCAACCCACAACAAACAAAGTAAAGTGCAGCAAAGCAAAGCAAAGCAATTCAGTCTCCCCCCTCCCCTCTACATTTTGAAGACAGTAACAAAAATTAGGGCTAAACACCAACAATCACAGAAGCTATAATATATAGAGAGAGAGAGAGATGGCGAGGTACGATCGGGCAATCACAGTTTTCTCGCCGGACGGCCACCTCTTCCAAGTTGAATACGCTCTCGAAGCCGTCCGGAAGGGTAACGCCGCCGTCGGCGTACGTGGCACCGACACGATCGTCCTCGGAGTCGAGAAGAAGTCCGCCGCCAAACTCCAAGACTCCAGGTCCTCTCTCTCATTCTCTCTCTCTCTCTCTCTCTCTCTCTAGTAGTTTTGATTGTCCGTTTGTTTAAGTCATGCTTGAGGTTAGGGTTTGCATAAATTTAATCTGTTTCTTGACAAATGAGAAGCTTTCATTTTTGATGTTTGAGTTCATATTTGTGCAATTTTGGCTCTTGATTAGTCCATTCCTTGGTATAATAACTTTGGTGCTACCTCCTTATTAGTGTAAGATCGTGTTTGGATTAATTTTGTGGGCTGGTTCTTTGAAGGGTTATTGTAAGATTGTGCTATAATGATTTTACACGAATTCAAGCTATAAAATAAGCAGTCAAAGTTAAATGACGGCATGAAAATTGGCTCTGAGAGTTGGTAATAGGCAAATCGCAGATGGTGTCATATCAACTTTTTCACAATTGGCTTGAAAAAAAAATTTAATTTAAATTTTGGATTTTTCCTTATCTTCAAGCACTATTTTGGGGTATTAACATCTCCAGTCACAAGGATGGTGAACACATTATCTGTTGCATCTAAATGCAGCACAGTAATTTTAATCCTTGAATTCCCTTTTACCGTTTTTTTATTTCCCAACTTTGCAACCCTGAATAGTAAGATTGAATGGTTTCCAACTATTTTCCTGCCTCTGTGCGCAGATCAGTAAGGAAGATTGTAAGCCTGGATGACCACATTGCATTAGCATGTGCAGGGCTCAAAGCAGATGCTCGCGTCCTTATAAACAGGGCGCGAATTGAATGTCAAAGCCATAGGCTTACTGTGGAGGATCCCTGTACTGTTGAGTATATCACTCGTTACATAGCTGGCCTCCAACAAAAGTACACCCAAAGTGGTGGTGTAAGACCGTTTGGACTTTCAACCTTGATTGTAGGCTTTGACCCATACACTGGCGTTCCATCACTATATCAGACGGATCCCTCAGGTACATTCTCTGCTTGGAAAGCTAATGCAACTGGGAGAAACTCTAACTCAATGCGGGAGTTTCTGGAGAAAAATTATAAAGAAACTTCTGGCCAAGAAACTGTGAAGCTTGCTATTCGCGCACTGCTTGAAGTAAGTATTTTGTACTCATTTCTTCATTTGGTATTTGAAGTGTTTTACATTTCTTTCTAATACGTAACAGTTATTGTATCTACTTGTTGAGGATTCTCTGAGGTAGGCTATATTTTAAAAGCATTGGCTTTGATTTTGGATGTGATATCATGTCAAGGATAGATATAGTAAGTATCTAGAAATCTTTGAATGACGCACTTAATGGATCTCTTTGATGTAGTAAGTATAATGGTTTAGTACAGTAACTAGAGTTGAACAGAAAGTTTTCTTGAATTTGTATATTAAAGCTCCTAACGAGGATGTTGGATAGAGGGTGCAGAGAGATGAGATTGGCTTCGATGGAGGGAAATGTTTCTGATATATAACTCAAACAATGTAGTACTTGAGGGTTTTCAAGTCGGAGCAATAGCTCTGTAGCAAGGCTTACAAACTGAGCTTGAGGTTCTGATTAGCTCGTTTAGCTTATTCGGGGGGGGGGGGGGGGGGGGGGGGGGGGGGGGGGGTAGGGGGTAATTCACGTTTCAAAACAGCCCCAAGGCTTCAATGGAATTGACAGTGTAGTCCTACTTCCACCAATCCCGTATTTCACCCTTAATCTTAGGCTAAACGACAATGCCTGGCGTGGTTTTTGGTAGATACATGGTGCAGAATAATCCTTTAATAGAGGCCTTTCCACAATACTTTGCAATATCTGGAACCATGTGGTAAATTTGTTTCAGCTGATTAGGGGTGGATAGGGGTGACAATTTTCGACATGAAATGATAACACAAATCGATAACCACACCAAATTTGTCGAATTTGGGTTTAACTTTCATGGGCTCTTGTCATAAAAGGGTGAACTTGCTCAGAAGTAATAAACTTGACGGATTCATGTCACAAGTGGGGCCTAAGAAGCACCGACACGAATACAGCGACACAGACACGACACAAAACGGCGACACGACAAATCCTAGAATAAACACAACACCATGGTTCGAGGTCGTGTATCGGAGTCCATTGTGATGACTCGGGGTCACGAAATCGGCTGGTATGGGCGATACGCAACGATACGCTAGATTTAAGGTTCAAAAAAATATGAAAAAATAACCAAAAATTCTAAAATAATAAAAATAGCAAAATTGGCATAATAGATTGTCACAATACTCAATCTACCAATTATAAAATCACAAATTATTCAATTCACACGCTGTTGATCTACTATTTGATAGGTCTACACATATAATTGGATAGAAATTATTCAATAATAATAAATGATACTCCCTCCGTCCCTTTTTTTGAGTCCTATATTCCATTTTGGGATGTCCCAAAATTAGTGTCCACTTTCCTAAATTGGCATACAATTTTTATTTACTTTCCAAAACTAACCTTCCTTGAAATCTACACTAAGACAAAACAAAAAAAGTTATTGTAATGATTAGGGGCAATTGTGGAACGTAGGTGTAGATTCTTTTTGTCCCCTTAATAAGTTGAGTTCCCAAAGGTGGACTCAAAAAAAGGGACGGAGGGAGTACATACATTACAATAAAACACATACATATTTTGAACAAATAAATCAAGTTTTTATATATATCTACTCTATATAATAAGAAGACAGCCACATTTAGCAAGCACGTAAAAAAATATGAACTTCCTCTTTTGCCCTTCACTATGTCATAATTACTCATATATCTATCTATACATCGTAAGGATATATTGATTTGTGTGAGGGTATATCTGTCATTTTGGACAAATAATTACATTCAAGTCAGCTTTTGAAATTTTATTTAATATAATAATGAGGTTTTAATCAACAATCTTGTGTCTAATTACATTTGGGTCAACAATTTTTGGGAGATTTATTATTGACTTCAAAAAAAGTCAACAAAAGTGGCTATTTTGGTGGCTATTTAGAAATTGGTCACTAATATTTACAATTTGGTCAACTTCTTCTCTCAAATGAGGTTTCAATCAACAATTTGTGTCTAATTACATTTGGATCAATAATTTTTGGGATATTTATTATTCACTTCATAAAAAGTAAAAAAAAATGGCTATTTTAGTGGTTATTTAGGAATTGGTCACTAATATTTCCAATTTGCTCAACTTCTTCTCTCAAATTTAGGATTCATATATTGTAATATGTGTAATTGCATTTAGGTCAGCAAGTTTTGGGATATTTATTTATTTAAAAAAAATTTAAAAAGTGGCTATTTTAGTGGCTATTTAGGAATTGGTCACTAATTTCACATTTTGGTCAACTTCTTCTCTAAAAATTAAGTTTGGTATATCTAAAATGTCAAATAAAGTGGTTATTTTAGTAGCTATTATGAATTGATCACTAATATTTACATTTTGGTCAACTTCTTCCCTCAAATTCATGATTTATAGATTGTATTCGAATATCAATTAAGGCCTACAAACACATTCATGCCATTTTTTAGAGGAAATACCCTACTGGTGTCATATATTTTTAGTGGCGCTTTATTAGTTACCTTTACTACTCATGTATAAGATAGTCATAATTATCAACTTCTTCCGTCAGAAGAGTTTTAGATTAAATAGTTACATTTACAATTTCCTATTTAACTGTTTTAACATCTTATTACCTCTAATGTCAAAATTAATACACAATATATCTAGGAATACAACTATCCGATGGGTACGTGCCTTGCACGTGCACCCTCACTAGTATATATATATATATATATATAAATAAATAAAAATTAATACACATACACATTTTGAACAAATAAAGAAACATTTATTTTTTTTATAAGTAAACAAAAAATAATACACATACAACTAAATGAAATACTAAAAAAGTTGCACATCACAACACACACACTCTTACACACAATTAAATCCCAAACAAGATAAAAACCCACTTTTTCACTCACAAGTCACAACCTAAAGTCACGAGACTCACGATCAAAAAAGAAAAAAAGAAAAAAAAAAGAAAAAAAAAACTCGTTACTAAATCTGAAGTCGAAGACAAAGATCCAAGTCGACTGCGATGGAGGGAGGGAGAAGACCCAAGTCGAAGACGAAGATCGAAGTCGCAACTCGAAGATCGAAGACGCTCCTCGAAAACGAAGATTGAAGACGCAGTTTCATGTACCAGATCTTAGACTTGGACTTCAAGAGAGAGATCTGAGAGATTATGAGTAGATGTGAGAGAGGAGGTTCAATATCCGATAGATGTATGTTAAGATTTTCAGATTCTTTTTGTATTTTTCTCGCGAAACGGTACCGAGATGGACAAAACTCGGCCGATATGGCCGAGATGTCTCGCGAGTAAAAAATTTCTTTTGACTTAGTTTGATTCGGCCAATATATCTCATAACGGACCCTCGTGATACCGAGTTAACTCGGCCGATACGACTCGGTATTGGCTGATACTTAGAAGTTAAAACCATGCACAACACGATACCGCGGCGACACGGAAATGTTAATTATATATAGAGAGCGAGGCTCTCCGACGGACTGGTCATTTACGTACCGGTTTTTAGCGACGAAATTTCGTCGCTAAAACTCAACGTTTCCAGACACTTTTAGCGAGGAAATTTCATCGCTAAAAACCTGATCCGTAAACGGAACGTCCGTTTTAGAGATTTTCCATATATATATGTACGATCATGCTCTAGAGTGAGCATACCTAGTGAAAAAATTTTTTTGCCTGAAAAAACCCGCGGGTCAGTGAGGCGTGCGCGGATCAGCGGGTTTTTTCAGGCCAAAAGTTCACTGGGTAAGTTCACTCTACCCTGTTCACTTTAGAGCCTGACCGTATATATATATATATATATATAGTCAGGCTATGGAGAGGGCGCCCTCTCTTTAATAAAGAGAGGGCTTCTGTTTTGACCGTTGGATCGTGTTTTCATTAAGGGCCGTTTTGTCACTTCACAGTTTTTAAACACAATCTGACGACCAAAACAGAGGCCCTCTTTTTATTAAAGAGAGGGCGTCCTCTCCATAGAATTTTCGATATATATATGTAACCATGTAACATAAAAATAACAAAATTCTTAAAATAACTAAGAACTAAGATGTTGAGTAAATTTTCTCAACACAACATGAAAATAGCGTAACAATACTACAACGACTTATTAGAAGTCCTTCAACTTTCTAGTATTCTTTCTATTTATCATAAAATGTTGGGTTAAATACATTTTACACCCTTATAGTTGTCACCGGTGTCAGTTTGGTCCCTATAATTTAGAAAGTGTCACTTTAGTCATTGTAGTATCATAAGAGTGTCAAATAAGTCCAATAAGTCCTTTCATGACGAATAATTTTGTCACTGAAAGTAAAAAATTTGTCACAAAAAGTGTTGGAGGGACTAAAATAACACACTTATGAAACTACATGGACTAAAATGACACTTTCTAAACTACAGAGACCAAATTGACACAAGGGCAAACTGGGAGGGTGTAAAATGTAGTTAAACCTAAAATGTTTTAACTTTTCAAAATAAAACTCTCTTTAAAACCTAATTTTACATATTAGGGCTTTCGCGCCAAAATTCAAGACTTCTCTTAAAAAATTAAAAACCAAACCGTGTCGGAAAAGTGTCGGACCCGTTTCGGATTTCAAAAATAAATTTAAAAATTCCCGATACTTTTTTGGTGTGTCCGACACACGTCCGAGGCGTGTCGCCCGTGTGTTGGAGGTGTGTTAGACATAAATACGACACTCTATTTGAAGTGTCGGTACTTCCTAGAGCAGGGCAACCCTTTTAACATGATTAAACATGTTACTTAACCGTGTCATGTCAACACGTTGAAGATGAACTTATATTCGTGTTAGGTTTGGGTAGACCTGCGTTGTGGAGTAACTATGCCTTGATGTGACAACTGACACCAATGCCAACATAACATTATTGGATTGCCATCCTAGGGGTGGAGCGATTTGGGATGTCTATCCGTAAGTCAACTCATGACTGAGTGCTTGATGTGGTTATTAGCTATTAGAAATGTTCTCCTAGTGTTGTACTCTGCATGTTATATCATTATAGGGAGAAAAATCTGATGATAGATTTTCCTAACCCCTCTTCCGCTTCCTTCGCCAGTTCCCCGACCCATCCTTCCTCCTTTTTTGTGCAGATCTCAGACTAGGTTTTGTAGGCATTTTGTGGTAATGCTGCCCAAGCTATTGTATAACAGTAATGAAAGTACCGACGTACCCTTTTGTCTTCTTTTGCATAAAAAGCAATCTTAAGGGAGGATGGGATAGAATCTTTAGGTTCTTACAATTTGCCCAAGGCATGCCCGCCTGCCTTTCTGTCCACATGAGCATCTGCAACACAAACAAGGAATAGAATTTGAACCACCGATGGACAAGTTCATGAGATTTGATGATTCTTACTTTCACCAAACATGTTTGAGACAGTATTAAGTGAATAGGATGGTAGAGTCAGTCGACATTGTCCAATGTTATTGACACAAGCATGGTTGTCGAATCGTGGATCGGTTGGCCAAAATTATGAATTGTAAATCGAATCGAATCGTGACTCGTAAGATTCACACTTTTTTCAAAAATAAAGGTTTGTATATGTGTATACATACATAAAAACACATATACATTGGTTAAAATGGACAAAATAATATTGTAACAATAGATTTTATGCAAATGCAATATCAAAGTTCAAAACTCAAAAACTAGTTCATCAAAGTTTAGGGTTAGAAGTTCAAAAAAACTATCAATGACAATCATTAGCAATCATCACTATCGATATCATTATCAACATCAAGCAATTCTTCACTCCCAATATCTTCTTCTTGAATAGCTTGTATCACTTCTTCCTCATCGTCTTCAACTTCAACCACTTCTTTCCCTTTGCCTATCTTGTTGAGATCTCTAGGCCCTACAAATTTCAAGAGGAATATTACGAAGTATGATTTATAAATTAAGTGAAGAACTAAATTAAAAACAAATGGAAATGTGCTACCTCTCTTCCTTTTTTCTGCTACATTCTCCCTCTACAACTTTCAAAACACTCGCTCACATCCATCCATGCGGTGTCCTCAGGTAGAGTAGGATCTTCTCTCTCTGCTATCCACCATCATCGGATTCCATATCCGATAGAGAAATAGGATCATGAACATCTCCTTCCTCCACCCTTTTTTGGTGTCTTACTTCCAAATGTATACTTCGTAAAAACAAGTGAATTAAGTCTTTGTTGCTCCAATCGGTTCTCCTCTTAGTATGCACCTATTAAAAACTTAAAATGAATAATTTTGAACAAACACTACATCTCTTCAATACTACATCTCTTCCTATTCCTCCACTTTAATATGTTGTTTTATTATTTTATACCTGATCAAATGTACTTCAGTTTCTCTCGCATCCTGTAGCACTACAAGTGAAGCTAAGGATGTGAATGGCAAGCTCTTGAAGCGCTTTGCAACCTCCTCCAAAGGACTCCCACCACAATGCTATCAAGTATTAACAAAGACTAGTTGCTTTCTAACCAAAAAAAATTATTATTTGCTAAGGAGATAAAAGCTATTATTAAATCTTTACCGGGTTGTTTCTTATCCCTCATTTGGACAGCCATAGACATCCCAAACATCCTTTCTGCATTGTGGAACATATCTAGTTGTCTATCCACCGTTGCTCGTAATTCAGGAGTGGAGCACATCTTCTCAATACTCATAAAGTCCTTTCTTTATCTCAAAATCCGCATTAAAATCAAAAGCGTAGTGAAATCTACATTGATTGATAATTAACTAGTAAAATCGTCATAAAATAGTAAAGTAACACCGAAAGAAACTATGTGACCATGAGTTACCTTGGATTGAGATAGTAAGCAGCTGCATGAAGAGGCCTATGTAACTGCATATTCCATCTTTTATCAATGATATCCCATATTGGCTTATACCTCTTTTGCACTTCTTTAAATTTTTTTGATATTTGCTCCTTTGCCTTATCCATTGCTTCATAAATATATCCCATAGTAGGCTTAGCATCCCCATCCACAAGCCTCAACACCTTCACTAATGGGGGTGTTCTCTTCAGGCAATACTGGATGGAGGACCAAAAATTCTTGTCGGCCATAATTATGTCCCTCACTGTCTCCCCATCCTTTTTCTTTGCATATGGATTTTTTTGCCATTTTTCAGGACCAAAAATTGCTAAGTGCAACCTTTGACTCATGCATATGTCCCAAAATCAAATATGATGTTGCAAATCTTGTAACTGCAGGTCCTGTCAACTCCTTCCCTTTTGTGAATTTTTGCATCAAGTTTAAAACCCACGAATGCCTAAAATTATAGACAATAAGTTAGACAAGCAAGTGGCAAGTAGTAGACAACTTGAATAAGTTGGACAAGCAAGTAGTTAGTTTTACACTTTTACCTGTAAATGTAAACTGTAATCTTTCTTGCCTTTGACACAGTATCCTGATGTATGGCTAGCTCTCCTATATCTTTCAAAATAAGGTCCATGCAATGTGCGGCACAAGGATTCCAAAACAATTTCTTCCTCTTTTCCATCAACATCTCTCTGGCTTTCACATACGCCGACGCACTGTGGGTTACAACCTGAACTACATTTTCTTCCCCAATCTCCTCTACCATAGAGTCAAGAAGTTATAACAACTTGTCTATATTCTTAAATATGTTTGAAGTGTCAACACTTTTGAGAAACACGGTCCCCCTTGGACTATTCACTAAGAAATTAGTTATGGATCTATTTCTATTATCAGTCCATCCATTCGACATGAGTGTACACCCACTCTTCTTCCACTCATCCTTGTACTTCCCCACCAACTCATGAATTGAGGCAACTTCTTTTTTTCAGAAAAGAGACCCTCTCCTCATGATATGAAGGATGGATCAATCCTTTACCACATTCAGCAACTGAAGTCAACATAGTTTTAAAAAAGGGATCCTTTGCCAAATTGAAAGGGAGTGCATTTGCATAAAAACATCTGCATGTATCTTTGCAAACCTCCTCCCTATCCTTTGCCTTCCAAATAGTATTTAGCGTGTTCTGTTGTGGGGGTGCTTTACCAATATTTGTAACAATACCCTCATCACCAAAGCCATCATTTTCTTCTTTTTCCTCATTATTGTCATTCAAATATTTTTTGAAAAAAAGATCAGACTTCATTCGGACATTCAAGACATGAGGCAATATCTTTGTTAGTACCAGCCAAATGATGTTTCATCATAAAAACACCTCCCCAAATATATTTTTCACAATGTTTGCATTTAACTCGCATTCTAGCCCTTTTTTTTTTCTTCTGCTGTGACTTTTGTACAATGTTCCCATGCTGGGTCTATTACATTTTTCTTAGGTTTACCCATATCTAAAAGATAACATAATATTAAATTATATACTAGACTCAGCAGAGCCCAAGAATCCAATTTTAGGCAAAAGGCTCGTATAAATTGGCTCCAATTGGGGGATAACAATTCAAAATGCTTTTTCCAAGTTCGCAGATCAAGGAACAGAATTCTAAGTGTGCATGACCAGGCTGGTACCAAGCTGACTAAATAATAGTACTCTAATACAAATATTATTATACTAATACAGTAATACTCTAAATAAATGGAGTAAATTATACTGTAGTAGAACATATATATATATATTATATATAGAATAATACTGTAGTAGAATAGTCTAATGGGTTTAAAAAGTAGTCTAATAGAATAATATACAATATTATTGTGTACAATAATACAAACACAACTCCAAAAGTGGTCAGATGACTCAGATTCACAAGAAAAACCATTCAGTGGGTTTTGTAGAAGGGTGTGTGTGAGTGAGAGAGAGAGAGAGAGAGAGAGAGAGAGAGAGAGAGAGAGAGACCTTCGCAACAAGGGGACGACGACAACAACTCAAAGATGGCGAGACCAGTCGAAGTCGGCGAATGGCGACGGCGATGATCGGTCGGCAAAGGGCGATGGTGACGAGGTTAGACCTTTCGCAAAGGCCAAAGGGGTTTAGGCTGTGGACCCCTTTTGTGATTACCACTGTGTGTCGCGATGTTAACAGGTTTATAATAAAGGTAGGCTCACTTAACTACGTCGTTTCAATGAAAAAATTGGGGATGTTTCGAACCATATGAATCGGTTGAATCGATCGATTCTCACGATTTACTACGATTCTGAATCGATTCATACCGATTCATGTCAATTTGCGATTCCAATTTCCGATTCGAATCGCCAAGCACATGAAGCGAAGCGAATCGTATCAATCGAATCGTGAATCGTACGATTCTAACAACCATGGACACAAGCTTAAAGATCTCTTAATGGTTCTTGTTGCTTGTGGGGTGTCACTTCACATCATTCACAATGAGTTAAGTGAAGATCTTTACTTTGTGGAGTTTTTGGTACTTTAACCACATTAGTACAAAATTCTAAGCTCATGTTCGTCTAGCTTATTAATAATGTGACCACTACTTTGACTAGGCTTGTATGTATAGGTGGTATGTTATCAGTTTCAGAGACATCTGTGAGCAATTACATAAATTCCATTAGTGGAGTACCTTCTTCCCACAGCATATAAAAAAAATGCATATTTTCATGTCTTTCGTATGACATGCCATGGGATTACATGCTTACTAACCACAAAATAGATTGAAGGACGTCTTCAATAATTTATTCTCCATGAAACAGTATTTTTTTCAAATCGCTAATGCGGGAGGACATTTATTGGTTACTTTGACTGATTCGAATGGTGATTTCTAGGTTTTTAGCCTCATGGTCAGCAACTGTTACTGAGTGACGATGTGTTCAACTCAAGAGTGGTTTCATCTTTGCATGCTGTATGCAAATCTGATGCTGCCTGAGAAATGCTTAGATAATCAGGCCTCAATGCCTCATGGAGGCAATGCAATTTTCATTTGTGGTTTTCTTTCCTCCCCAACAACCCCCCCACCCCATTGTACATACATAATATCAATCAACGGATAAACATATTGATACAAAGATAAATGTGAATTTAATGGTGGAGTAGTTTCAAATCCCCAGCTATTGAATTTACTAGAAGGAAACAGTGTGTGTGTGTGTGTGTGTGAGAGAGAGAGAGAGAGAGAGAGAGAGAGAGAGAGAGAGAGAGAGAGAGAGAGAGAGAGAGAGAGAGAGAGAGAGAGAGAGAGAGAGAGAGAGAGAGAGAGAGAGAGTTCTTATTTTTTGTCCATCGAATGTCAGTCTGGAACCAAAAGCACTGGCCAGGTGAGGCAATGCCTTGAAAATATTTGTACGACAGCGAAAATGTCATATTTTTGTTATGCCACTATTAGTGAATTTTTCTTTGAACTTACATGTAGGTTGTGGAGAGTGGAGGAAAGAACATAGAAGTTGCTGTGATGACAAAGGACGGTCTTCGTCAACTAGAGGAAGCTGAAATTGATGCCATTGTTGCTGAGATTGAAGCTGAGAAAGCAGCTGCTGAGGCTGCAAAGAAGGGCCCTCCCAAGGAAACATAAACTTGTTTTATCTATTTCATTCCTTTTACCTGCTTATGACACTCCATCTTCAAAATTTCTTGAGAAATCAAGGCGAAAACGTTTGTTCTGTCAAGTCCTGTTCTGGGTTTGGTGTGGATTAGAATGATTATCACTGATCAATTGTACTGGAGTATTTTTGAAGATTTAGACTTTTTCAATGTCTTGTTAATACTTTAAGCTTTTACAAATTATTTTCAGCTGTTCATCAATTTAAGCTGTAGTTGCAGGGCATGATTTAGTTTAGAAGTATATGTAATAGTTATCCCAGATGTGCATGTGTTTAGTTCATCATTACGGTATTTGCAGTCTGCTACCCTTAGTTTACAAGAGAGCCTCTCCTGGATAAATGGATTCCTTCTCTTATTCCACTAGGTGGATTGAGGCCCTTTTTATTTTTCTACAGAAGCATTGGAGAAGGAAAATCTCTTTGCAGTGATTCTGTTACAGTGTACTCAACCTGAGACCTGGAGGGAAATGGAATAGACTTTTGAGTGAAATACGTTGGGGCCACGCAAGATTGATGATTGTAATTTGTAAAGATGTGTGTTGCAGCCCCAAATTACGGTTCATCACAAGGAAGTTCCATCCCCACAACCACCCAAGATGGCTAGGGACACTTGGTTTAGTTCCATATGGTTTGGTGGCTTAAGTAGGTTTTGAGGACACTTGGTTTAGTTCCATATGGTTTGGTGGCTAAGTAGGTTTTGAGGCCGAATCCTTCAATAGAAACCACTAGAAATTATTGGTAGACCACTGACTAGGTGTCTACTAGCGCCGTTGGTGTAATTTGTTCAAACTATAGCTACTAGCGCCGTTGGTGTAATTTGTTCAAACTATAGCTCAACTGAATTGATAGTGTGTTGATAAGCCCTGATAAGACGGACAGTAGTGGTTTGTTCAACTCTGTAGTGAACTCCAATATCTTCTTGACAAATTTGGCATAGCTTTTGCGAAACTTCAATTTAATATTTCTCTTTATATGCAAACCACAGTTTTTCAATTTTGCCAGAAAAAGTAAAAGAGAAGGTGGGAAAGACCAAAAAAAGGTAGAGGAAGATAGGAACCGAAAAAAACAAGAATAATTCATTAAAAACCATTTTTATAACCGAAAGGTGGACTAATGCATATCCCAAAAAAAAGAAGAAGAAATGGCAAAAATAAGTCCGTTAAAACATTTTACTTTAACTCAGTAGCGCTGTACAAACCGGAAGTTTTTTCATCGTTGTTAATCAGTAGTGATCACCACCAATTTACGAGCACCGACTCCGAGAGTTGAACAACCAGAACTTATCGACCATGGAAGAAGATTATGAATACGAGGTAATCAATTTTTATTTCCTCTCCAACTTCTGTTTTCTTGTCTTTTCAATTGATCCAAAGACTTTTTATTTATTTATTTATTTATTAATATTTATAATGAACTCCTAATTCTCTCATAACTAACCATGAAGTTTTTCTCCAAGACTTTCCCTAATTAGCGCATATGTAAAATATATAATCATCTAACATCGATAATATATCAACTAGTATTAGATATATAATTAATTGTTGAAAGTGTTAGTCACTTTAATCTGGAAATTTTGTATGTATGTATAACCTAGATACTGTTAGTGGCCATGAATAGTTGTTTGTGAGATTGATTAAAGGTTTACCGCTCAATTGGAATATTATCATGATGTATCTATGTGGGTGTCTTGATGTCTGATTCTGATTTGCATGAGTGGTCGTCACAACTTGATTAAGGATAACTACTGTTCTTAAACTTGCGTTTTGTGGGATAATAATAATGTAATATTGAATCATCGAATGTAGCTTAATGCGATTTTTTTTTTATTGTGATTCTGTGATACACCAGGACATCTGTAAATCACCTGATGAACAATATAAAGAAACTGAAAATCTTGGCAAAAAAGCTTTTTCCCTCTTTTTTTTTTTTTTTTTTTTCGGTTGTTAAGGATCAATTATATTAATGAACTTCTAACTATGGTATGAATAACTATAGAAGATCGATACTAAGCCCCTATCTAAAGGTTAGTAACATAGGAAACTAAGGAAAGTACTAGACATTCTTCAAGGAGAGTCGACAGGACATGCTATTTGGAAATGAGATTATTTTAATAGGTGAAATTAGAGTATGGATGAATGACGAAAAAAGAAAGTGGAGAGAAGTTGTAGAGTGAAAAGGGATTAAGACAGGTATGTTAAAAATTGAATTTGGGGAGTATAACTTCAGTAAGGTTATGAATACATGTAGGAGGTAGGGTAAAAGGATACCAAAAAGCGATTACATTATTCAGGAAGATTTTGACTATATTCAAGCCCAACTCGTTCTCTTGACGAAAGGTTTCCTAAAAGTTTCCAAGTCTTGCCAAAATGAGATGCGGCAGACTGTCAAGAGGCCAAATCGTGCCACTACAAGGGTATATATAGCGGGTCATTTTTAGAAGCCGCGTTTAGCACTTTAGGAGATCGTGAGCGGGTATGGTGAAGTCTGGGGAATTGGCATCATAGGTGATGTTGGCATTTTGGGTAGACTACCCAAAACATAATGGAAGAGGTATTAGACTAACTATGTTCTGCATGACAAAATGTTGAAAAGAAACTACATATTAATAGCACGAGAGTATTGCAAACATGTGAGTGTTGAGATGAATGTGTGGCAGAATAAGAAAGGCTAGAATTCGAAATATGTTCATTTCTATGATGTTAGAAGTAGCATATATTTATGATAGTAAGAGAAAGTGAACTAAAATGGTTTGGAATATCCAATTGTGTTTGTTGGAGGTACCTCAAATGTAGCAAAGGTCGTAGAGGGGTGGTGATAGATGTTAGACAATGAAGAAATACTCAAGGAAGTATCCTAGGTGCAAGGGCGGAGACAAAATTATTATTTTTTTTTTTTTGGGGGGATGGGGGGTGTGGTGGGGGAAGGGCAAAGGAACCCCTGAATTTCCAAAAAAATTTTTTTGGGTCTATTTATACATATTTGATAATAAGATAGTGTCAAATTGCGTTTATTTAAGAACAATGTTATCTTTTGGGTTAACATTTATATATTTTGGTATCTATTTATCAATAAGGTATGGTATCAAATTGAGTTTGGAACACTTAATTGGGGTGGGGTAGACTTTGGGCTAAAATTTCACATGTACTAAAAAAAATTTCACATTTTGGGGAGGGTTAGATTATATTTGGGTTAAAATATCACATGTAATATATATTTTTTTCAAATTTAGGGGGGACTAAACTATAATTAGACTAGAATATCACATGTATTAACAAAATTTACCAAATTTTGGGGGACTGCAGCCCGGGCTAATGGCTTCGCCCTTGCCTAGCTTGGTGAAAGTTTAGATAGTCTAGAGAATGACGGGAGTGGGGATAAGTTCGTCACCAATTAAGAAGGAGACAATTAATGCTTATGCATAGAATGTTAAGATGATCATGTCCTCGGACTGGGGATCTCAAAAAAGAGATGGTGGTAGTGCCTGAAGACATCACCATGGTCGATTAATGCTCCTTCTAATTAGACTTTTTCCTGAAGTCTAAGATCATCTCAAAGGATGAGATTAGCCAAAGAGCTAGAGAATAGTTCAAAGCTAAGTTAGATGACTTTAAAATTAATTTTTCTCTTCGATACTTTTACCTTCTTTATTGAATTTAAATGTACTTGTGAAGTAGTAAATGATACTGCATCGATCTGGCTAGCTCGCTACTTTGTCATTGTGAGAAGATTCATATAATTACTTTCTTAATTGGTACTATTAATTGTTGGTTCTAATAATCTAATTATATATCCTGATCACAAATTACATGCAACCGCAGATTGAAGAAAGGAAGCAAGCCGCGGCTGATGTTTTGTTTAATATTTGTGATGACATGCATTGGGATTCAAGTTAGCCCTTGTCACCTGAGGATGCATTTTGTTAGCATTTTTTGTGGGTTATGGGTCACCCACATAATCTATGGACCGGGACCAACGGGCTTAGTTTATGGTCTAAGAAATCCTATGTGAATCGATAATTACTTGGAGTCCTAGGGCATGGGCATGGGCATGGGCATGTATATGTGTGTGTGTATATATATCACACACATAAACACAACTCTCTGCACATAATAAGGCAGCCGCCCCTCTCTCCCTCTCTCTCTTCGGTTACTTTCTTTCTCTAGCCAAATCACACTAGAGCTTGGGATTTAGCGCGTGGATACAAAGGGGGTGTCTCTAGTAGGCATTCTCACGACCCGTTCGAAGCACAAGAGCGTACACGGAAGCACTAAAGAGCAGCAGTTCGTGGGTATTATCGTCGGACCCGTAACAACGCCGCCAAGACGATTTGTGATCGGGTATATTCCGCAAGGTATGTCCTTTACCCAACCCGTATGCTTGTTTGATGCATATTTACACATTTAATGAAGGTAAACTGCAAATTGCAATTAATTTTACTCTGGGTCCACTCAGTCTTGTGCAAAACTTGTTCTAAATTTTCATGTCTTATGTGGATTGTAGGCATGTAGAGTCATTTCCATATTAGGCTGTCAATAAGTGGCAAGTATGGCATGAATATTAAGTACTACTCTCTCTCTCTCTCTCTCTCTCTCACACACACACACACACACACACACACACACACACACACATGAATCTCTCTCTCTCTCTCTCTCTCTCTCACACACACACACACACACACACACATGAATATTAAGTATGGTTGGTGAGTAATCTGGTATGGAGAAATGGTTATGAAATGAACGAAGGTGGTTCATATGCTACAGGAGTTAGGTTGGTGGGCAACCTAAATCTGGTATGGAGAAATGATTATGAAATAAGCGAAGGTGGTTCATATGCTACATGAGTTAGGTTGGTGGGTAACCTATCCCTAATAGATGAAGTCAGTGAAGACATTTCTAGCCATGTTACTTGATTCTTAATTTGGTTATTCTAGTTTCTTCTTTTTCAGCAACTATATATTTCTTGTTAGTAGTTTATAACTTTTTAAAGCTACGATTTAGGAGATCTCAGGGATCCCGTCTTCTCTAAAGAAGGAGCCGCCCCGAGAATATTTCCCCGGAATAGGCGTGTCGATCTCGCCCGCCAAATGATAAATCGAACTATTTTCGAGCCCTGTAGCTGGAATGTTGTTTTGTTGTGTTTCTTATGTCGGTTCGTATTCTCCATCTTGTTCAGAAACCCACGTGTATTTCTGGTGTTCCATGTGACAAATACAATCATGTGTATATCATGAGCCTTCCACTCTAATATCCTTATCTTGTAGTTCTCATCACTTTACCACAAATTACAACAAAATATTTCATGCCCCTTGACAAGCGGGGGTATTTGTAAAATACAACCGCGCTAAAAGAAGAAAATATATTGATTTAGTCTATAATTCCTTTATATATCTGCAATTTGGATTACAATGTCAGCTTTTACATAATTTGATTAATCTATGATAAGTTGTATTGTTTTAGCTATAATTTGTGCAGATCACTGCTTGCTGTATGAAGAAATGAATAAGCAGGATAAAAGGGTTTGCTGGATTTCAAGGAAGACAATTCAAACATGAAAAGCGAGTTTTGAGCGATCGAAGATCCCTCAAGCGATCGAGAGTTCGATCGATCGAAGACAGTTAAAGCGCTCGAAGATTCCAGAAGTTCGGTCGATCGAGGGATGTTCGATCGATCGAATATAGCTTTTATCAGAACTTATGCGCACGCTGCAGAAAAAGAATTTTGAACCCTAGCTTTAAGTTTTAGTATATATATTCGTTTTGTTTACATCCCAGGCGATGCCCACTTAGTTTTTATCAGTTTTAGAGAGAGATAGAGAGTTTTACATGTTTTGTAGGTTTGGAGTTTGCATATCGCTTTTGGATTGCTTCCTATCGTTTAATATAAGTGTTTCTCTTCCAGGTTCTGCAATCTTAGTTTATTTACACTCTAGTTGCGTAAAATTGTAGTTTAATCTGTTAGTTTTAATAGTAGTGTAGTAGTAGCTTTAAATTACCATTATTTTTCATAGATTTTATGCTAAAATCACAACCAAACACACCCTTAATGAATATTCACATTAAAAACGAATTTGTGACACTCCAGACTATGTCTGAGTAGTCCCCAGGTTGGGAGATCACGATAAAACATTGATCTCCAACCTCTGCCATGCAGCAGAATAATTTCTGTGCTCGATCGATCGAAGTTGTTTCGATCGATCGATCGATCGAATCAGAGGACAGTCAAGCGATCGAAGACGTTTCGATCGATTGAGAGATGAAGATGGTCGATCAATCGAAAGCGCGTCGATCGATCGAACTCTCTGATTCTTGGGTAGTCTCTTTGCAGTATTTTAAGACTTTTTGTTTTTGAGATTTGTTATCAAACTGTCCCCGAATGCTCAGTTTGTCAAAACAGTTTTGTTAGCCTTGAATTTATTTAAGGCATTATTTTTGTTTTGTTTTGATGATGACAAATCTAGTGATAATTGCATACTTTCATTGGTTCTATTTCAATCAATTATCATGTCATTTTCGTTACGCTAATCACTTGATTCATGTACTTAAATGTTCTAACTTTGTTTGAGATCATGAGATAGCATGTGGTGAAGTCCAAGAGTGAGAGAACTCAACAAGGATCAAGCTTGAAGACTTGAAGATTTTTCATCCTTTGTTGAAGACTAGGATTTATGTGTAAGCATTTTGATCAATCACTCATAGGGGCTCAAGTAACTTTAATGGAACTTTAGGATCCTTACTCATACACTTTAAAATATGTTCAAGGACCTAAACATACTTAGACCACTCAATAAATTCATTTCACAAAAGTTTTCAAAGTGGCTAAGTCAAAACAAGTACCTTTGCGCAGATAGGTCAACTTTAAATGCAAACCTGATCCAATTGGTAAGTAATTAGATCTTGAGTTTTATATGGTTGGAAAGGTATTTGAATCTAGTTTCCGAATCTTCAAACGGATTGCCAATACGAGTTTTGTAGAGGGAGTTATGGCCGTTTTAGTAAAAAGGTGTCAGTCTGCCAAAATCTGCTTAAAATCAGTCGACTGATTTTTTAAGGGTCCAGTAGACTGGTTTATAGAATCAGTCGACTGATTGAACTTTTCAGTCGACTGGACAGCCCTGAAATTGCCTATTCACTGCTCTAAACTTCCCAGTCGACTGAACCCTCGATCCAGTCGACTGGACTGCGTTGAATACACTAACGGCTAGTTTTTAAAGGGGCTTTTAATTACCAATCTTGCCACCAACGACTATAATCTTTCTTGGCCTATAAATACATGTTTTCCCACACCATTTTAAGTTCATCAATCCATTGGAAAACATCTTATTAAATCACACAACTTGTTGATTTCTCATTATTCATATTTGAGCCCTAGTTATGTGAGTTTATCAATTTGCTCTAGTATTTGATTTGTATTTCCTTGAGAGTAAATTGTAGTGAGACTTCATTTGTATTATCTACTCACTAAGGAGTTATTGTGTGAGCTTCAAATTGTTTTATCCACTCTAGAGAGAGAGTTATCATTTGTACTCAAATCAATTGTAAAGGTTGAGGGTTAGTAACCCTTGTGTGCAAAGAAGAGGTTTTCTTCTTTGGGAGAGATTGAAGGCTCTTGTAACGGTTTGGTCTACACCCGTGAAGTAGATCGGATTAAAGGAATCCTCAAGAAGTGTTCTTGTGAGGTGGACGTAGGCCGCGGGGTGCGATTGCTGAACCACTTGAAAAATCGGTTTGCAAGTTTCTCATCCCTTCTCTCTTTACATAATTGCTTGTGATTGTGTTTAATTTGCAATTAAATATTTTAAAAGGTTAATTTCCGCTAAAACCTTATTCACCACCCCTCTAAGGTTTCCACATTTGGGCCAACAATTGGTATCAGAGCTTCGGCTCTTCTATTTTCAAAAGTTTTTGAAAATTTTGAGTTAAGATCCAAATGGAAACCAACACTTCCCGCATCTATTATAGTGAGGGTCACTCGGCAAATAGACCACCGTGTTTTAATGGATCAAATTATGCTTATTGAAAAAATAGAATGAGAATCTATATGATTTCTCAAGATTTTGATTTATGGCAAATAGTGGTCAAAGGGCCTCATCTTCCTACAAACATTGAAAATGGTATTTCTATTTCTAAACCAACAATGATAGGGATACACACTAAACAACACACCAAATGACACATTGTGCTTTAAATACATGTACCCTGTGCTGTTTGAATTTCACACTTTTCTGTGCATCACTTACACAGCACAAGGTACGTACATTTAAAGCTAGTGTGTCATTTAGTGTGTCATTTGGTGTGTATCCCTATCATTGTTGTTTCTAAACCGGAAGATGAGTATAATGATGCCGATAAGAAACTCATAAAATTAAATGCAATGGCAATGAATCTATTATATTGCGGTTTAGACCCAAATGAATACAATAGAATTTCATCTTGCGAATCCGCAAAAGAAATTTGGGATAAACTTGAAGTGACTCATGAGGGAACAAGCCAAGTCAAAAAGTCAAAAATTAATTTGCTTGTTCAAGCTTATGAAATGTTCAAAATGTTGCCTTTTGAGTCTATTGGTGATATGTCTACCCGTTTTACAACTATCATCAATAGCTTGAAAAATCTTGGTAAAGTTTATGCTAATGAAGAAATTATTGAGAAAATTCTTAGGGCTTTACCAAAGCAATGGCAACCGAAGGTCACGGCTATCCGGGAAGCAAAAGATTTGACAAACTTGTCAATTGAACAACTCATGGGATCTCTCATTACCCATGAAATGGAGTTAGTCGTGCTTGTCGAAGAAGACAAGAAAAAGGAGATCAAAAGAGGAGATATGGCCTTGAAGTCCTCAAGTTCAAAGAAAAACGGAAAAGATCATGAGAGTGATGAGGATGAATAAATGGCTTTGATCACCCAAAAATTTGCAAAGTTTCTAAAGAAAGAAAAATTGGGAAAGAAGCTTACTAAAGATGAACAACGCAAGAAGAAGGCAATGAAGGCCACTCAAAGTAGCTCCGAGAGTGAATCATCGGGCGACGACTCAAATGAAGATGAGATCGTCAATCTTTGCCTCATGGCAATCGAAAATGGGGTAACCTCTACTTCTTGCTCTTTAAATGACTCCAATGATTTTCAAAATGATGAGTCAAGTTCTATGGAAACAAAATTTCAAGAAGGTTATTGCATTACAACTCCTCCATCGTTGAAAGATCATAAGTATGATCATTGGAAGAGGAGAATAGAAATTTATTTTATATCACTTGACATAAATCTTTGGAACATTGTCAAAAATGGTTTTTCTTCTAAACCAAAGATTGAATGGAATGAAAGTGATCAAAATAACTTTCTATTGAATCTTAGAGCTATGAAAATTTTATATAATTCTTTGGATGATAATTCATATAATAGAATTCGTTCATGCTCTAGTGCAAATGAAATTTGGTTATGTTTAGAAAATTTTCACATTACTACTAACCTAATTTGTGAAGAAGAAAGAGTGTGCCTATTTACCAATGAAGAAGATGATAAGAATGAGAAAATGGCAAAAGATGCCACTTGGGATGATGATGACTCATCCGATGACGACTCATGTGACCAAGTAGGTGCACAAGAGAATTTGGTAAACTCTAATCCTCCCTCTATTGTTGAATCTCCTAACTATAATGAGCTTCAATGTGCTTTTGAGGAGTTACATGAGGAATTGGAAAAATTGGGATCTAAATATATAACTCTTAAAAAGAATTTTTCCAAACTATCAAATGAGTTAAATATTTTGAAATCCCAAAATGAATCTTTGAAGATTGAAAATGAAAAACATGTTTTAAGAGCACAATCTTCAAATGAGCTTGAAAAAGAAAATTTGGAGTTGAAAAAACAATTAGATGAGTTAAAATCTCAAAATGAAATTTTGAGAAAAGAAAAGCTTGTTTCAACCAATCAACCTTCAAGTGAACTTATTGAAAAAGAAAAGGTTGAGTTGAGAAAGGAGGTGGATGATTTGACAAAAACTTTGGCAAAATTCACACAAGGTGAACAAAATTTGAATATGCTTTTGGGAAAGCAAAAATGTGTTTTTGACAAAGCCAGTTTGGGATTTAATCCCACATACAAAGAAAAGAAGTATAACAATTTCTTTGCAAAATCTACTCCTTCAAGTTCAAACAATTCTCATAATAGCTTCTTTATTAAAGCTTCAAGCTCACATGATACCCTCCCCTATGTAACTTGTCATTTTTGCATGAAAAAGGGGCATGTTAATTACAAATGTTCATTTCGAAAGAAAATTAACATGGTTTGGGTTGTAAAAGGATCCTCTCTTACTTTCTCGGCAAATGTCGCATCCAAGAGGTGCTTGGACAATGGTTAAATCTCTTACCTTAAGCCTAGTAGGAGTAGGTTAGATTAATTTGTTTTTGATATTCTTCTTATTTTTGGTAGCATGCTAATCATGTTTGATTTATCACATTAACTTGCTTTGATTATGAAATCATGTTTGCTTTTCGAATGACACGTTCTTTTGATATTCATAACTATCCCATCCTCCTAAGGAGAAAATGCATTATGTTGATCCTATAATTGGTATTCATTCGTATATGCATATGTTGAGGGGGAACATATTACTATGTTCATTTTAGTTTGCTTGATTTCTTGGTATCATGATATTATGTTTACTTTAGTTAATTTGGTATCATATTTGGATTTTGGCAATTTGGTATCATTATTGCCTCCATGATATGTTAACTTGAGTTTTCCTTGGTATCATAGGATTGCATATCTTGAGGGGGAACTTTTAGTTCCAATCCCCAATCTTTTTGTTGTTGTCAAAAAGGGGGAAAATGAATAGAGAAGATCTTTAAAAGGTGAAAATGCTAGAGAGAATATGAAAATGTTAGAACTTTTGAAATGGAGAATGTTTTTAGAAAGTTATCATTCTTGGACTCATACTTTGGAATTCTTGTTACTTTGAATGATAACATGAAAATGACACTTATTGTGCTTTAATTGCTATATCTCTATTGCATGTTTTGACATCATCAAAAAGGGGGAAATTGTTAGCCTTGAATTTATTTAAGGCATTATTTTTGTTTTGTTTTGATGATGACAAATCTAGTGATAATTGCATACTTTCATTGGTTCTATTTCAATCAATTATCATGTCATTTTCGTTACGCTAATCACTTGATTCATGTACTTAAATGTTCTAACTTTGTTTGAGATCATGAGATAACATGTGGTGAAGTCCAAGAGTGAGAGAACTCAACAAGGATCAAGCTTGAAGACTTGAAGATTTTTCATCCTTTGTTGAAGACTAGGATTTACGTGTAAGCATTTTGATCAATCACTCATAGGGGCTCAAGTAACTTTAATGGAACTTTAGGATCCTTACTCATACACTTTAAAATATGTTCAAGGACCTAAACATACTTAGACCACTCAATAAATACTCACAAAAGTTTTCAAAGTGGCTAAGTCAAAACAAGTACCTTTGCGCAGATAGGTCAACTTTAAATGCAAACCTGATCCAATTGGTAAGGAATTAGATCTTGAGTTTTATATGGTTGGAAAGGTTTTTGAATCTAGTTTCCGAATCTTCAAACGGATCGCGAATACGAGTTTTGTAGAGGGAGTTATGGCCGTTTTAGTAAAGAGGTGTCAGTCTGCCAAAATCTGCTTAAAATCAGTCGACTGATTTTTTAAGGGTCCATTCGACTGGTTTATAGAATCAGTCGACTGATTGAACTTTTCAGTCGACTGGACAACCCTGAAATTGCCTATTCACTGCTCTAAACTTCCCAGTCGACTGAACCCTCGATCCAGTCGACTGGACTGCGCTGAATACACTAACGGCTAGTTTTTAAAGGGGCTTTTAATTACCAATCTTGCCACCAACGGTTATAATCTTTCTTGGCCTATAAATACATGTTTTCCCACACCATTTTAAGTTGATCAATCCATTGGAAAACATCTTTTTAAATCACACAACTTGTTGATTTCTCATTATTCATATTTGAGCCCTAGTTGTGTGAGTTTATCAATTTGCTCTAGTATTTGATTTGTATTTCCTTGAGAGTAAATTGTAGTGAGACTTCATTTGTATTATCTACTCACTAATGAGTTATTGTGTGAGCTTCAAATTGTTTTATCCACTCTAGAGAGAGAGTTATCATTTGTACTCAAATCAATTGTAAAGGTTGAGGGTTAGTAACCCTTGTGTGCAAAGAAGAGGTTTTCTTCTTTGGGAGAGATTGAAGGCTCTTGTAACGGTTTGGTCTACACCCGTGAAGTAGATCGGATTAAAGGAATCCTCAAGAGGTGTTCTTGAGGGGTGGACGTAGGCCGCGGGGTGCGATTGCCGAACCACTTGAAAAATCGGTTTGCAAGTTTCTCTTCCCTTCTCTCTTTACATAATTGCTTGTGATTGTGTTTAATTTGCAATTAAGTTTTTTAAAAGGTTAATTTCCGCTAAAACCTTATTCAACCCCCCCTCTAAGGTTTCCACATTTGGGCCAACAAGTTTCATTACTTTAAGCCTTAAGGCATTTTTCTTCAATAACTTTTGCAAACCATTTTAAATGCTAACACCATTCAGAATGCGAGACTCAACTATTGATTTAAACAGCTTTCATGTGTTTCGATTTAACTGTGATGATATAGTCCCGGCCATGAAAGGACTATTGATTCTTATTTTTAGAAAATACGGAATACTGTAGAGAGATACACTCAGAGCTTAAAAGTAATTGCATGGTAGATGACATGATCACTGCGGACTCGTGTGATCCCAACATTCCCTTTTTGTAAAGAAAACCCGTTTCCAAAATATCGCTTTAATTACTTAGTTAATCACTAGTTTAATTTAATTTAGTTTCTTTAATTTTAGTAGTTACTTCGTGGAACTTCGTGTTCTACAACCTTGAAAATATTGATTTTTATTTTCTTTTTAGAGATTAATCTAGGTATTTAGTTTAACATCTTCCCTGTGGGATCGACCCGGTCTTAACCAGATTACTACTTGCACGATTACCTACACTTGGGTATAGCACACAAGTGCACACAAGATTTTCAGCCGTGTCACCCCTAATTGTAAGGATTGTTTGAAGGGGTTGTGCAACAATGGTTAGGGGATGTAATAGCTCATTCTCTTAACAAAGGCTTTTGTAGGTTTTGGCTTCTGTTTTTTTTTTTTTTTTGGGTTTCCCTTCATGGGGTCTCTTTAGAGTCGATTTTTGATTGGTTCATTCATGACCTTTTGCATCGCAAATTGTTTCTTTTGATTGAATGAATACGAATACGGTACGAAAAAACAATGGTTGTGCAATTGTTCAGTCAAAAAAAGCATCTTCTCTCCTCTATTTGCTTTTCAAGGCATTGGATGTAGTAATCATTTAGGCCATGTTTGCTCGTCCACGAATTTGACTGAAATGATTTGTGAACGATTTTAGTATAGAAATTCATCATGTTGAATTTGTTTAGTGAAAAAAATAGAGAACCTCGATGCATTTCTCTATATATGATCATTCAAAAGTTCTCTTATGATGATATAATGTATGAGTAAAGGTGTAAAACGTGTCGGACTAGGCCATTCCGGCCCACCAAATGGCGGGTCAAGACAGGTTGCAGGTTGGGTCGTGTCGGGTGTAGGTTCCAAGCGGGTTGGCTCGTGTCAAACTTATGTTCCAAGCGAGCCGAGTAGGGCTGAGTTTGGAGACTAATTGTCACAGCCCAGTCCCACAATAGCGGAACCGGAGCCCGTGGCACGCCACCGAGGCTAATCCAATTCATTAACGTTCCCAAAATTTAATTTGAAGAACACACGCAGCGGAAAAACAAAACACATTTTAAACTAGGGGTTCAGTCGACTGGGTCAGGACCTCAGTCGACTAAAGAAAGCAGAGAGTTTTCAAAACAGTTTAACAGACCATTCAGTCGACTGAGACTGGGGTCCAGTCGACTGGGCCTCCAACATTCAGTTGACTGAATCCCCCCCTTCGGTCGACTGAAGTAAGCAGAACCAAAATGAACACATTACCTTCAGAGGTCCAGTCGATTGAGGCAGGGCCCAGTCGACTGCTTTTTCCATATTAAAAAGCAGTAGCTAGCAGGCACAAGGGTTCAGTCGACTGAACACTAGATCAGTCGACTGCTCCCCTGACAGCAGCCCAAATCTGCAAAAAACAAGTTCCAAAAGCTTTGCAAATTTAAACGGGGATCAAACACACACTTCCAAAAGTACTCCAAAGCAATCTTAACTGTATTAACATATTACCGAAGCACAGTTACAACATGTTACTAACTATTACAACATTTTAGATTCGTTCTAACATACAAAGTTAAATATAACTAAAAACTATAAGAATTCTTATTACAGCATTTCTATTGTCCCAAAACTACAAGATTAACGTTCAAGTTGCCTTCTAAAAGAACTCCCAACCCACGTACTCACTTCTGCGATTCCTCGCCAGCATTAACACTTGAAATGGTTATTTGAATAACCACAGATATTCAATTTGTTTAAGCTAAAGCTTAGTGAATAAATCAACATATGTACATGAATGATAAACATGTCCGCATTCACATCTCTACATTTCTTACTAGTCGCCAGAGACTCACGTGCCCGTCCATACTCCCAATCCGTGACTCCTCGCCAATAAGTCCACGCGAAAGGGTAAGACCCACGATTCTTCTCTTCAATCGTGCGACCTTAATGCCTATATCGGCTCCACAAAATGGCACGGTGACCACGTGCTCCTTCTGACCCACATAAGCAACTTAACATGCTCAAATACATATCACCATACTCGCGGTAATCAAAACATATCACCGTGCTATTGAGCCTACTTATCAATATAAATGCCCAATATGAACTACACAATATATCTCTAAGAATTAATACATGCTATTCACACAAAACATGAATACATGTCAAGAAATCATTCCAAAAACATAGTTGAATCACTCACCTCCGATTTACGCTCTTGAACTTCGATTCAAAGAAAACCCGTGTACAAAGAACGTGTAGAAGTCCGTCTAGTACAATTCCTATGGATCAAAATTCCATTTATCAACTTTTATGAAAAAATTCTAGAAAAAGACTTTTCGGAAAACTTAGCCAAACAGTCCCTAATAGGTATCAAAACAAAGCTCTTACCTCGAGGAGCTCGAATATGAAATCTGGGAGAACACAGACTGACAAAAGGTCGTCGTTTGGCGTCGCAAAGCTTGAAGCAACTAATTCTCCCTTTGGCCTCCCTTTTGGACTCCTTTTGGAATTTAGGTTAGAAGTTATGAAAATATCTCAACCATTTCTATCTATATATAGGCAAAACTCTTGGGAATTACGTTTACATCCTCACGAGTTTTCCAAACTCCTAATCAGCCTCTGAAACTTTCTACACAGCTAATTCATAGCTTTATAAGTAAAACCTCAAAATTATAAAAATTTTCGACTAAGTTTCGTTTGGTCGCTAAAACGCGAATTTCTACATGACGTTTCCGAAGTTGCTAATTAGCCTACCAAATTAATAGCGTGTTCATTCGTCCTCACCAGGATACTAAATCTAACAACAGAAATATATTCTAAGCCAGAAAATAATACAGATATTGCAATACACAGGTAAACATTTATTTTCAGATAAACATTTAAAGTGTTCCACAGTGACCGTCTCATACTCGGAGAGACGTCACAATAACAAATCCTCAATCACCACAGTTTCAAAGGGTTCTCTAATACAGACACCCAAATCAACTCGTGAGTCAAAACTCACTCAACCATGTGCCAAAAGACACGCCACATCACATTACCATGCATGACAATGTAATGCAAATGTAATAACACAAATGCGGGTGTTATACTAATGAATGGATCCAGATCGACCCATATGGCACGGCCCTTGCAAGCTGGGTTGGGCTGGGGAAATACTTCTCACAGGAATAGGTGGAGTAGGTGAAGGAGTATACTCTATAAAAGGTCATGGTTTCAAATCTCTCCCTCTACTAAATTGCATTTCATGCTTAAAAAAAACACTTGGTACAAGTTGGGTCGTGAGTTGGGTCGAGTTGGGTTCGTGGTTCAAAAGTGTAGGACCAGCCTGGCCCACGTTTACGTGCCGAGCTTCGCAGGCTGGGTTATGCTTTTTGGTAGGCTGGCCACTTTACACCTCTATGTATGAGTTTAAACACAATTTTTTCACATAGCTACCATTTTCCTAAATGGCCTTGTTAAAGATGATGAATTCTTATACCAATATTTTTGGTCTATCACGAGTGATTCCATTCATATTCGTGGACGCACAAATAGACCCTTAATCTTACACTTCCGTAATAAAATCCTTGCCTATGAATAAGTTTCTTGCAAGGGGTCATCTAAGCCAACAAATTTTATTTTCTTTCTATATTTTTTTGGGAGCTTCGACCATAGACCCCTCAAATAAAACTCGTCAAAGTTAAAATGCATGCTACTTTTCTTTACTGCATTAGGCCCTTTTTATACTCAAATTGCTATAACTTTTATTATACATGTCCGTTTTTCATAAAATTTGATATTTTGCTATAACTTTTATTATACAAGTCCGTTTTTCATAAAATTTGATATTTTGAAATTAGCAAAATGAGATCTATCAAACGAATTCAATATTTACCATGAAATATTGGGAGAAAAAAAACCTAAACATCAAACAAATATGAAAAATTGCATTTTTTCCATATACATATAATAAAAACATATTTCTTTCGTACAATTGGCATCACAAATGCATAGATCTTGAAAAAATACATGAAATAAACCCAAAAAAAAATCACCTAAAAAGCTCAAGAGTTAAAAAGTTATGGTAGTTTATAGTTAACAGATAATACTATCTGTAACACACACATATAACAGTAATATTATCTGTAAGATAGATAAAACCTCAAAACCAGGTTGCAACTTAACTTTTTTCTTTTTTTTATAAAATTTCCACGCCCATTGCGTAGATCTCAAAGAAATACATGAAATCAAACAAAAAAAAAATACACAAAAGCCCAAGAATTGAGAAAGTCATTATGGTTCTGTCAGTGTCAACAGATAATATTATATGTCAGTGTCAATAGATAATATTATATGTCTGAAAGATAAAAATGAAAAACGAAGTTCCATATATTTTTTTGGGTACAATTTTCAAGACCAATGCGTAGATCTCGAAAAAATACATAATATAAAAAAAAAAAAAAAAAAAAAAAACACCAAAAGGGCCAAAAAAATGAGTGAATTATGGTGGTTTAAAGTTCACAGATAATATTATCTGTGAGCAGAGGAGCTTTTCACCAAATACGAAAAGTATCGAGGAACTTTTCACAAAATTGCAAGAAAAAACTTTGACTCATTTTAAGGGCCTACGATCCAATATCCCTATTTTTTTTGTCATGTCAATTGTTTGAACGCGATCAATGTCGTCACTGTGCACAACGTGAGAAATATATGATAAGCGAAATCACATTCCATATTAATATCCAGGGAAATTCAATCTTCTCTACTAGTTGTTCACCAAGTAGTCTTTGTGTATGTATGAATAAACACAATTATGGTCTCCTTGAATTATTGTTGGAACCCACTTATTTGTTGCAATTTCCAAACAGAAAGAAATAACTATTTATGCCTTTGGGTCCTATTTACTTCGATTTTCTGTGATTTTTAAAAAATGAAACTCAGGATCACAACTGCTGCGGCAACAGCAAATCCGACAGCAATTTGTGCAAATATTGTACTGTTCTTTACAACAGGCTTGAGACAAGATGAAGTGCGTGGAGTAAACCCTAATTCTGAGAGTTTCTTGTGTGATTCTGCTTATTTCTGCGTAGTCCGTAAAAAATTCTTCTTCGTCCTGCCCAATTAGAAAAATGTCTCTTGATTAAACATACAATTAATAGATAAATACACACACACACACACACACACACACAAAAACAAAAATCATAAGGTAGACGTTTTTGTTCCTCGTGTCAACTAAATGCTAACTTGAATAGTAATAAAAAGGGTTAATCGTATTCGTGGTATGACTGAACAAGAAGCGTATACCATCAACTGGGGAAGGCCGTTTAGTGTAGCTTATATTTTCAGAGATGCTATGTGTACTTTCGTTTTATTCAATTCTTCATTAGACGTCGAGTATTAAAACATTATACCTTTGCATAAAGTTCAACATAGTGAATGCATTCGGGATCGTCCACTAGAGCCTTGTCTGTGGGAAGTTTCAGCAGTCCCTCCGATTTCCCTTTCAGAAGTTCCCTGATTAAACATAATTTCTATATGTTAAATACTAGTTGAACATTTCTGCACACAATTTGCTAATACCAATATAGGTTAAAGGGAAATAGGAGTTCAGTTCTTTAAAGTCTTACACAAAGTATGAGTTGTCAAATTTCAAAGGCTCTTTTGTCCAATGGCCATCAAAGCCCGATCTCTCAGGATGTGCCCTTCCCTACAGAAGCAAAATTGAACAGAATTAGAGGTATGACTATTTACAGTAAAGAAGCTTTTACGTGTAGATATATGCGGTGAAAGTTACCAATGTGTGCCTCCCAGATAGTGCCACGATGTCTTTGTTAGACAGACCCATCCTATGAAAGACGACCTTTAGATGCGATGCTCCTACAACAAACCCAATAGAAGAAAGTAATGTAGTCGTCGTCTAAATATATCCTATCACAATGCAAATGGAGTTCACTTCATGTTTTGAAAAAATATATGCAATATTTCTACCAAATTGGACTTCACTTCCTACAATGACTTATAAAATTATCAAGGCAAACAGGTATATCAGAAGTTTTGGGTCATAATAAAGCATTATTTATGCGAGTAAAACACCTTGTTTGGCATCTGGAAGGCCCTTCTTTGGGAGAATCCATTGAGTCCTGATTGAAAGAAGAAAGTTGAGGAAAAGCACTGAAATGTGACACACAGGTGGACCAATAATATTCTAGAATAGGACAAAAAGTACGTAAGGGAAAGCACTGAAATGTGGCACACAGGTGGACCAATAATATTCTAGAATAGGACAAAAAGTACTTAAGGGAAAGCACTGAAATATTGTACTTCACTCGCATACCTTCCTCCCTGGAATGAAGTCAATAGTGGGTCCCCCAGTGTCATACCCGCTCCCGCGGCATGTAATTATATTATATTAGCATGCATGGTATGATTACTGTTGTGTTAATGAACACGTGTGAAGTGAGTGATGACTCACTAGTTGTTGGAGGGTGTCTTTTAAGAACCCAGTATTTGGCCTTGAAGGCAGTCCAGAAGGTGGGCATGTGAGAATTCCCTACGGTTGGGAAAATGAGTAATAATTCATGATTATGTGCTTAAATGTTTATTTAGGCATATGTGAATATAATTGATTATTATATTGTTGATAGCGACTCATCGGAGTCATTAGATGCCTGGTGAGGACGAAATTGAACACGTTACGTAATTTGGTAAGCTAATTAGCAATTTCATAAAATTTGTAGAAACTTGCGTTTTAGCAACCAAACAGAACTTAGTCAGAAACCTTTTTAATTTTGAGGTTTTACCTGTAGAGCTATGCATTAGCTGTGTTGAAAGTTTAAGAGACTGATTAGAAGTTTTGAAAACTCGTGGGGAGGTAAACACAATTTCCGAAAGTGTTGCCTATATATAGTTAGAGATGACTTTCATAATTTTATAAACATTTGACCTAAGTTCAAGAAAGAGGCCAAATGGAGGATTTCTTGGTTTAGAGCTTCAAGACTCGAATCGACGGAGTTCTACCCGTTTGTTTTTCATCAAATTCCGTATTTGAACTCTACGAGGTAAGGCCATCATTTTGATACCTATTAGGCCTTGTTTGGTTAAGTTTTCCGAAAACTCATTTTCTAGAATTTTCATACAAAGTTGATAATTGGACTTTTGATTAATAGGAATTGTATTAGAAGAATTACTGCACGTTCTTTGTGCTTGAGTTTTCCTTGGATCGGCGTTTAAGAGCGTAAATCGGAGGTGAGTGATATAAATCTTGAGTTTTGGATGATTCTATGGTTTAATGCATTTGATATGCTAGGAATGTATATAGATACCATGTGTAGTTCATATTGGGCAAAACTCATGTATAAAGTAGGCCCAAAGTATGTTGAAATGAAAAGCATGGTGATATGTGTTAAATGAGCATGTTTATGTGCCTATGTGGGTTAAAGGGGGATTTGTGCTAATTCACCGTGAGACGTCCTCTCGAAGGGGGAGGATTAGTAGTGACGACGGTCACTTGCCGAGAAAGGCATTAACGCGACATGTCGAAGGGGCATGGGTCGTGGTTGAGTCTTAAGACTTTGGATCGGTGAAGGTGCACTTATTCCCTAGAGACCAATAGTTATGTGTTATGATGGATTGGAACATATTTGTCATCCGTATGCTTGATTCATATTATTCACTAAGCGTTAGCTTAAACAAATCCATATATCTGTGGTTATATAAATAACTATTCAGGTGCAAGGACTGGAGGAGAGAATCGCGGGTAATGAGGCGAGGGAGGACCGGAAACTCCTTATGTTTATAGAACTTGAATTATGTTTGTAATATATGTTTAACTCATGCCGGTTGTTTAACCGTGCAGCTTGTAATAGGACTTGTTATATGCGAGTACGGCACTTGGTTCACCTTAGGACCTTGATTGCCAAGACGTGTGAAACTTGTAGTTTTGATACTTGTAATCCGGGACGGGTTTATAGTGGTTGTACAAATGGATATTTATGTTCTTACAAGTCTTTGGAAGGTTTAACTTGCAATTGAATAGTTTTGGTTTGGATTGGAATGGTTTTGAATGGTTTGGATTGGAATGGTTTTGATTGGTTTCTTTGGGTAAAAGAGGTATTGATTTATTAGCGGCATTTGTCGCGGAAGCGCCGGGAATTAACGGCGTTTAGTAGGAAGCGCCGGTAATTAACGGCGTTTGCGGAAAAACGCCGGCAATTGTGAATACGGTCTTTTGGAGGTTTGGTTTCTGCACAGACCCCATTCGACCGGTCGAACGAGGCAATTCGACCGGTCGAAATGCCCCCTGCCAGAAATTTCAAACTCATACTTCCAATGTTCGGAACAACTTCTAATTAGGCATGGAGGTACCTTTTGGGACCCTTTGACCTACGGAAATGTTACTTTTGAAAACAAAACTCGTTAAGGCGTGTTTGGCACGTGTTTAATATAACCTTTGAAAAACTATTTGGAAGTTGGTTGTTTTGGAGCAAAACTTTTGTTAAGGTCATTTTTGGGAACTTTAATCATTGTTGGTAAGCCTTGATGGCGTGCCACGTAACCTAGATTCATATGTATGGATCCGGGGCGTGACACCCAGTGACCTCCACTGCAACAACCCCCATGCAAATCAGGTTGTGATGAATACTACTAGTTCATAGCACTTAATTGTATGACTCCGACCATTACAACCAGGAAAACAATCAGTTATTAACCAAGGTTTTGTACATATAGTGCTGCCGCCTCACTCTTTTAGCAATACGCTTAAAACAACACATATGATATATCTTCGGATTTAGGAATACAATGTGAACAGAACTTTTCACAGAGCAAATAATGGGCCTTCTGAAATGTGATTACCTGATATAGGTCAGCATAAGTAATTTTTGGGTGTTAAACTTTCACTGGTTCTGAGATCAACAAAGTACAAAAAACCATTAGGAAATATGTTTAAGATTATCACAGAAAAATTGGGAAACAAAACACAAAGACCATGGAGGTGTTTCGGAGACGGTATAATTCCTCCCAAAAAAAATAAATGGTACGAAATCAGAAACCTTAACTTCCTATGAAAATATACTCCTATGAATATTATAGAAGATTGCAAAAAAAAAAAATCCCAGAAGTAAATGAAATTAAAATTCTTAATTTTTTAATAATTTTGTAATATATCTCAGTAGCTTCACATTTATTATTGAGGTGCTCAAATATTATGCAGGTCTTATTGTAGGATTAGAAAAACTTATCCCTTTTTGAATTCATTCTCTAATGAGGTGTCCTATACAGCGAATAGTGTAGGAAAAATGCAAAGTTAATATATATATATATATATATACTAGTCTTACATTACGTGCGTTGCACTTCGCTCATGTAGAGAAACCCTCGGTCCCTTCTCATTAAGATATAGTTGTGGCTCAGAGCGAGGATGAAGCCGCAGGTTAAGGTGTGGCTGGAGACGGCGGCAGTTATCGGCATCGGAGTAGTGATTAGATAGGCAACGAGAGATTGAAACTTGGAAGACATAAGGAGGAGCCGATCGTAGACATCAACGGAGTTATTGGCCTAGGCGAGATAGTAGCCGTTGGAAAAGAACTTGTTGTGCGCGGTGGTGATGACGGCGGAGGAAGTGGAAGATTCAGATCAGAGGTGGTGGAGGGCGGCGGCGGTAGAGTCGAGAGACTGCCGACCTTGTATCTCTCTCTCTCTCTCTACTTTCTCTCTTTGACTAGATTTTGGGTATATATATACCCATACACATTGGATATGATTTTGAATTTGAAAATTTATTTCTTTATTTTAGCAATAATTGTGCATATCTGGATATAGAAGGGTAGTGTGGTCCAAAATTAAATTTGTGGATCTATCACCAAAATACTTTTGAGAGTAGACCAATTATAATAAAGTTACACTAAATATAATTTAATAGTTAACCCTTAAAATATATACAAGTATACACACATACACACACAATGGCAATTTACAAAAGGTAAAAGATTTTTGGTAATTCCAATTAATGAAAGGAAATTTATAATTGTGCACACCTAAAATTTTAATGCTCTTTTTTATAAATAATATATTCAATATATATATAAAATAAAAATAATATATGTATATGGACAATGGTAATTTACAAAAGTCAAAAAGGTCATTTAGTAATTCAACTTGTTATTGTACACACTCTAAATACATATACAATAATAATAAATTATAACACACACACACATATATATTCAAAAGGGTGATTTACAAAAAGCAAAAAAGTTAATTTTGTAATTCAATCACAAGGGCAAGTACAAAATGCAAATAGGTAATTTGGTAATTCAATTTAACAAAAGGTATTTTGTTAATTAAATATATAATTGTACACACTTTAAATACATAAATAATAATAAGAAATTATAATATGTGTGTATATACATACATATGTAGAAAATGATAATATACAAAAATAACTTAAGGCTTTGTGTTAGTGGTTTGTTTGGTAAAACCCCAAAAAATAAAAACAAAACCAAACCAAACAAAACAAAACAAAACCAAGTAAGTTAGTGACTTGTTTGGGAAGAATGAAAAAACATTCAAACCACAACGCCGAAAAGAGGTTGTGCCCTACAATTGTTGACTTTAGGGTTTTTTTAACCAAATTATAAATTGTAATTATTTGTAATTATTGCTTGAAAAGTTGATTGCAATCATCATTTGTAGATTGATTTAATTTTAAAAGTTGAACCTAATTGTAAATATTTGTAATTATTGTTTGAAAAGTTGCTTGAATATCATTTCTAGAATAATTAAATTTTAAAAGTTGACCTAATAGTAATAAGGGTTATTTTGGGTGAAATGACCAACCTACCCTCACAAAATGACAAAAACTCAAAGAAATGATTAAAGGAAAATGGAACAAAAAAGAAAAGTAAGGGTTAAAGTGTCATTTCAAACATAAAAAAATGACAAATTAGGACAAAATTAAAATTGACAATCCAATTAAGGCTCTTTTATATAGGGTGGTAGAAATGACAAACCTATCCTCACAAAATGACAAAAACTCAAAGTAATGATTAAAGAAAAATGGAACAAAAAGAAAAATAAGGGTAAAAGTGTCATTTCAAACAAAAAAAATGACAAATTATGACAAAGCTAAAATTGACAATCCAATTAAGGCTCTTTTATATAGGGTGGTAGAATTTGGTTCTCAAATGCTTTGTCAGTTGTATCTAGGGGTGGACACAAGCCGAGCCGAGCCTGCTCGCAAGCTTGCTCACTAGCTCAGATGAGCCGAGCTTACAAATAACGAGCTTTTTAACGAGCTTTTTTGCGCACCCATTAAAACTATATCATTTAAATAAATCAGTCATTTATTAAAGCCTATTTACGAGGTTTGTCACATTTTCTCTACAATTATATAATTTTATAATAAATATATATATATGTATAATTCACTATACAAGCTCTTTATCAAATCTATTAATGAGATTTTTCACAAGCTTGCTCGCGACCCTTCATCTATTATGTTCACGAGCTCAAATGAGCGAGCTGAGCCTAGCCTTTATCGAACCGAATTTCGAGCCTTTGTTGAACGGCCGTGTTTGTGACCGCCCCTAGTTGTACCACATGCAACCGTCTATCACTACCACATGGTTTTGTACAACTGTGAAAGGATTTTGAATCTAAATTTGAGAATCGTAGCATTATGCTTTTTCCAAATTTAAATTTCAAGTGCTATAATTATACAAGATATTATAGTATTAGTTGATTGTACTAAAATTGATAAAATATTTAAGAATCAAATTTTAGAATCCCATAACATAATACTCCGAATACTAATAATCTAAAAGCTGACTTTTGGTAAATTGACTTTATTGTCAACAAAATCTTGGGACAAGTAGATTCTATTTGAATTTTACTGACGTGTTTATAAGTCTTATCATTGAAAAGGAAGTCAAGTCTCTTTTGGCTGCTTGACAGAAGCAAGCTACATCACATTTTAGCCCTCAAAATAGTTGATGGTCTGGTCCGACATAGAAACTTTATAAAACAAGATGCAAATCTTAAAATTCTGCCAAACTTTCTTCACCAAATGATGAGTCATTCCATGTGTAAATGTCAAGTCCCAAAGTGCAAATGCCTCGTTAAATTCTGATTAAAAAAGCGAAGTAATCAACGGATGCCATATTGAAATTAAAGCATTATATATACAATGAATTGTAGCCAATGTTATGGAGTGGCACAAATATAGTGGTCTGTGGTACCACAATTACTACCACCGCAAGTATGTGTGTCAAATGTCAAAAGTATTTGGGAACCATAGCATTACTCAATTCCCAAGTGTTTAGGGTGCATGGTTAAACAATCTTTTCAGGCCACATATTGAGAAAATTTTGGGTACCCCTAAGGTACCACATGGCATACTATTTGGTACTCCGTACCCAATAGTAGCGCATCACACGAATAATGGAATCAATCACAAAAAATTTTAAATAGCCTAACAATTCTGTGTGGCTCTACCTCATTGGATGTGGGGCACCACATAGACGCTATCTTGAAAGTACACAAAAACTTCTCCATAATTAGGCGCGTCTTGTCCTTGAAGAGAACCTTTGGTTTGAGTCTTGAGATGAAGCAACTAACTCCTACCAATTATGGAACAGATTGATATGGGATTACATGAAATCAAAGCATTATACAATGAATATGTAGCCAATGTCCCCAGATTCTAGTTCTATATCATTGATATGTGAAAAAATAGAATTGGTACATACATTTATAGCAAAAGTCTAAACACAATGGAGCAAAACCAAAGACACCCACAAATTATTCTAACAAATGTGTGCTTAAGACACAAATTTCTATTATCACAACCAATAGTACATGAAATACAAGTGGAACCCTTTTATGGGCATTAAAACTTACATATACTGAAAATATGAGAGAGAGAGAGAGAGAGAGAGAGAGAGAGAGAGAGAGAGAGAGAGTCCCCAACTCTTATTCAGTTGCATCACTTCCTGTGGAAACTGTGTAATGATCTGGGGGAACCCTCAAAGAGATCCAAGAGGTAAATCTCAAGATCATCAGCACTATATTTAATGTGCTTCTCACTAATATGATTAATATGTCGTCCCACAAATGTCCGATAAGCTTGGATTACCTTGAGAGACATCGAGATTCGTAAATCTTCTCTCAGCTGGATGTCAGGGATTACCCATGCTGTTTGGCTTTTGTAAACATCCTCAAAAGCAAGATAAAAGCTCTGAAGCCTCTCCTTGAGAAGGGTTTTTGAAATTGAATTTGAATTTGGATAGTGAATTCCCTCATCCCGAAGTAAAGAGAGGATTGAACTCCAAGTGGCTCGCTCATAATTCATCGCGTGCTGTTGAAATCTCCAATTGTGTTTCCGAATCCAATCGTCCCCCAAAAAAGTTCTCAGCTCGGAATTCTTGACCTTTTCAGCCATGTAATGTATATTGTTCATCAAGAAAAGGTGCCGGAGAGACTCATCCTTGTATAGCTTCGATTTATCATCAAGATTGCACTCAAGAATTGACGTGAGGGATCGAAAGTGTAGACACACTGGCGAAACACGCGAAAAGGAGGTTTCGCTAGTGTTATCCTCTTCGGAAAGTGGGCTCATGTTGGGTGAAATTGAAATGGGATTTTCTCTCTCGTGGTCCTCGAGAAGCACATGAAGGGTCTCACAGTAATCCGTGAGCGTCCTCATGTAGTTCATTACATATCTAGTGAGATGATGGGTTCCGCCACCAGCAAAAGCGTTCGTTGATATGTTTGATGCTACTGCATTCTCGAAGTCAAGAAATGTTGCCTTCACACAATCACCTAGTCTGCTTAGAACATCCCGGCACTCAGTTTTAACATAAGAACCAATCTCATGGGTATATAATGCATCGATATCTGGGATGAGATCTGCTAGCGCCTCGTACATATCAAGTATGCGAAACAATTTCTCCGGTTGGCGGGGCCCAATGGCTATGGCTTCACCAAAGTTCAGAAGTTGCAGCATTGAAGCCTTTGATGCCTCAACAAAACAAACCGAGCTAATTGACTCGAACTCCCCAAAAATCTGTTCGATAAGATATTTCTCACTAGCGAGATATACCCTAACAAATCGCTTCATAGCCCTTATCCATTTCTTGATTTTGGAATTCAAAGTACTCAATTCCATCTTTAAAACGTCCTCAATACTAAATTTCTCAACTTCAAGAATGAATAGGCAATCATCCAAAGCATCTTTGCGGATCCCAATGAAGGCTTGGGAGCATTCCCGATCATAATTCGAATCGAACATCACATTCGCAATGCATTTGAGATAAGAAATGGCATCTGGGTGGATCAAATCGATGATGTACTCCTCCGAGCCACGGCTCATACTATCTCTCTGAATCACGTCCTCAACCGATTCATCCCCGAAAGAGAGAACCGAGCCCTCATCCAAAGTATCCTCTTCACAAGAACGAAAAGACGTGTGCTCAAAAGGTTGCCTATTCTGAGCTAGAGTAAGCTTGAACTCTTCCTCAAGCCTCACCATGGCCGTCTGAAGAACATCGTGAGCCCTTCTCAAAAGCTCACTCTCATCACTATCCTTGCTCAAACACAAACCTTCAAGGCATTCAATTAACTTTCGGGCTTCTTCCACGGCATTCAAATACTCGTAAGCTTCTTTGGGGCCAGAGTCCCATATCATAGACTGATCTACCTCCCAATTCATAATCTTATTTTGAATCAAATTTAGCTTTTCTTCAATCTCACTCGTCCCCTTCTCTTTTTTGCTCTCACTGACTCTAGTCATGGAGGACAATTGGGTGCCTAGACTCGCCAAGATTTTTCTTGCATCATCTGTCAAATTCTGTTTGGACTTCAATGCCTTTGCAATGTGCTGTGCCGCAGCAATCAAATTTTTTTCTTCTTCTTCTTCCTCCAATATTGGAGTTACAGATTTATAATCACCCATTGAAGTATTGCACACAACAATCACAAAACCACAAAGAATCACCAAATAACGCCAAACCCAGAAAAATCAAAGACACCCACCTAAATTTAAGCTAAAATATTTCTAATCCCAACCTAGACACCCAAAGAGATGATCAATGGAAAATTTTGAAAATCCCCACTAGTAAAAACCTAACTAATCACCAATTTGGAGAGATCTAAGGATAATTCACATGTCCAGAATTATATAAATAAAAATAAAAAAAAGAAAAGAAAAGAAAAAGATCTGCCTCATCTATTCCCAATTCCCAATCTTTTTGGAGGGTTTATTAAACCCAGCCCAAAGGTTAATGGAGGTTCAAATGGTCAAAATCACAAGACCAACACAAAAAAATGATCACACAACTAATTGATTTCTAATATATTGCGATGAACAAGAATTAAAAGAAGCTGAAAGATGAAAATCTAGTAAAGGAATACTCAAGATCTACACCAAAAATCATATAGAATCACACAATACTTTGTGTATTGAAGTGATTATGCAGAGAGAGAACAAGATGGGATTAAAGATACTGACCCTTTTGGGAGTTAAAACAATAATACCAGTCGGAACTTTCAAGCAATAGCTTTCTCTGCAACTTCCTCACTTCTTAATTTTCTTTGTTGAGTATTGTATTGTTGTTGCTTTTGAGTCTTGACCTTCAAGTCTCTGTGGAAAAATATAAGAAAATAAACCTGAATTACCAGAAATGGTGCTCCTCTGATAAACAATTAACAGAAGTGCCATTTTACTCTTTGGCATAGAAATGAGAAAGTATTTGTAAATTTTTTCTTAGAGCATCCATAATGGTACACTTAATTTAGGAAATTACTATGTACACCGCTCACTTTTATAAAAGTGAATTTTTTTTTTTAAAAAATGATAAGAATAAAGTAATTTGGGTGTACATAGCAAAAACACGAGTGTACATAGCAATTTCCTAAATTTAACCAATATTTAGCCTAAGTTGTTCTACATGGTGGAGGACATTTGCGAGGACATTTGCGGTGGTGTAGTGATCAGACTCCGTTAGTCAGATCTAGAATTTTGGTGGAATCTTATCGCAGTCTCGACGAGTGTTTGGCGATCTCTGTTGGGAGTTTGCAATACGAATAAAGTTTGTTTGCGTCTCCTAATTTTTACTTTTATATGCTTATACTGGTTCTTTTGGAATCTGTTTAAAAAAAAGGGTAATATTTATCTAAGTGAAAACATGTGTTGAAAGTCTCTCTTTATTCCATAGATTGAGTGTTCAACCCCCACCCCTTTCTCTTTGTGAAAAAAAAAAGAAAAAAGAAAAAAGAAAAAAAAAAAAGAAAAGAAAAGAAAAGAAAAGAGTGCTTTGACCAATGTTGGAGGTTAGCAGTTTTCTTTTTTAAATAACTCGATCATATAGAGTTCTATTTGTTAAACGATTTTGATCCTAAATTATTATTCATGTAAGGGAAAAAGACTTAGGTGCAAATTTTTTTATTTTTATTTTTTCTGGTTTGAAGTATGAATAGTCGATGTATATAAGTGTATCTATGTGTGTTTGGTTGGAAAATTTATAAATGTGTGCGAGCGTGCCAGGCAAGCAAATTGCCAATATGTAAATGTGATTATCCAAATTGCGCCTCACCAAGCAAATTGTGGTGACGTTCGATGCCTTAAACAGGACTTTAATCGTGTAAAGATGTACTTAATTGAAGCACTTCGAACTTATTCTAAAACAACTACTCTTAAATAAAGCACTAAAGAAAGCAATAAAGTAAAGAAACTACTTTTTATTAAAGTAACTACAATCTAACCTTGAAGATGACTTCGAAGGTGTTCTACTCCTAAGTCTAAGTATCTAGATAACAATACAATAAGTGTATTGAGAGATATACGTTGATGTTGATCGAAGGATCTTTCTCGAATGCACAATCCTTTTATTTATAGACGTGAAAGCTTCTCAGCAACTTTATTTGAATGTTCCCTCCTCTTTTCAAATTGATAACTGCTCCCACACGTGGCATATTCTCGAGTTGACAACTGTTCTTCAGTTACTTCATGATGGTTAACACGTGTCCTCAAGCAGTTAAATATTTGAACAAAATGAATCAACAACAACTGCTCATAACGGTTCCAGTATTCATCAAAGTCCACCAACTATTCTGTTACATAGAATCTTACGTGTTAATTTTGCATTGGTTGGATATTTTCATCACAAACAATGTGACACATATGTGATTCATAAGTAGACTAAAACGAGATAAAAAATATATAAGGAAAAATAATGAATTCTCGTCCTATTATTATTACCTCAAGAAATCACATGGAGTGCCTTGCAAACATTGTACATGAGAGGTGATAAATGAACAACAATAATCTACCAAAATTCAGTACGGAAGAATCGGAAGATGTTTGTAAAGTTGTTTAGAAGTATGTGGTATAATGTATCATAGAATATTTTGACCAAAACAAAAATGTATCATAGAAAAGCATATTAAAATAGCATCCGAAACCTCATCTCTAGCTATTATATATATACACATACAATATATAAAAGTCATATTGTGTATCTTTCAAGACAAGCACAAAAGACAGTTAGAACATAGGTCATTCCACGATCTTCGACATAGTCCAAAAATAATATTTTATTTTGTGGCATGAAATTATTATTTATATAAGTAGGGTAAAACTATTTTGACCACTTTGATTTTTGTAAAATAAGTAAATGCAAAGGTCAGGAGTTCTTCTAAGGGGTAATTAATGTTTAGTCCATTTTAGCGTACTTTTTAAGTATTAGGTCTAATAGTAAAAAGTTATAGAAAAAAATTTATAGTGAAAATTCCCTCAATATATAATTGGGAAAAAAAATCCCGACGATTTAGTAAAATTTCATTAAAATTTTATGATGAAATTTCACATGAAAATTTAGCGAAATTACACAAAATCGTTTGGATTTTTTTTGCCTAGTTTTAGATGTGAGGACTTTTTCACTAGACAAAAGGTTTCATTATATCATTAATTAACCAATAACTTTCCCTAATGGGAAACTTAACACTAATTAACCCTTCTTATAATTGGGTATCCATCTATGATGTTTAGCAAGATACATCCAAAGAGGTGTACTATATAGTAAAACTAGTAACCCATGCCTAGGGGTGTGTTTCCGCCGGAACGGATCGGAAACACCCCTTTCGAAAAAAAATTCTAAAATTTTCGGAAGCCAAAAATGCATTCCGAATTCCGTTCCGAAATTTCGGAAATTCCAAAATTATTTCCGATTTCGAAATTTCGGAAATTTCGGAATTTCATCAGATTCGGAATTTTTCGGAATATTCAGAATATTTTCGGAATTTTTCGGAATATTCGGAATTCAAGCTTAATGGGATTTCACTTGAGACTTGTAGGTCTTTTATAGAAGCACATCACATCCCATTTTTTGTGTTTTTTCGATGTGGGATGAACACAATTTTCGGAATATTTCGGAATATTTTCAGAAAAGTTTCGAAAAATAGAATTTCGGAATATGTTCGGAAATTTTTCGGAAAAGTTTCGGAATATATTCGGAAAAGTTTCGGAAAATAAAATTTCGGAATATTTTCGAAAATTTTTCGGAATTTTCGGAATTCTAAAAACAATTCCGATTCCGATCCGAATTTTTTTTTCGAATTTTCGGAATTCGAAAATTCGGAATGCATATTTAGTTGTCAAAATCGGAATTTTTCGGATCGGAATCGGTCGGAATCGGAATTTCCGTTCCAAATGACACCCCTACCCGTGCCCGTGGGCATGAAGCGAAAAAAAAGAAAGAAAAAATTCAATACTTCAAAAGATCAAATCTTTTGTGTAAAATTATCCATGTCATTTAAACCATTGTGATGTTTAAGTGAATACATTGGTTCCGCGGGCACAACAATATATTTTCAATTTATTGTTTTTTATTTTGAAATTAAACTGAGATATGATTGGATTTGTTAAAACAGATACATAGATATCACAACAAAGACAAAAAATGTGGTAAGAATTCTACAAATCAAACAACTGTAAAGATTTTATTCATTCAAGACTCTCTTGATCTTCAACAAACAATCGCAAAAAATAAACAAAAATGATAGAGAACTATAATGACAAAAAATATCAATACCAAAACTGATAAATTGAAGTCTACAGAAGTAAAAGCACTCTCTTGTAACTAACAAAATTACAATAGTTGTCAACTTCAAGCTATGTTTAAAAATTTCTAAACTTATACTAAAATGAGTAGTACTATAACATTAAATTCATTCATTCAAATTATATAAACATATACCAAAATGAGTACTGCAACCTTTAATTAAATCATTAGTTAAATTTTGTTGTGGGCTTAACTAATGACGTAATTTTACCAAAAAAAAAAGGCCAATATGGCTGTTTCTTTCCTTTTTTTTTTTTTTTTGGTATTGAAGACCTAAGGCTCTGTTTGACAACCCAACTTCCTAACACATAGAAGTCCGCCCATAAACTGATTTCCCAAACGGGCTTTAACCCAACCCATCTTCTTCTTTGCGTGAACACACAATGTGTGTGTGTATATATAGTAGTACAGTATCAAAATTATCCTTTGATCTCTTGAAAACAAACAAATAATATCTAGGTGGGATTACTGGCCGGGATAGGACTCAATGGGCTGCCCCGGGGATTAGTTTATGGAAAGCAATTCAATGCTTTTTCTTAGGTATTTTTCGTCTTATTAGTAATTACTTTAATTTAATTGGTTCACTTGTGTGTTATATCATAAACACACTTATACACATAAATCAATCACACTTCAAAATAGATGAGAAAGTACCTAACCAGTTATCGTGCTCAAATAATTTTCAACTGCCTAGTTTGAGAACTTGCCATCAAATTTTCTGAATTATCTCTTCGTCCCTTTACAGTTTTGAAATGCAAAAGTATAATGCTACATTTTCCAATAGTAAGTCTTTGGGCACAAACAAACAAATCTCATAAACACAATTCATAAATACCACACCACTATGTGTCTATCTCTCTCCTAATGGGATCTATTGACACTGTGTGATCCACAGAGGAGAGAGTTAGACACATTGTGGTGTTTGTGGATTGTGTTTGTACCCAAAAACTTGCTCATTTTCCAAAGTTGAATCCCGAATTTGATTTTTCAAATGCTTTAACAGTTGTACCATATGCTGTGATAGTGATCAGCGGTAACACATAATACTACATGTAGTATAACTGACAAAGCATTTGAAATTCAAATTTAAAAAGTATAACGTTACTCAATGCAAAAATAGATAGTCTCAGTGCAATAAGTTTGCCCTGTATCTTTGTTCCTTAAACACAAACCTACAAATATGTTGCAGAATTAGGAAAAAAAATTATGTGATCCAATATAAGATCAAACAGCCACTACTTCCAGAAATTAAAAAAAATAAAATAAAATAACATCACATCCAAACAATAACATCATATTGTTTTCCTTCCACACCAATATCTTGTACAGAATAACCCACCTTTCCAATAAACCTCTTTCTTCTATCACATTCTCTCCATCTCTCTCCTCTCACTCACATGATTGAAAATGATATTATATATATATATATATATTGGCTTAGGCTCAGCATACAGTTGTAACACTAAGTGTTCAAATTAATATATATATATATATATATATATATTCAAGACTTGGGAAGGGGCTGTCCTCTTAAAAATGACTCAAGTAGCAAAAGGGCAGCTCTAGGCTTGAAAAGTGGTACTTCATGACCAGCTCCTCTGACTGTTGCAAATGTTAGCCCTTCATATACCTCTGTCCACCCACCCACCTTCAGAACACCAAAACAAATATTAATTAAGAAAATAATTTTAATTTCCAAGTTTATTAGATTAGAAATTAGTAGCTCAGGAAAATTAAGTTACTGACCTGTTTCTTAACATACCAAGGGTACCATGGAATTTTTGTTGATAATTTAAGTTGTCCCAAAGAATACCTAGTGGCTGTGACCGGCACCACCGAGTCAACGTCCCCACTAAACTAGACAAAAATTGAGAGGAAAATAAAATTAACTAATTATGAGAAATAATACAATTAGGGTAATTATAAAGATGGATTTGAGAAAAGAAAAAAAATACTCCGATAAATACAAAAACCCAACCTGAAAACCCAAATTCTCAAACCAGCAGCAATCAAGTCCCTATATATTGGAAGAATCGATTCCTCTGTGTCGTTCCAATTGCGATTTAAAGTGCTACTGTATTTTCATATAATAAAAAAATAATAATAAATAATTAGCACCAAATCAAAACATATAAAAAGTAGGAAACATTTTAAGCTTTATAATGCAATTTTGAAAATTGGAAATAGTTAAATTAAGAGGGAACAAATTAATGAACTACTTCACCTGCAAGCAGTCCATTTATATGGAATTTTGGTTGTGTTTGCATGAAGAGCTTTCTGCACATCCGGCCTATTGTAGTAAACCTCAGCATAACTTTCTGTGCAAGGATCGTAACCTGCTATTTGCCTGAAAATCTGAAAATTTGACAGAAACATTAATTTTAAGAATATTCATTAATTATCGAGGAAACTAGAAGCCAAAATTAATTTGCAAGTTTTTTATTTTTATTTTTTTTATTTTTTAAAATGAACAAAACGATAAGAGTCAAACTGATGATTTACAACTATTGATTGATGCTCCCACTGTCAATGTTATTTAACTCGGGTACACATATCGGCTGCATATGTAGTATCAAGGTGTTGACCAAAAGCTAAATATGAAGCACACAGACATGTCATAACTATTAACAATATAAAAGGTATTCCAATTCATCTAATACAATAGTGTGTGATCTTATCGTACAATTTAGGTTCAAATGTTGGACATATATATCTCTTATAACCTAATACCATATTAAAGATTTAGGGGCGGCCATTGGCCAGACCATCACTTCATATTAACGCGTTTATTGGCATGAGCTCCGTCGGTCCAACCTCAGGCCAAGAATCATTAAGCCCAACTCACACCTTAAGAAATATTCATGCACGGGTAAGGTCCAGTTCAACCTTTTTTATGTGTAAATTTATTAGAAAATCATAATGCCAGAGTAATTTCCTTTATTGCCAGAGCATATTCTAACATTTTTTTATTTGTAACGGAAAAAATCTTTTAGAAAAATGGTGGGCTGCTCTGGCAATAAAAGAAATTGCTCTGGCATTATGGGTAGCCAATTAATTTTATAAAGCTAAAATTACAAGGAATGCATATTAACACCATTTTTCGTGCAATAAACGTTGTTTGAGTGTTAATTTAAAAATCACAATATTGGAATCACTACATTTTTCACATGTAGTGAAATGTTATAAAGCCTTTGGGCAAGGAACGGCCAGGGCTTATGGCCCTACTTTCAACCGGATCTTAAAACATAGCCCAATATAATCTTATGCGTCTATACTCCTAGTCTAAGATCCATGTTCACATGAGCCGGGTTTACGGGCTAGTGGGCCCATGTCCACCCATGTCATAACAGAGTCCATAGGGCGCCTTCACTTTTATTAAAGAGAGAATCTTAGTTTTGGCCGTCAGATTGTGTTTTTATTAAAGACAATTTTGTCATTTCATAGTTTCTAAACACGATCCGATGACCAAAATAGAGGCTTTCTTTAATAAAGAGAGAGTGTCCTCTTTAGAGAATCTTTGATATATATATATATACATATACAGTCAGGCTCTAACTAAAGAGGGCGACCTCTTTAATAAAGAGGGCGGCCTCCGTTTTGGCCGTCGGATTGTGTTAAAAAACTGTGAAATGACAATATTTCCCTTAATGAAAACACGATCCGACGGCCAAAACAGAGGCCCTCTCTTTATAAAAGAGAGGGCGCCCTCTTTAGAGGATTTTCGTATATATATATACAGGAATTCTCAGGAAAGGGCGTCCTCTCTTTATTAAAGAGAGGACATCTGTTTTGGCCGTCAGATCGTGTTTAAAAATTGTAAAATGACAGAACTGCCCTTAATGAAAACACGATCCGACGGCCAAAATAGAAGCCCTCTCTTTATTAAAGAGAGGGCGCCCTCTCCATAGCCTGACTGTATATATATATATATATATATATTAATATGTTTAACAATGCCTATATATATAGGGATTATTACAATCAAGGGAAACAAAGGAACCTTTATTAACATCCAAATCACATTGATTCTATTTAGAAATTTTAGGGACCAAATTGATACAATTGAAACTACAAAGACTAAAATGAGACAAGTGCCAAACTTAAGGGGGTGTTTTGTAATTAACCCTACTCTTAAACATAACTTTTTTACCACTTCATAAATAACACAAAACATAAAAGACTTGTAAACAAATATAAAGTTTTTATAGATTTGGATGTTAATAAGAGTCCACTTCTTCCCTTATATGTAATAATTAATCTCATATATATATATATATATATATCAGAGATTCTTTAAATAGGGCGTCCTCTTGCCTCTATTTTGGCCGTCGGATCGTGTGTGAAATGATAAAACTGTCATTAATGAAAACACAATCTGACAGCCAAAATAAAGGCCCTCTCTTTAATAAATAAAGTGTGCCCTCTTTAGAGCCTGACTGATATATATATATATATATATATGGAGAGAGAATCTCTGGTGCTAACAGCCATTTATGACGGCCACTTTAGTGACAAAAAATTTGTTAATAAAGGTGAACTGCACCTTTAGTGACGAATTTTCGTCCCAAAAAGTGACGTTCATTTAAGAGTCGGCCTATATATAGACATACATATATATAGAAAATGCCAACTTACGGTCAGAAGGAGATCAATCTATCTTCATTCACATGTTTTATTTGTTTGACTCAGAAGAAGGAGAAGAGGAAGCCGAAGATACAGAAGAACCGTCTCCAGAGCACCAATGGGAGACGGGGCCCCCACAAGGACAAGTGCTGTTGAGGTACCGGTTCAACCAAGTGCCCAAGCAGCAACAACAACTGAGCCGGGTAATACGGCAGAAGAAAAATACTTAACCCGGCCCAGAGAATCTTTCGTAAAATACCCGGCTAATCCAAGTTACGTCTTAGAGTAACACGGCGCCCTTTAGCGATGAAAAGTACACTTTTAGCGACGAAAATTTTCACCTTCAGCGACAAAAAAATTATAGCTAAAAGATTTTTTGGTCGCTAAAAGTGTTTTTGTTGGTCGCTAAAAGCTGATGTACAATACTATCCTACAACATGAAAGTTGTAGGATAGCAACCCCTATATATATATATATATATAAAAGAGGGTGAAAATCTTACTGAATGGGGTTGGTGGGGCAAGCGCATGGCACGGCGAGAAGCAGAGCTACCATCAGATTTGTTGCAACGGGGTCCATAAATGTTGTATTGGTCAATGGTTCCAAATTCCTTGTCCATTGCATATACATACAATGTTTCACACTCGTTAGACTCCTTTTGTTTCCTGAAATCACATGTATTGATCAGCTGATGATACGTTGAATCGGAGATCATCGCGTGGCTCCACCAATACGTCACCGTTCCCAAGTTGTCGTAGTAGTTGTCCGTCACTGCATTCCCAACCTATACGTACACACACATTCATATATACATAATATATAATCATGTTTAAGGATAATTAATACAGGTCTAGATTTGTGGAGTGAAAAATCAAAATTTGCATATAAAAGGTCATGTATAAGCAATTTCCAATAAGCTGGCTAAAATAGTTAACTAGTCAAAGACCAGTACTACTAGCTAGCCAGTCATTTTGACGAACTAGCTAAATCTTTGAAGTGACTATTAAATTTAGCAATTCATCAAATTCTCTCCAAATCACTGCAAGTTGATTTTGTACAATACCAATTTTTGAAAAAAAAAAATTCAATTGTAAAAAAATAATAATAAACTAAATTGATAGTGCAAATGAAGAGCATTGCTGGAGTTACCCTGTTCAAATGTGACTAGCTAAACTAAGAACGTGAGACTATTTTTAGCTAAAATTGCTAGCCAAACGAGTACCATAGTTGGAGATGTACTAAGAGATAAGAAATTATCGCATGCATGTGACCGGCTGTCCCATCTGTTTGATGCACACTATGATTTGTGTATTCAGTGAATTTCATAACAGTACTAATAACCATCACATATATAAAATAATTTCTCTTGTAATTAGAGAGGGTTGAATCGAATGAAATTACCATAAACCCTTTGAGATTAATGATTGGGTGCTTGAATTTGGCATTGTAGTTCACTATTTGTCTGGCCAACTGAGGGACATAATGGCCAGCGTAGCTCTCTCCGGTAAGGTACACTTCTCGGTTTTTGTAACGTGAGAAACGTTCCATCCATTGGATGAGGAATTGTAGAGAGTCCTCGGCTGAAATTAATATTACAACACCAACAAATTAAATAAGAATATATATATATATATATATATATAGAGAGAGAGAGAGAGAGAGAGAGAACTAGCTAGAGAATAAAAAGTTCATAATACAAAGTTAGTAATGATTTCTGTACCTTCGGAGAAATGATAACATCTTTCGATAATGTCCTTTTAACTTTTATTTTGAATGTCGGCAAGGTTATAATGTGTGTAAATATTGTTATGTATATTAATATACATATAAATGTGTATTAAAAAAAAAATTTGAGAAACTTTTCATTCATTGTTTTTTGAAATTTATTTAAAAAATTGCAACAGTTCTATTTTAAATCCTCACGTTTTGTTTAAACCAGCACATGGCTTATATATATTACTTCAATGCAGAAACAGTTTTTTGGCTTTTAAAACTCCAACGGGCTTGTGTAATTGATAGCCCAACGTTTATATTTTTTTGCCTATAAAAGGCTTGGCATGCCTCATATTTGAACAGAAAGCCAAAAATAAAAGTACCTTTGTCAATTTTTAGTACTTCTCCCAGCAAGTATATGGTAAGAAATATAGATACATTAAGTGAGGTTTGGTTGTGTGTTTCACATATTTTTTGAGTGTTCTATATCACTTCCATTTTCTTGTTTCCGAGCAATCAATCCGAAGAGGTGGTTAGTTTTCAAATTTATTTTCGTGCAAAAATAAATTGAGACAGAGGTGATTTCTGGGCTGTTTTATCCTGGGAACGGCGTGGAACATCAACGAACTGCTTGCACAATTTAGGCAGAGCCGCGAAACATCTTAAAGAGAGCGAGACCCGCGACTCAACCCAAAGAAATTTTTACAAATTCTACTTCCCGGTAATATTGTTCTATACTCTAAACTTTAGTATCAACAATTTTAAGACGTTTTATCTGCCATGGATTCTGGGTCATCTTCCTCCAAGCCCCCTGACCTTAGCAAGCCTTTTAAGTTTGAAGGACTACATTTTAAAACATGGAGACAAAAAAATGCTTTTCTTTTGAACTACAAAAAAAAGTCGCTTCTTTTACTACATCTGAAAAACCTGTTGAACCCGAAAACCCCACTTTGGTTCAAATTCGAGTTGCTGAAACTTTAGGTTAAAAATGATTTCCTTTGTAAAAATTATATTTTAAATGGGTTATCCGATGCTCTCTATGATTACTACTCTAATAGTAAAACTGCCAAAGACCTTTGGGACGCCCTACAAAAGAAATATGACACGGAGGAAGCCGGGGCCAAGAAATTTGCTATAAGTCGCTATTTACAATTCCAAATGACGGATGACAAATCCGTTGAAGCACAATCCCACGAGCTTCAACAAATTGCTCATGATATTATCTCCGATGGTATGAAATTAGATGATCAATTTCAAGTGGCCGTTATTATTGACAAGCTGCATCCTAGTTGGAAGGATTTTAAAAATATGCTTCGTCACAAGACTAAAGAATTTTCTTTAGAAAGTTTAATTACTCGCCTTTGAATTGAGGAAGAAGCAAGGAAAAATGATTTGAAGAGGAGGTTCTAGTTGTTAACGACAACAAGAACACTCCAAATTTTAACAAAACTAAAACTTCTATTGTTTTGAAACCAAATCGCAAAAATATGAAATTTCAAAACCGGAACCACAACAGAGCTCAAAATCGCAACAACAATATTGTTCAGAATCGCAATAATAATGTTCAGAATCAGAATCCTCAGCAATATCAGAATAAGAATTTACCCCCCTCAAGATATGACAGTTCCGGACGGATAGTTTGTTTTGACTGTGGGAAACCTGGTCATATGTCCCGGAACTGCCGGAATAGGCATCGTCCTGCTCCTCAGGCGTACCTAGCCGAAGAGCAATTAACTACTATGATATCTGAGATCAACCTGATTGGTGGATCCGAGGGGTGGTGAGTAGACATTGGCGCTTCTTGCCATGTCTGATATGATCGTTTTGTGTTCAAGACTTATTCTGAGGCTGAGGATAAGAGAGTGTTGCTGGATGACTCCTACTCCACAGTTGTTGCTGGTACTGGTGAGGTAGAGCTGAAGTTTACCTCTGGAAAAACTGTCGTCCTTAGGGATGTGCTGCACACTCCAGAGATGAGAAAGAATTTGGTTTCTGGCTATCTCCTTAATAAAGCTGGGTTTATCCAAACTATAGGGGCAGATTTGTTTACCCTTACTAAAAATGGTACTTTTGTAGGCAAGGGTTATGCCACTGATGGAATGTTTAAGCTTAATGTTGAGATGAATAAAATTTCTACTTCTGCTTATATGCTTTCTTCTTTTAATGTTTGGCATGGTCGTTTCTGTCATATTAACAAACGCTTGATTAAAAATATGAGTAGTTAAGGTTTTATTCCTGAATTATCTATGAGTGCTTTTGATAAATTTGAATATTGTAGTCAAGCAAAAATTACTAAAACTTCTCATAAGTCTATCATTAGGGAATCAGAACCTCTAGATTTAATCCATTCCGATATATGTGAATTTGAGGGTACTTTTAACCAGAAATGGTAAAAGATATTTTCTCACTTTTATTGATGATTGTTCAAATTATTCTTTTGTTTATCTTATGAAAAATAAAAGTGAAGCGATTGATTTTTTTAAAGTTTTCTCAGCTGAAGTTGAAAATCAATTTTATTGAAAGATTAAGAGGTTCCGTAGTGACAGAGGTAGTGAATATGACACTAATGAATTTATAGCGTTATATGCTATAACACCCACATCTGTGTTATTTTATTTGCATTACATTGTCATGCATGATAATGTGATGTGGCGTGTCTTATGACACATGTTTGGGTGAGTTTTGACTCACGAGTTGATTTGGGTATCTGTATTAGAGAACCCTTTGAAACTGTTGTGATTGAGGATTTATTGTTTGTGAAGTCTCTCCGAGTATGAGACGGTCACTGAGGAACATTTTAAATGTTTATCTGAAAATAAATATTTACCTGTGTGTTTCAATATCTGTATTATTTTCTGTTTTAGAATTTATTTCTGTTGTTAGATTTAGTATCCTGGTGAGAACGAATGAACACGCTATTAATTTGGTAGGCTAATTAGCAACTTCGAAAACGTCATATAGAAATTCGCGTTTTAGCGACCAAACGAAACTTAGTCGAAAACTTTTATAATTTTGAGTTTTACTCGTAAAGCTATGAATAAGCTGTATAGCAAGTTTCGAGACTAATTAGGAGTTTTGAAAACTCGTGGGGGAGGTAAACGTAATTCCCAATAGTCTTGCCTATATATAGATAGAGATGGTTGAGATATTTTCATAACTTCCAACCTAAGTTTCCAAAAAGAGGCTAAAGGGAGATTGTGTTGCTTCGAGCTTTGTGACGCCAAACGACGACCTTCCGTCAGTCTGTTTTCTCTCAGATTTCATATTCAAGCTCCTCGAGGTAAGAGCTTCGTTTTGATACCTATTAGGGCCTATTTGGCTAAGTTTTCCGAAAAGTTATTTTCTAGAATTTTTCATAAAAGTTGATAAATGGAATTCTGATCCATAGGAATTGTACTAGACGGACTTCTGCACGTTCTTTGTGCACGGGTTTTCTTCAGATTGAATTATAGGAGCGTTATTTGGAGGTGAGTGATTCAACTATGTTTTTGGAATGGTTTCTTGACATGTATTCATGTTATGTTTGAATAGCATGTATTAATACTTAGAGATATCTTGTGTAGTTCATATTGGGCATTTATATTGATAAGTAGGCCCAATAGCACGATGAAATGTTTTGATTACCGCGAGCATGGTGATATGTATTTGAGCATGTTAAGTTGCTTATTTGGGTCAGAAGGAGCACGTGGTCACCGTGCCATTTTGTGGAGCCGATATAGGCATTAAGGTCGCACGATTGAAGAGAAGAATCGTGGGTCTTACCCTTTCGCGTGGACTTATTGGCGAGGAGTCGCGGATTGGGAGTATGGACGGGCACGTGAGTCTCCGGCGACTAGTATGAAATGTAGAGATGTGAATGCGGACATGTTTATCATTCATGTTCATATGTTGATTTATTCACTAAGCATTAGCTTAAACAAATCGAATATGTGTGGTTATTCAAATAACCATTTCAGGTGTAAATGTTGGCGATGAATCGCAGAAGTGAGCACGTGGGTTGGGAGTTCTTTTAGAAGGCAACTTGATCGTTAATCTTGTAGTTTTGGGATAATAGGAATGTTGTAATAAGAATTCTTATGGTTTTTAGTTATGTTTAACTTGGTATGTTAGAACGAATCTAAAATGTTGTAATAGATTGTGATCACTTGTAATTATGTTTTAGTAATGTTTTAATCTAGTGATGGCCATTTTAGAATGAATTTGGTGTATGCGTTTAATCCCCGTCTGTAATTTGAAAAGCTTTTAAACTAAAATCTGCATAATGTGTGCTGCTGCCATAAACCAGTCGACTAGTTGAGAAAACAGTCGACTGAAGCCTCTTTTTCAGCAATTCACTGCATGTTTTCGAAGAGGGTCAGTCGACTGGGTCCCCGACACAGTCGAATGGATCGTGGTTTCAATTCAGATATTTTGTATCCAGGTTGGACTTCAGTCGACCGGACCGTACCAGTCGACTGAAAATTTGAAGCCCCAGTCGACTGGGTGTAGAAAGCAGTCGACTGGATGGTGTTTTAAAACCCAACTTTCTACTGGACCAGGATCAGTCGACTGGATCCGAGGATCAGTCGACTGGACAGATAGTTTTCAAAATGACTTGTTTATTCCGCTGCGTGTGTTCTTCAAACTAAATTTTGGGAACGTTAATGAATTGGGTTAGCCTCGGTGGCGTGCCACGGGCTCCGTTTCCGCTATTGTGGGACCGGGCTGTGACATATGCGTCTCATGGTATTATTCACGAGAAAATAACTCTCTATTCCCCCAAAATGAATGGAAAAGCTAAAAGGAAAAATATGACTTACATCGAACTTACAGTAGATGTATTACTTAGTTCTGGTTCATCGTCATACTGGTGGGGGAAATTCTCTTAACTGTTTGTTATGTTCTAAATAGAGTTCCTAACTCTAAAACTAAAATTTCCCCTTATGAACTTTGGAAGAATAAGAAACCAAATGTGTCTTATTTTCGTACTTGGGGGTTTTTAGCTTATGTGCGTATTTCAGACCCCAAAAGGTCTAAGTTGACTAGTAGGGCCTATGAGTGTGTGTTTATTGGATATTCTATTAATAGTAAAGCCTAGAGATTTTATGATTTGAAAAATCATGTTATAATAGAGTCAATTGAGGTTGATTTTTTCGAAAATAAATTTCTTTTTTAATCAAGAGATAGTGGGGGTTCGACATCTAGTAATGTGCCTAAACTTGTAGAGTCTAATGAGTATGAAATAGAGCCTAGAAAGAGTAAAATGGCCCGAATCACTAAAGACTATGGGCCTGATTTTTATACTTATAATGTGGAGGAGGATCCGAACACCCTCCAAGAGGCTTTATCGTTTATAGATGCCGAGATGTGGCAAGAAGCCATAAATGATGAGATGGACTCCCTTAAGTCCAATGGTACTTGGCATCTAGTTGACTTACCACCTGGTTGTAAACCAATTGGGTATAAATGGATTCTTAAAAAGAAACTAAAACCAGACGGTTCTATTGATAAATATAAGGCACGCCTTGTGGCTAAGGGTTATAGGCAACGAGAGAATATAGATTTCTTTGATACTTATTCGCCTGTCACGAGAATAACTTCCATTAAAGTACTAGTTGCGTTAGCTTCTGTGCATAATTTAGTAGTACACCAAATGGATGTTAAAACTGCTTTCTTGAATGGTGATTTAGACGAAGAAATTTACATGGATCAACCCGAAGGGTTTATAGTCCTGGGTCAAGAGAATAAAGTTTGCAAGTTAGATAAGTCTCTTTATGGACTTAAGCAAGCTCCTAAACAATGGCATAAAAAATTTGATGACTTAATCATTTCTAACGGATTTAGGATTAATAAAAGTGACAAGTGTGTTTATTATAAAATTGACAATAATCTTTGCACTATCATATGCTTGTGCGTTGATGACTTGCTTATTTTTGGCTCAAATATTCATGTTGTAAATAATGTTAAAACTTTTTTACGTGCAAACTTTGACATGAAAGATTTGGGTGAAGCTAGTGTAATCTTTGGAATAAAAATAACTAGATCTGAAAAAGGACTTTTTTTGGATCAGTCTCACTATATTGAGAAGATCCTTAAGAAATATAATTACTTTGATTGTAAACATGCTTGTACTCCATATGATCCTAATGTAAAGTTGTTCAAGAACACTGGTGACAGTGTTAGACAGATTGAGTATGCGAGCATCATTGGTAGCCTTCGATATGCTACTGATTGCACTAGACCTGACATAGCTTATGATGTGGGAGTACTATGTAGGTTTTCTAGCAGACCTGGTATTGAGCATTGACATGCTATTGAAAGAGTCATGTGTTATCTTAAAAAAACCGCTGATTATGGATTACATTATGAGAGGTTTCCCGCTGTCCTTGAAGGATATAGCGATGTTGATTGGAATACCCTTTCAGATTCCAAGGCCACCAGTGGATACATTTTTAGTATTGTTGGGGGTGCAGTTTCATGGTAGTCTAAGAAACAGACTATTTTGGCTCAGTCCACTATGGAATCAGAGATGATAGCGCTAGCTACTGCTAGTGAGGAGGCAGGTTGGCTAAGAAGCCTTCTGTCAGATACCCCTTTATGGGAGAGACCGATACCAGCTGTTTTGATCCACTGCGATAGTACCGCGACTATTGCAAAAGTAGATAACCGATATTATAACGGTAAGAGGCGACTAATACGTCGTAAGCACAATATGGTTAGAGAATTTCTATCTATTGGGGCTGTAAGAGTGGATCATATACGGTCTGAGGATAATATAGTTGATCTTTTGACAAAAGGGTTAGCTCGTGAGAAGGTTTGGAAAACCTCAAAAGGGATGGGACTAAAGCCCATTGGTAGTTGAGCCACTTGTGATGGTAACCCAACCTATAGACTGGAGATCCCAAGAAATAGGTTCAAAGGGTAATAACAAGTCACAAAGTGATATGATTTTGAATCATGCTATTATATATATATATATATATATATATATACGGGGTTTACTCTCCGAGTCCATCTCTTAAGAAGCATGATATTCTGAAGCGATAGATGAATGAGTTATTCATAACTCTTAATGAGGTCTAAACTCTATATTGAGTGGGATACCTAGCTACAGGAGTATTCTTGTTAGACTTACCTATGCGGATGTGGAAGTGGGGCCGCTTCCTATGGAATTTGGGGCAAATTCTCTAGAGCATTCGCTATACTAGGATACAAGCACATGGCCATAAAAGTGTTGGCTTTAAACTTCACCTTAGTAGGGTTGTGTGTGTGGTGTTGTCTAAGATAGAGTTCAAAACTACGGTTACTCTAGTATAATCGGAAGCACTATTATTACATAAAGGTTCAAGTTGAAAAACACCTTTACTTATGCACAATCTTATGATCGATTGCTCGACGAACTTTAATTTTTTTTTTTTTAAATACAAGTGGGGGGATTGTTATGTATATTAATATACATATAAATGTGTATTCAAAAAAATTTGAGAATTTTTTCATTCATTGTTTTTTGAAATTCATTTAAAAATTGCAACAGTTCTATTTTAAATCCTCACGTTTTGTTTAACCCAGCACATGGCTTATCTATATTACTTCAATGCAGAAACATTTTTTTGGCTTTTAAAACTCCAACGGGCTTGTGTAATTGATGGCCCAATGTTTATATTTTTTGCCTATAAAAGGCTAGGCATGCCTCATATTTTAGAAAGTCAAAAACAAAAGCACCTTTGTCAATTTTTAGTACTTCTCCCAGCAAGTATATGGTACGAAATATAGATACATTAAGTGAGGTTTGGTTGTGTGTTTCACATATTTTTTGAGTGTTCTATATCACTTCTATTTTCTTGTTTTCGAGCAATCAATCCGAAGAGGTGGTTAGTTTTCTAATTTATTTTCGTGCAAAAATAAATTGAGACAGATGTGATTTCTGGGCTGTTTTATCTTGGGGACGGCGTGGCACATCAACGAACTGCTTGTACAATTTGGACAGAGACGTGAAACGTCTTAAAGAGAGAGAGAGACCCGCGACTCAACCCAAATAAATATTTACGGATTCTACTTCCCAGTAATATTGTTCAATACTCCAAACTTTAGTTTCAACAAATATCTCTCAATATATTTACAAAGAAAGAAACGCTAACTGATTGTATGTTTAAATCCATTCTTAAATCGGAAAAAATATTTTTTTTTAAAAATGAAGGTACTATAGGAGTAATAATTTTATAAAAATATATTTTACAATTATTTTAATCTCTTTATTTTAACAATAATTTAATTTTTTTATCCATTCAAAACAGAACATGTTGCACCTGTGTAGTTAGAGAATTACTCCGTACAAGAATATACACAGAGAAGGGCGGACCGGTGGAGTGACTCATTAGCTTAATTACTGGGGCATCATGGACCCATGTAAAGATAGACCACATATATATCTATCGACTATCAAGATGGATATCAAACATGGCCTACCAATTTGGATTTTCCAATTTGAGTGTAATTATATAAAACTAGAAACACTAATTTTTTTTCCCCCCCGGTATTTTTCGTTTTCTACTAAAATATTGATAATCATTTTATGTGGCAAAAATAAATTATGTAGACACATTTGGACACGTGGCTGGACGGGACCAATCAAACTTTAGAATACTAAGAAAAGCATCAAAGAAAATGTGCCCAATTTATTTATTTTTTTTCCAAAATTTAATGATCTAAAAGTTGACGGATGGAAAATGGAAGTTGTGGGTCCTACCAGTGCGACGATCGCCCGTGTCAAGGAGATCCGATGACCTGTTGGTGTAAGAGAATCCAACGCCGGCCGGAGTTTCGAGGAAGAGTAAGTTGGCCACATTGTTCCATGAGAACTTGTTTAGGTACAACCCAGAGCCTGTGTTCTTTACCCTGAATGGGCCCACTTCTTCGGATGCACCATATGCCACTGATGAGCACCCAGGACCTACATATATGTTCATCCAACCCAATCACAAAATTTTTTTAGGGTCCCTGGGGGATATGTTTAAAATATGGCCTAGTTCACTCCTCTCACTTTATAGGACAGGCGCATGCACTTCAGATATCTTCTCTCTCATAAAAGTGATATCCAAAAATAAAAAAAAAATTAATTTTTCAAATAACAGTTTTTAAGCACTGTAATTCACTTATATGAGAGGGAATAATACCAACAACATTGAATCAACTTCATTGAAGTGTTGTACCACTTTTTACATTATTTTTGTAAAAACTAGGATCGTGTTAGTTTGATAGAAAAAAGAAAAAAAAAAAGATTTTAGAGAGAGTTATAAAGGCCGGTTTAGAATGTTAAAAATATAGCTTATCAAAACCCACTACAACAAAAATAGTTTACAGAGACATGTATTTTGAGACAAAAAATAAAAGTGTCTTTAGAAGTTACTTATAAGAATACATAATTTTCCGTCTCTACAAAAGAAAATAATTGTCTTTAAACATTACTTGTAATAACACATAATTTTTTTTGTCTCTACAAAAGAAAATAATTATTTTTTGAAGTTACTTGTAAGGACACGTAATTATCCATCTCTAAAAAAAATATGGCTTTAGAAGTTACTTGAAAAATATATAATTTTCTGTCTCTACAAAAGAAAATAAGTGTATTCAAAAGTATAAAATAACGACACTTATTAATTTTTCTCTATAAAGAGAAAATCGTCTCAAGAAACAAAATAAAAAAATTAAACATAAAAAGAAAAATGGCATGCCTCAGTGTTTAAAAAAAATACCTTTAATTACTAACAATTAAAAAAAAAAAGGTGTTGTTCAATTACCAAGATTTTAAAGAGTGCTCGCAAATACCAGCACTTGACATTTAAATGCCGATACTTAACATCGTTTTCATACAAAATGCCAATAATTAACGGCGTTTGTAAACCAATGTTGTTAATTAACGGCGTTTGAATTTTAAACGTTTGCCCTCTTTTCTACTTTAATAAAATGATGTCGGTAATTCTGTCTATTTTTTTAATCTTTAGTATTACTTAAGTATGAAGGAAAACACAAGAAAAAATATATAGCCCAATTTAGGGTAGCTTTCGTTTTGCGATTGCGATAGCTTTGAAATTGCTTTTGTCAGATTATATTTTAATAGTTGTAGTGTTTGGATAACGTAATGTACAAGTGGTTATGGTGGAAGAATAGATTATGTAGGTGTTTGGTGACATAAATATAAGGAGATTTTAAATGTTTAAAAAATAATTATACCCCTAGATTGTATTGATTTTTGATTAGTATGGATACACAATTATTTTGTTAGTGCTCTATATTATTAAATTTAATAAAATTAATTACTTAAATAATAAATTAAATAAATATATTTAAATAATAAATTAAATATATTTAAACAACCCACCCTCAGCTCCCCCAAAAGCCCACATACTCATACATAATTCCCCATCTGAGAAAGGACACTAATTCACTCCAATTGAGCCCAAAGCCCAACAACCCCATCACATGTAACCCAATCCAACCCATTTTCTCCAAAATAACGGTTATACAAGAACTTGTCTCCCTACCTTCTGTTAATCCTTCACTGGAAGCCAACAGAAAAAGAAGAGGACTTGAGATTACTGATACCCTGCAGCCCCAGAAGAAAACCAAATCCTTCCAACAAATCACTGCAACTCACACTACCTCTTCTAGCCTGACCACAACCTATTACTCCTCAATATCCCGTAACACCCATGACCACCATGCCTTTACCCAGAGTCCAAAATATTATTTTATTGTCGAAGAGGAGGGCGAGATACCGCTCTCTGCCAATGATCATTATCAGCTGGACTGCCGGGGTTTGGCCCGACAAGCGGCAGACAGAACCCTGAGGGCTCTGATCAGAGAACATCACTCGGAGTGCCTTCTCTTATTAGAAACTAAAATAGGCTCAAACCATATGGCTTATATTCTTAATCGTCTCGGATTCCACAATCATGTTCTGATCCCTGCTACCAAAAAGGCAGGAGGCTTCTGCCTTGCCTGGCAAAATGGAGTGAATATTGCTGCTTCAGCTTCAAATGAAAATCTTATCAACGCTTTGGTCCTTTCCGATCCTCCCGAAACCCCATGGACTCTGACTGGTGTTTATGGCCCGCCTTATTGGAAGGCCAAAGCTTTGTTCTGGAACAACCTTGAATCGGCTACGGATGAGGCCAATGGCCCTGGGTTGCTGTTGGAGATTTCAACTACATCTCAGAGTGGGGGCAGGCCGTACACTAGCTCCTCTTCTGGTGGTCTTGGGAGCTTCTGGGAATTTCTTCACTTGGGATAATGGGAGGAAAGGTCAGGCCAATATCCGTTAAAGGTTGGACAGAGGCATTGCAAATTTGGATTAGCGTGCGCTGTTTTCCCGTGCTATTGTGAGGAATCTTCCCCGAACAGACAATTTTGATCACTCCCCTATTATCCTGAACACCTGTGGTGAAAAATCCGGGTCACCGAAAACCTTCAAGTTCGAGGCTATGTGGATTAGGGAGGAGAGCTGCGAATGGGTGATAAAACAAGCTTGGAACCATACCATTACTCATGGCCCCCCTGTCTCTAGGCTTTGCCAAAAACTTAAGGCAGTGAGATTGACCCTGACAAAATGGAGCAAGACCCACTTTGGCAGAGTTCAAGTCAAAATCAAGGAAGCGAGAAATGGAATCGATCAACTTCAAGCTGTGCCTCCTTCTATTGAGAATGTCAACAAAATCTCCGCTCTTAAAGAATTGTTGGAAGAGAACCTTATCAGAGAGGAAGTCCTTTGGAAGCAAAAATCTAGAGTTCAATGGTTGGAAGAAGGAGACAGAAGCACCCGTTTATTCCCATCTTTCTACCATCATCAGGCGCAGAAGGAACGCAATTGATCTTCTTAAATTGACCAATGGCTCTTGGACAGACGACCCAGCCACCATAAGCCAACCTTTCTTCTCTAGTTTCAATTATACTTTTAAGTCTTTAGACCCTTTCTTTCCTCCTGATCTTGAAAACTACCATTACTGGAGAAGAAAACCTTATCCTTTGTCGCCCCCCTGATGAGAAAGAAATCAAAGAGACGATCTTTAATATTAGCTCCACCAAAGCTCCGGGCCCAGATGGTATGTCAGCCGTGTTTTACAGGACTTTTTGGCATGTCATTAAGGTGGATGTGATTGCTACGGTTAAAAGTTTTTTTGATGATGGTCTTACTCTCCAGCATATCAATCACACATACATTGCGCTAATCCCAAAGATAGCTAGCCCTTCTATGGTTAACCACTATCGGCCCATTAGCCTCTGCAATGTGATTTACAAGACCATCTCAAAAATCTTATCTCTCCGCCTCAAGCCTCTTTTGGAAAAAATTAACTCCCCCTTTCAATCAACCTTTGTCCCGGGTCGCCTAATTCATGATAACAGAATCATAGCCCAAGAAGTTGTCCACACAATGAAAAACAAGCAAGGAAATGATGGGCTTATGGCAATCAAATGTGATATGGAAAAAGCTTATGATAGAATTGAGTGGACTTTTCTGCTTAAAGTGCTCAAGTGCCTCGGTTTCTCCAACAGGTGGTGCCATTGGATTGAACAATGCATTTCCACGGCCTCCCTCTCCATTCTCATCAATGGTCAACCAACGGGCTTGCTCAAACCTGAATGGGGTCTTCGCCAGGGGGATCCGTTGTCCCCTTTCCTGTTCATTCTTTATTCTGAAGTTCTCTCCAGAATGTTAAATCGTGAAGCTATTTTTGGGTGTCTCAAAGGTATTAAAGCTAATCGGAACTATCCCGCGATCAATCACCTCCTCTTTGCAGATGATCTTATCGCCTTCGAGCAGGCCCATCCTGATGTTGCTATCAATGTCCTGAATTGCATATCCAATTACGAATCTTGGTCTGGTCAAGCTTTAAATTTTAACAAAACCAAGATTCTCTTAAGCCAAAACGTGTGCAAGGATGTCGCTAAAGCTATCTATCGCGAATCGGGCCTTAAAAAGGCTCCCCTTAATTCAAAATATCTTGGGCTCCCCTATACAACCAAAGGCACTAAAAATCAAGCTCTCTCGGGGATCTTTGATAAGGTTAAAAATAGGCTCCAAGCTTGAAAATTCTCCCTTTTATCCCAAGCGACAAGATGCATGTTGATTCGTACGGTTGCTCAAGCTATGCCGGTCTATACTATGTCAACCTTTCCCCTTCCTTTTGCTCTCTGTCACAAATTGGATAGGCTGTTTTGCAAATTTTGGTGGGGCCACACAGATGGAACAAAAAGGGGTTGTGCTTGAAAGCGTGGGACAACATTTGTCTTCCTAAATATTGTGGTGGTTTGGGCTTACGGCGTATGAAAGACTACAACAAAGCTCTCCTTGCCAAGCTTGGGTGGCAAATTTTGACTCAAAATGGGAAGATATGGGTTCAAACTTTGAGAGGCAAGTATTTCTATAATTCAAATCTCCTTCAAGCCCCAAAGAAAAACAATTCTTCTTGGATCTACCAAGGTATTTTGAAGTCCATTCCTTTACTTGGAAAAGGTTTTTTCAAGCTCATTGGCAACGGTTCTGAGATCAACATTTGGGAGGATCCGTGGGTGCCTTTTCTCCCAGACTTCCGACGAAAGTACCGTTCTCCTAGCATACCTAACCTGGGTTCGGTCTTTGAGCTGACTCTTGATAATGGCTACCGGTGGAATTCCAACCTCATTCGTAACAACTTCGATGATGTTTCGGCTGAGGCAATTTTACGTATCTGCCTACCAACGGGGCGCCAAACAGATAAGGATATTTGGGCTCCAGACAATACAGGTGTCTTTTCGGTAAAATCTGCTTACTTGACGGATCAAAAATCAAAACTACTATGTCACACCCGTTCCAAAATTTCATACTTTTATCGTACATGTTTGGAAAGTTGTGAGTATATCAATGTTATTTGATAATTGGATTGAGTTGAGGTTGACTGTGAGTCAACAGTAAGGTGTCAGTGAGGACACGAGAACATGGCCTTTCATTTTGCATTGGCACGGTTAAATGGCATTTATGTGATTTAAGTGTTTATTGAATTATCTGGTATTTGATGAATAGTGTATTACACCGGTGTAGTATGATTTCTGATATTTGGATATGATAGTATTATCTTGAGAACTGTGGTGAGAACGTGAGAGATGCGTTAATTAAAAGGTAGGTTGTGTAGAGATTCTACAGAATTTAGTTTTCGGACGTGATTTTGGACCCAAACGAAACCTAGTCGAAAACTTTTGAAATTTATAGTTTTCACTTGTAAAGTTGTGAAATGAATGTGCGTAAAGTTTCGAGAGCTAATTAGAAGTTTGAGGAACTTGCGGGGAGGTAAACACGATTTCCGAGAAGTTTTTCTATAAATAGTGGAGGATAAGATTTCATTTCTCAAACTTTCCAAAAATATCTAGTGAGAGGAGAGAGAAAGGAGATTTGGTTGCTCCGGGCTTTGCGACGCCGATAGACGACCTTTCGTCTGTCAGATTTTCACCAAATTCAAGATTTGAACTCGTGGAGGTAAGATCTACGTTTTGATACCACTTAGGTCATGTTTGGCCAAGTTTTGTTAAAATCTTAATTTTGGACTTTTGGGAAAAATCAGGTAAAACTTATAGGAATTGTACCAAATTCGAAATCCGACGTTTATTTAGCCCCCTAGACGATCCTTCAAAGTTTGAAGAGATTCGCACGAGGTATGAATTCTAGATCTATGAAATATATGGATTTTCATGTTTTGGACATCACTTTTGATATTCTTGGATCCGGGCGAAATTCATGTATAAGCTAGGCCCGTTAATTATGCACGTGAAATTATGATAAAAGCACGTATAACTGTTTATGTGAGCATGTTATGTGTCTACTTGGGTCAAAGGGGAGTTTGGTGCAAATTCATGCCGGAGTAAGCTTCTCGTTGTTTGAGAATTTTAGTAGCGACGGCTACTGTGCATGGTTGTAGGCTTGGACTTGCCATGGCACTTGTGGGATGTAATGGTTGTAGGCTTGGACTTGCCATTGACATCGCGGTTTAAGGCTTGGACTTGCCGCTACCGGATGAATGCGTACCACTCACCCTAGAGACTATTCTTATGTGTTTTAGATGCTTAAACCATGAACTGTCATATAAGCATACATTTAGAATTGTACGCTCAGCATATAGCTGAGCAGTGGAGATGTACTCCATTGCAGGTAAAAAGAAAGACAAGAAGAAGTGTGCGGAGTGAGGCCGATGAACGCCGGGGAATCGCCTTTGTAAATGTTTTGTTTTTTTTAAATCCTAAAACTTGTATAAGGATTTGAGTATTGTAGTATGTTGTAATAGAAACATGTATTAGCTTCTATAGTATTGTAATCGTGTAATTGAACATCTGTAGTTATGTTTTAATGCGTTAAATCAGTTATGATTGTACCACGGTGGGTGTTGAGAGGTATGAGTTGTGAATATTTCAACACAGGGCTGTTAGCAGGGGAGCAGTCGACTGAACCCCCTGATCAGTCGACTGGATCTCGTGTATTTGGGATACTGTAAGTGTATATCAGAGTAGCAGTCGACTGAACCCCTTGGGCAGTCGACTGAACACTGTAGAATTTTAGCTACTGATCCAAATAGTAACCAATGCAGTCGACTGGGTTCCCTGATCAGTCGACTGAACCCCTGATGAGCAATGTTAAATTTTAGTTCTGCATAACACAGTCGACTGGGGTTCCCTGAGCAGTCGACTGGACCCCTTTGCAATATGATGAATTTTTGGTTCTGCTTAACACAGTCGACTGGGCAGTCGACTGGACCTCTGTTGTGGATTTAGGGTTTTAGTTTCTGTCAGACTCAGTCGACGTAGCAGTCGACTGGACCCTAGTGCAGTCGACTGGGCAGTCGACTGAACCTCTGTTTTCAAATATTTTCTTTTGAATGCGTTCTCAATGGCCAAAACTTTTTATAACTCAAATTTCAATGTACTTTACAAGCGCAGAGGGGAACGTTTCCTAAGTTTTAAACTACCAGGGTTGTTTTATAGAAGTTCTTTCCGCTGCGTATTATTAGATGTTGTTGGATGAGCCTTGGTGGCGTGCCACGTGTCCTATTTCCACGCGTAGTGGGATGGGTCGTGACATTTATTGGTATCAGAGCTAGAGGTAACAAAACTTTGGGAACGTTCGACGACGAGTGGAGTGTTGAGTGAATTGCCACATGTTTTCAATTGCATTCATGCATCTTAGAGATGTTTGATGCATATGGATGTTGTTTTACATACATACTATTGTTATTGTTGTACATGCATAGTGTTTATGCATTGAGAACTACAGGATTGTAATCATGAGTGACGAAGAACGAGAATTATCGCCACATACTCGCCGAATGAATGAAATGGCAGAGATGATGGGGAACATGGGAGAGATGATACGAAATATAGCGGACAGATTACCTCCAACACCTCCATTGGAGCCAGAACCGATAGTTGTAGTACATGCGCCTGAAAATAGGGGTATGAGGTCAATATCAGAACAGTTTGCCCGGAAGAAACCGATGGAATTTCATGGGACACCCGACCCAACGCTCGCAGAATATTGGATCATGGATATGGAGAGAATTTTCCGATCGATTCCGATGACCGATAAGGAGAAAATTGAGAATGCCAGTGATGTGCTGAAGGGTGAAGCCCAGAACTGGTGGGTGAATGTACTAGATCAAGGGGCACCGATTACTTGGGAAGGGTTCAAGGCGGAATTCAATCGCCGGTTCTTTCCACGAGCCGCCTACAATGCAAAGAAGAGAGAATTTGATAACTTGAGGCAGGGAGATATGACTGTAACCGAATATACTTTCAAGTATAATGCGTTGTTGAGATTTGGTAAAGGTTCTGTGCCAGGAGAGGAAGAAAGGGCAAGGAAATTTGAAGAAGGCTTAAGGGAAAATATCCGGTTGAGGGTAGAAACTTACGAACACTCGACTGTTGCAGCAGTACAACAAACGGCGCTTGTAGCCGAAAGTGGAATAGAGAGATCGAGACAAAATCACCAAGGAAAGCGAAGTCATGAGGGTGGTGACCGAAGTCAGGGTGGATCTTTCAAGAGGCCGTTTCAAAGAGGCTCTGGTTCTAGTTTCAGTGAATTCAGGAGAACGCCAAGTAGCATACCATTGTGTTCCCTTTGCAACAGACCACACTCAGGTCGATGTTTCATGACTAAACCCCAGAACAGGAACCAAGGCGGGGGTAGTACAAATTCAACACCCGACATGAGAGGCAAGTGTTATGATTGTGGAGTATTTGGGCACCAAGCCAAGGATTGCCCGAGGAGGTATTCTCAACAAGGAGCTAGTTCTATGGCTTCAAGTGGTTCGAAGCCTAAACAGTCTAATGACGGAGGACAAAGGACAGAGCAACGTCAAGGAAGATCATTCCAGATGAACCCTGGAGACGTGGCTGCTACTGATACAGTGGTCTCAGGTATGGTGCTTGTATGTTCGCACTTAGCACGCATACTTGTTGACTCGGGATCTACGCATTCGTTTGTATCTCATGATTTTGTTGAACATTTGAATGTTAAATCGGCACCGTTAGGATATGAACTGTCTATTGCTGTGCCACTTAGTAAATCAATAACGACGTCTACTGTATATAAGAATTGTGACATCAAATTAGGTGAGAAGTTGATGACCGTAGACCTTATACCAATTGTGGTGAACCATTTCGATGTGATTCTAGGGATGGATTGGTTAGCTCTTAACCAAGCCACAATAGATTGTGAACTGAAAGAGGTTAATTTTCGATCACCGATACATGGGAACTTTTGTTTTCAAGGGAGTGGGGTTACACCCCCGCCGTACTTGATTTCAGCTATCCGAGCAGGAAAATTATTGAAAAAGGGATGTCAGGGATTTCTATGTTCAGTGACTGACGTCTCAGCAACCGAATTAAAAGTGGAAGACATTCCGATAGTACGAGAATATCCAGATGTATTTCCTGATGAGCTACCAGATGTCCTTATTGATAGAGAGGTCGAGTTCACTATTGAGGTTATACCAGACTCAAGGCCGGTATCCAAAGCACCGTATAGAATGGCACCAGTAGAATTGAAGGAACTGAAAGTTCAATTGCAAGAGTTACTTGACAAAGGTTTCATTCGACCAAGTGTATCACCGTGGGGAGCTCCAGTATTGTTTGTGAAGAAGAAAGATGGCTCCATGCGTATGTGTGTGGATTACCGGGAACTGAACAAGTTGACGATTAAGAACAAGTACCCGTTACCCAGAATTGATGACTTATTTGATCAACTTCGTGGGGCACAAGTATTCTCCAAGATAGACCTAAGATCGGGTTATCATCAGTTGAAAGTGAAGGCCGAAGATGTTGAGAAAACAGCTTTCAGAACGCGTTATGGACACTATGAGTTCTTAGTTATGCCATTTGGGGTTACTAATGCACCAGCTGCGTTCATGGATCTTATGAACCGAGTCTTTAAGGACTATTTGGATGATTTTGTGATAGTGTTCATCGACGATATTCTTGTTTATTCACCGAGTGAGATAGAACACGAGAACCACTTGAGGTTGATACTTCAGAGATTACGAGAAAAACAATTGTTTGGGAAATTCAAGAAATGTGAATTTTGGTTACCTAGCGTTACTTTTCTTGGTCACGTGATTGACAAGAATGGAGTACCGGTTGATCCTCACAAAATAGAAGCTGTATTAAATTGGCAAAGACCAACCTCCGTATCCGAAATTCGAAGTTTCTTGGGATTAGCGGGATACTACCGCCGTTTTATCGAACATTTCTCAAAGATTTCATTGCCTATGACAAGGTTAATGGGGAAGGGAGTTACATTTGAATGGAGTCAGGAATGCGAGGACAGTTTTCAAGAATTGAAGTCACGGTTGACGAGAGCACCTATTTTGACAATACCATCCGGAACCGAAGGATTTGTGATCTATAGTGATGCTTCACACAAAGGGTTGGGATGTGTGCTTATGCAAGGTGGTAAAGTGATTGCTTATGCATCTAGACAGTTGAAGACACATGAGATTAATTATCCGACTCATGATCTGGAATTAGCTGCAGTAATTCATGCCTTGAAGATTTGGAGACATTATTTGTACGGAGAAAAGTGTGAGATATTCACGGATCATAAGAGTTTGAAATATATTTTCACCCAACGGGACTTGAATATGAGACAGCGAAGATGGTTGGAATTAATGAAGGATTACGATCTTTCGATTGAGTATCATCCGGGGAAGGCGAATGTAGTAGCCGACGCATTAAGCCGGAAGACGCCGAGGAATTTAGCCGACGAGCTAACGTAACAAAAGGAACTAGTAAAGGAAATGGAACGCTTAGAATTGGATGTAATTCCAGGGACCAACGATGGCTTAATGATGGCGATTGTAGCACACCCAGATATTATAAATGAAATCAAGAGGGAACAGTTTCATGATGTTTACTTGTGTAAGATGAGAAATGAGATATCTTTGGGAAAGCGACCTGGTTTTGTATTAGAACAAGGAACGTTGAAACTGGGAAATCGGTTATGTGTACCGAATGTGAAGGACATAAAGGAACGACTTTTAGAAGAAGCTCATAGTACGAAATATTCAGTACACCCGGGGAGTAATAAGATGTACAGAAACTTGAGAGAAAACTTTTGGTGGAAGGGTATGAAGCGTGAAGTTGCCAAGTTTGTATCCGAATGTTCGGCATGTCAACAAGTCAAGGCAGAGAGACAAGTACCCGCGGGGTTACTACAACCTTTGCCAGTGTCGGAATGGAAATGGGATGAGATTACGATGGACTTTGTTTCAGGATTTCCACGATCAATCAATAAGAATGATAAGATTTGGGTTATAGTTGACCGATTAACAAAGTCAGCTCATTTTCTACCGATCAAGACGACTAAACCGTCCAAGTTAGCGGAATTGTATGTGAAAGAGATTGTAAGACTACATGGAGTCCCAGCTGTGATTGTATCAGATCGTGATAGTAGTTTTACGTCAAGGTTTTGGGGAAGTTTGCAAGAAGCTATGGGTACGAAATTGAGTTTCAGTACTGCATTTCATCCTCAGACCGATGGGCAGTCAGAACGCATGATTCAGACGTTAGAGGATATGTTGAGACTTTGTGTATTAGATTTTGGGAACGATTGGGAGCACCACTTGCCGTTGATTGAATTTGCTTATAATAACGGATTTCAGTCAAGTATCGGGATGGCACCGTATGAAGCTTTGTATGGGCGTAAATGTCGATCACCAGTTTGTTGGACCGAAGTTGGAGAAAGGAAGTTGTTAGGACCTGAGTTAATACAGGTGACTACTGAGAAAGTGAAGTTGATTCAAGAGCGACTTAAGGTAGCTCAGAGCCGATATAAGAGTTACGCGGATTCTAAGCGACGACCGATGAATTTTGAAGTAGGAGATTTCGTATATTTGCGAGTATCGCCTTCAAAAGGCATTGTACGATTTGGGAAGAGGGGAAAGCTCAATCCGAGATTCATAGGACCTTTAGAAATCCTAGAGAGGGTTGGTCCAGTAGCTTATCGTTTGGCCTTGTCATCAGAGTTGGAATATGTGCACAATGTGTTTCACGTGTCTATGTTGAGACGTTGTATGACTGACACGAGTAAGATCATTGTACCTGAACCGTTGCAAATTCAGGGAGACTTGACTTATGTGGAACAACCAGTGGAGATTTTAGACCGCAAAGAACAGGTTTTGAGAACCAAGACTATTCCAATGGTGAAAGTACTATGGCGTAGTCATACAGTAGAAGAAGCTACATGGGAAAGTGAGGAAGACATGCGGAATGAGTATCCGTACCTGTTCGACGCTTGAGGTACAAGTTTGGGGACAAACTTCCTTTTTGGAGGGGAGAGTTGTCACACCCGTTCCAAAATTTCATACTTTTATCGTACATGTTTGGAAAGTTGTGAGTATATCAATGTTATTTGATAATTGGATTGAGTTGAGGTTGACTGTGAGTCAACAGTAAGGTGTCAGTGAGGACACGAGAACATGGCCTTTCATTTTGCATTGGCACGGTTAAATGGCATTTATGTGATTTAAGTGTTAATTGAATTATCTGGTATTTGATGAATAGTGTATTACACCGGTGTAGTATGATTTCTGATATTTGGATATGATAGTATTATCTTGAGAACTGTGGTGAGAACGTGAGAGATGCGTTAATTAAAAGGTAGGTTGTGTAGAGATTCTACAGAATTTAGTTTTCGGACGTGATTTTGGACCCAAACGAAACCTAGTCGAAAACTTTTGAAATTTATAGTTTTCACTTGTAAAGTTGTGAAATGAATGTGCGTAAAGTTTCGAGAGCTAATTAGAAGTTTGAGGAACTTGCGGGGAGGTAAACACGATTTCCGAGAAGTTTTTCTATAAATAGTGGAGGATAAGATTTCATTTCTCAAACTTTCCAAAAATATCTAGTGAGAGGAGAGAGAAAGGAGATTTGGTTGCTCCGGGCTTTGCGACGCCGATAGACAACCTTTCGTCTGTCAGATTTTCACCAAATTCAAGATTTGAACTCGTGGAGGTAAGATCTACGTTTTGATACCACTTAGGTCATGTTTGGCCAAGTTTTGTTAAAATCTTAATTTTGGACTTTTGGGGAAAATCAGGTAAAACTTATAGGAATTGTACCAAATTCGAAATCCGACGTTTATTTAGCCCCCTAGACGATCCTTCAAAGTTTGAAGAGATTCGCACGAGGTATGAATTCTAGATCTATGAAATATATGGATTTTCATGTTTTGGACATCACTTTTGATATTCTTGGATCCGGGCGAAATTCATGTATTAGCTAGGCCCGTTAATTATGCACGTGAAATTATGATAAAAGCACGTATAACTGTTTATGTGAGCATGTTATGTGTCTACTTGGGTCAAAGGGGAGTTTGGTGCAAATTCATGCCGGAGTAAGCTTCTCGTTGTTTGAGAATTTTAGTAGCGACGGCTACTGTGCATGGTTGTAGGCTTGGACTTGCCATGGCACTTGTGGGATGTAATGGTTGTAGGCTTGGACTTGCCATTGACATCGCGGTTTAAGGCTTGGACTTGCCGCTACCGGATGAATGCGTACCACTCACCCTAGAGACTATTCTTATGTGTTTTAGATGCTTAAACCATGAACTGTCATATAAGCATACATTTAGAATTGTACGCTCAGCATATAGCTGAGCAGTGGAGATGTACTCCATTGCAGGTAAAAAGAAAGACAAGAAGAAGTGTGCGGAGTGAGGCCGATGAACGCCGGGGAATCACCTTTGTAAATGTTTTGTTTTTTTTAAATCCTAAAACTTGTATAAGGATTTGAGTATTGTAGTATGTTGTAATAGAAACATGTATTAGCTTCTATAGTATTGTAATCGTGTAATTGAACATCTGTAGTTATGTTTTAATGCGTTAAATCAGTTATGATTGTACCACGGTGGGTGTTGAGAGGTATGAGTTGTGAATATTTCAACACAGGGCTGTTAGCAGGGGAGCAGTCGACTGAACCCCCTGATCAGTCGACTGGATCTCGTGTATTTGGGATACTGTAAGTGTATATCAGAGTAGCAGTCGACTGAACCCCTTGGGCAGTCGACTGAACACTGTAGAATTTTAGCTACTGATCCAAATAGTAACCAATGCAGTCGACTGGGTTCCCTGATCAGTCGACTGAACCCCTGATGAGCAATGTTAAATTTTAGTTCTGCATAACACAGTCGACTGGGGTTCCCTGAGCAGTCGACTGGACCCCTTTGCAATATGATGAATTTTTGGTTCTGCTTAACACAGTCGACTGGGCAGTCGACTGGACCTCTGTTGTGGATTTAGGGTTTTAGTTTCTGTCAGACTCAGTCGACGTAGCAGTCGACTGGACCCTAGTGCAGTCGACTGGGCAGTCGACTGAACCTCTGTTTTCAAATATTTTCTTTTGAATGTGTTCTCAATGGCCAAAACTTTTTATAACTCAAATTTCAATGTACTTTACAAGCGCAGAGGGGAACGTTTCCTAAGTTTTAAACTACCAGGGTTGTTTTATAGAAGTTATTTCCGCTGCGTATTATTATATGTTGTTGGATGAGCCTTGGTGGCGTGCCACGTGTCCTATTTCCACGCGTAGTGGGATGGGTCGTGACATACTATAAGCTAAAAGCGTTGTTGCTAAGTGCTGGAACAGACTGTGGAACGCCAAGATTCATGAGAGGCATAAGGTGTTTCTTTGGAAGGTTGCTTCCAATGCTTTACCTACTAAGGAGGCCCTTGCTTCTCGCTTTCGTATTGATTTTCATGGTTGCCCCCTTTGTGGGTTTACAATAGAAAGTTTGGTTCATCTCTTTCTTGGTTGTGACGTTACCCGTATTATTTGGCGTTTGTCTAAGTGGCCTTTTGACATCTCTTCTTTTGGTAGTGCGGGTATCAGAAATTGGATCAATGTGGTTCTCAACCCTTCCGCCAAGATCAGTATTGACACAACGGAGGGAAGGGAATTCACTATCTTTGATGTCACCTTGATGGAACAAATTTGGTTTTTGAGAAACCAAGTGCTGCACCATGGCACAACGGTTGAGGTGCTTTTTTGGAAGATTCGAATTGACTAAATTACCAAGGAACACTGTTCAGCGCAACAGACAACCATCCCTACCTCTGCCTCCTCTCAACGTTGGATTTCTCCACCCTCGGATTGAATTAAAATTAACTTTGATGTAGCTATTCGCAGCCATGCCTCTGCCTTGGCTGCCATCATTCGGGATGAGAATGGTCTTGTTGTCCATGTAGTGGTGTGGAAGAGGGAAGCAATGGACCCCAGTCTTGCCGAAGTGTTCGCTGCCTTTTGTACTATCTCTGAAGCGGCTTCTCTTGGCCTTAAAAATGTTATTTTCGAGGTGATTCGCTGCTGGTGTGCGCTCCTCTATCTGACTAGAAGTCTCACCCTGACTGGCTCCTTGAAACTCCTATTCTTAATAGCAGGAACTTGCTGGCGAGTGTTTTTACTTTTTGGAAGATCAACAAGGTGTTTAGATCTGCTAATTTTGTAGCACACAACCTTGCCCAATGGGCTATGAATTGTAATTGTTCTGCGCACATCCTACTTGATGAAATTCCTTCCTTTGTTCTGGAGGAAAATCATCAAGGGGACTAGTGTTTGTTTTTTGGTGTTTTATGTTCAATGAATTTCTTCTTTCCAAGCAACAAAAAAAAAAAGAAAGTAGTTTTCATACTTGTAGTTTACAGGTGGCTATTTTGTTAAGCAGATTCAAGACTACAACACATTCAAGGAAGTCTTAAGTTTAAAACTTGGTAGACTGTTAGGAAAAAAAATGGTGTAATTTCTAGTGATACTCATAGCGACACAAATATATATATATATATATATATGTTAATAAAAGTAGCTTATATAGTGACAATTCTAATGACACTTTCTTTTTGTCATTACTCACAAATATGTCACTTCAAAAAAAACTTTTAGCAACACTTTAGTAAGTATCTCAACAAGGCTTATGATACTTAAGTAAGTGTTGGTATAACAACTAGTGATACATTGATACATTTTGTGACCTATTACAATACTTTTTTCTGTCTTTAAAAGCCTATTTTATTGTAGTGATCGAAAAAAAAAAAAAAAAAAAGAGTTCATACTAATCATTTTCTTACTTTTATTTGATTTTTATTAATGAAATGACAAACATGTTTATTTGAGAGAGAACTATTTAGAGCATTTTTAAACCTACATGCACATCCAAACCAATCACCACATATTTAGGCACTGTTTGGAAATAATCTGATCAAATAATCTCACTTTTTACTTCATTCTTGTGAGAATCAAAGCGCTGTGTCCGAAAGACCGATTTTCAGAGAGTTACTACGGCTTGTTTGGCAAAGCTAAAAACATGATTAAGTTCATACTTATCTGATTCTTATAAAAAAATCACTATAATATTTGTTTAATGAAGAATTAGTTTTTAGAGCATTATTAAGTAAGACAAAGACTCCTATTTAACCAGAAAATAGCTACATAAAAATCAAACTATATAGAATTGGATCCTTTTTGGACAACAAAATCACTTCGGGTTGTATTTTACCCAAACAACGTCTTTGACTAAGCATGTACTCAAGGAACGGGTAATACTTGGGGCACAACCTTCATACAACCTCCCTAAAAGATGTGTCTATCTCTTTCCTGTGTCACTGTGGGATCCAGTGACATCACAGGAGAGAGATAGACACATCTTTTGAAGAGGTTGTATGAAAGTTGTATGAAAGTTGTGTCCCAAATATTACTCCTAACCTGTTATTTGCCTTCCCTGACCATGAAATGGATCCCACTAATGATATATATATATATATATATATGTTAACGATCAGACGGATGAGATCAACTCATTGTACGAGATATGATCTGGGAAATGTATCTTTTGAGACCCAAAAGAAGTTATCTTTAGATCCTCATATTTTATGCCCAGCTTGGGGGGCTTTACTAAATGGAAGCTAACTTCTGTGTAGTTAATTCAGTGCATTCTTCCACTTACATACACAGTCAAAATAGTTTGTAAAAATTGTCCAATTTTACTTTAATATATGTGAGTGAAACAGCAGCAACTACTCTGTATTAATAATCACGTACAGAAGTCGCGTCCTAGCTAAATTCAGGCTTGGTTTGGTTTTCACGTGATTTTTTAAAACGGAGTTTATGAAATTTATTACTAAATTGTTTGATAATTTTATACAAGTGATACACTACTCCTCAAAAAGACATCATGAAAACAAAAGACAACTGTAAACTTTTAAAAGCTTTATTCTAGAGCTTTTAAAAGCTCTCCCAAAAAATACTCTAAATTTCATTTTTACAAAATTTATAAATTAATTATCAACTAAATTAATATTATATTATATTTTAAAAAAAGAAAAGCACCAAAATGAAGAATCAAACTAAACCCTAGTTACCCTTGATTTGATTTTACTATTTGTAAAAGAAAAGTCCAAAGTACTGGCTGTGGTGCCATGTGTGCAGGCAGTGCAGCTATGCATAGCGTGCGTGTGTGAATTCTGACAAGATGACCGGCAGAGGTGTAATGGTTGAGCCTCAATAATTATTGATGACTGTTTTATGGTTGCTTTCAAGTTTCAACCAGTATTTAATTTCTCTGATCGCTTCATGCAGTACATATAAATGGAGAGAGAGAGTCATGCATAGCTCAATAGTGGGCATGCCTCAATAATAAATGGGACCACACTTCTGTTTTTTTTATTTAAAAAAAAAAAAAAACCAAGAGTTAAAGTCGGTTAAATATATTTTATATATTTGTAGTTTATTATCTCTGTCGATTTGATTTTTGTAATTTAAAAATTATTATTTTAGAAATGTGTCATTTTAGTTCTTTAAAAATATTTGTGACAAATATTTTATTTTTAGTAATAAAATTATTCGTCACTAAAAGACTAATTAGACTTATTTAACACACTTATGAAACTATAAGAACTAAAATGACACTTTCGAACTACAAAGACCAAATTGACACAAAAGGCGAATTAAAAGGGTATAAAATGTAGTTAAGCCAATTAAAAATTAGAAAAACATCCTGTATTACAATTAGAGAAAGACACGAGCAGAGCCGAGCTTCTTCACGAGCTCAAATGAGCCGAGCTTTCAAGTTCTCGCGAGCTTTTTAATTTAATGAACATTTTCGCTTCCTTAAAAACTATATAGTTTAATGATAAATCAGTAATTCATCGAGCCTATATGCGAGGTTTGTCGTACTTTCTTTAACATTATATACTTTTATATAAATCACTATACAAGCTTTTTATCAAATATATTAACGAGCTTTTTCACAAGCTTGCTCACGAGCTTTAATCGATCGTGTTCACGAGCTCAAATGAGCGAGCCGAGCCTAATCTTTATCAAGCCAAACTTCGAACCCTTGAGCGACTCTGCTCGTATCTACCCCTAATTATAATTAATGAAAGTATAGGGAATTGTGAAATCAAATTAGAACCAAGTGCTTTTCTTTAGGGGTAGTTACAAATTTAGAATTTTCAAACTGGTTTATAAGCTAGCAATTCACTTGTAGTTATCATCAATACGTGCCAACCAACATCAACCACGTACACAGCATTGAAGAGCTGTAAAGAAAACATAAAGAAAAGAAAAGAAAGGAAAGGAAAGAAAGGATTGTCATATCAAAATTAAATTTTCGTAAGCAATACAGTGTATAATTAGTTTTTTATTTTTTATTTATTTATTGTTTAAAAAAAAAAAAAACTAATTTTATACATCACATGCATTGTCGGCAAAAAAAGTTAATGTGTACCTTCTTATTTACTGTACATATTAACTAATCATTTTACGAATAAGTACATAAGAGTACTGTGTATTTCTTTTCCACCGCAACAATATACACGTCAAATTAATGCAAAACAACAATTATATGCTAACATGCAATAGAACAGTAACAAGAAGTTCATTTTTTCCTCTTAGGAAATCATTGTCAATATTGTCGCACCAGTGATGATTAAGTTTTTTAAGTACAATCCAGTGCTATGATTCTCAAACATTTAATATTTTAATATTTCTATACACTATATGAGTAGTGGATGTGGTATCACAAATTATTGTTACATTGTATGATGTGGTACAACCGTTAATCCAATACCATAATTACTATTACAACATGTGGTACGTATATCTATCAAAAAGTATTTGTAAACTAATTTTAGGAGCACAACATTACTGATATATTATATGAGAGAGAAAGAGAGAGAGGTCTGACCTCCATTAAGCCACACAACCAAAGGTTTTGACAAGGGGTCATTAACTGCCTCGGTGAGCCAGTAGAATAAAGCTCTACCGGGTATTTTGTTGACGGTGACATAGCCCGAGAACTGTTGAAACGAGACCTTGGGCTGACCCGGTAGTCCCAATATCCGATCATCTTCTTCTCCAACTTCATGTGTTACACTTGCACGTGCATGCACAACAAGCAAAACAAAAACCATAATGGACACTACGAAAACCTTTACTTTGGCCATGGCCATGGCCTTCATGAAGAAGAGGAAGAGGAAGCAGCAAAAGAACAACAATTTTCTAGTGTTTTGTGATAGGGGAAATTCACTATGCTATAAATAGGAGAGAGAGAGAGAGAGAGGAATTTGGTATAGCATTAACCAAAGGACAGATGATATGGGCGCCCAAATTTTGGTTTGATGGGGGCAACCCCTTTCCAAAAAGATTTTGTTTAAAGACTAATGCTATATTTTTCAAATTTAAATTTTAAATTTACAGATGATCTGACAATGAGATCACTGTGAACCCACTAAATGTTGATTAGAGGATGTTAAAATTGAATGACCCCACAATAATTGTACTTTCATATCATTTGAAATATGAATTTAAAATTAGATTTGAAAAACATAACATTACTTTTTTTTTAAAGGTTAAATATAATTTTTGTACCTCTACTCTATATTTTTTAAATTAATTTTATGCCATCTATTATTGTCACGACCCATCCCGCTAACGTGCGGAAACAGGACACGTGGCACGCCACCAAGGCTCAACCATTTCGTCTTATAACAATACGCAGCGGAAAAGTAATTTAAAACAACCTCGAGTGTATAAAACTTTGAAAACATTACCCTCCGAGTTATAAAATCCGTGTAAAATTGAAAACGCAATTACATTTCGAAACGAAAGGTTTTATGTTAAAAGGGGTCCCAAAGGTACCCTAAGAACCAATCGAAACATTTCCAAAAGTTGCGAAAGGTATAGAAAAAAGTTTCTGACAGGGGGTATTTCGACCGGTCGAACGACCCCATTCGACCGGTCGAATGACCCTCTGGCAGAATCCTGCAGAATGCTGCAGAATTTTGCCAAAGCATCACTTAACCTCTTCACTTCCATGCTTCCTAACATGTTGAAAACTTTTTAAACTTCACCATCTATACTAGATTTTCAAGATCGTCATAACGACATAATAATCCACAGAAAGAGATAATTAACGGAACAAGCTAAGGCTTGTTTGGCTCAAAATATAAAAGAACAAGTACAATCCTTCAAACCGTTAAATTTACAAGTAGAACCTTCCAAAACACGAATCCACGAGTTCGGATTCATTACCACGAATTCAAAAGGAGTTTAGTACATAACATGACCTTACAATTCCATTCCAAAACTTAAAAGTGACGTTTCTAGTCCTAACTTCCAAAAATTTCATTATCAACCAAGGAATGGAAGACAAAAGCATATACAAAGTGGTTCAACCCCGTCGTTCCCGCGGTCTCACTCTTTGCGCTTCTTTTTCCCTTTCTTCCTGTCACCTGCAATGGAGGAAATCTCCACTGCTCAGCTATATGCTGAGTGTACAATTCTAAACAAATGCATATGAGGCAATTCATGTTTTAAACATCTAAATCACATAATTTAGTCTCCGGGGAGAGAGATACGCATTCACCCAGTATATCGGCAAGTCTTAAATCTTAAACCGCGATGTCAATGGTTAGCCAAGGATCACTCAACCATTACACCCATCTGCTCTGGTTGGCCACTTCCCACACCAAGCAAGTAGTCGTCACTACTATAAACTCTCAAACATCGAGAGGCGTGCACCGACGTAAAATTATATCAAACTCCCCTTTGACCCACATAGACATTTAACATACTCACATAATCATGTCACCGTGCTTTTCTATACATACTCGCTAACTTTAACGGGCCTAATTTAACACATAAGTTTGCCCGGATCACAAGTCATACAAAATATCTAAAACATCCAAAATTGTCTATATTACATAGGTTCGGAATTCATACCTCGTGCGATTTTCCTATAACTTCGAAGGATGAACTAGAAGGTCGATTAAACGTCAGATTTCGAATATCAAGCGATTCCTACAAGTTTACATGCGTTTACCCCAAAATTCTAACATTAGGATTTTTATAAAACTTAACCAAACTTGTCCTAACTAGTATCAAAACGAAGCCCTTACCTCAAGGAGTTCGAATCTCAAATTTGGTTGAAAACTGACGGACGAACGGTCGCCGTTTGTCGTCGCAAAGTCCGTAGCAATCAATCTCCCTTTCTCTCTCCTCTCCCAAGATATTATATAAGTTTTGTAACTAATGCAAATACATCCACTCCTATTTATAGACAAACTCTTCGGAAATCTCGTTTACTCCCCCGTGAGTTTCTTAAACTTGTAGTTAACTCCCGAAACTTCGCACACGTCCATTTTACAACTTTACGAGTGAAAATTATCAATTTCAAAAGTTTTCGACTAAGACTCGTTTGGGTCTAAAAATACGTCCGAAAACTGAATTATGTGGAATCTCTACACAACCTACCTTTTTATGACGTGTCACTCACGTTCTCACCACAGTTCTCAAAATGATATCAAACAGTACCAAAATTACCAGAATTTACTCTTCGCAAATAAATTCACTATTCATGAAATATCAAATAGTTCAAATAACATTTAAAGCATATAAATGTCATTTAGTCATACGGATGCCTCATGGTCCTCCGATTACCGTGTCCTCAATCGACACTCCACCGTTGACTACAGTCAACTACTTATCACAAATTATTAATTAACATCGATAATTTGTGAAATTCAAATATGCATGTTAAAACCATGAATCTTTGGAACGGTTGTGACAACTCTCCCCTCCAAAAAGGAAGTTTGTCCCCAAACTTATACCTCATCGGTCGAAAAGATGCGGATACTCACTCAGCATCTCCTCCTCATTCTCCCACGTAGCTTCCTCGATCGTATGGTTACGCCATAATACCTTCACCATCGGAATCGTCTTCGTTCTCAACACTTGTTCTTTCCGATCCAAAATCTCCATAGGATGTTCTATGTAACTCAAGTCCTCTTGAATCTGTAACGGTTCCGGTATTATGATCTTACTCGTGTCTGTCATACATCGTCTCAACATCGATACGTGAAACACATTGTGCACTTGCTCCAGCTCAGATGATAAGGCTAATCGGTAAGCCACTAGCCCTACCCTCTCTAGGATCTCAAAAGGTCCTACAAATCGCGGGTGAAGTTTTCCCCGTTTCCCAAATCGAACAATGCCTTTTGAAGGCGATACTCGTAAGTACACAAAGTCTCCTACTTCAAATGACATCGGTCGCCGTTTAGAGTCCGCATAACTTTTATAACGACTCTGAGCTACCTTAAGTCGTTCCTGGATCAATTTCACCTTCTCGGTAGTCATTTGCACCATCTCAGGTCCTAACAATCTTCTTTCTCCAACCTCGGTCCAACAAACCGGTGATCGGCACTTACGCCCATACAAAGCTTCATACGGTGCCATTCCAATACTGGACTGGAATCCATTGTTATAAGCAAATTCAATTAACGGCAAGTGGTGCTCCCAATCACTCCCAAAATCTAGAACACACAGTCTCAACATATCTTCCAAGGTCTGAATCGTTCGTTCTGACTGTCCATCGGTCTGAGGATGAAATGCAGTACTAAAACTCAACTTAGTACCCATAGCTTTCTGTAGACTTCCCCAAAACCTCGATGTAAAACTACTATCGCGATCTGATACTATCACTGCTGGAACCCCATGTAGTCTTACAATCTCCCTCACATACAATTCTGCTAACTTGAATGGCTTAGTCGTCTTGATTGGTAGAAAATGTGCTGATTTCGTCAATCTATCAACTATGACCCAAATCTTGTCATTCTTGTTGGGTGATCGCGGAAATCCGGATACAAAATCCATCGTGATCTCGTCCCACTTCCATTCTGACACTGGTAACGGCTGTAGTAACCCCGCGAGTACTTGTCTCTCTGCTTTCACTTGCTGACATGCTGAACACTCAGAAACATACTTAGCAATCTCACGCTTCATGCCCTTCCACCAAAAGTTTTCTCTCAAATTTCTGTACATTTTATTGCTTCCCGGATGTACTGAGTATCTAGTGCTATGTGCTTCTTCCAGAATCCTCTCTTTCAAGCCTTTCACATTTGGTACACATAATCGATCTCCAAGTTTCAACGTTCCTTCTTCTAAGGTAAAACCAGGTCGCTTTTCCAAAGGTACCTCGTCTCTCATTTTGCACAAGTAAACATCATTAAACTGTTCCCTCTTGATCTCATCAATAATATCTGGGTGCGCTATGATTGCCATCATTAAGCCATCATTGGTCCCTGGAATTACATCCAATTCTAAGCGTTCCATCTCTTTTGTCAATTCTTTTTGTTGGGTTAGCTCGTCGGCTAAATTCCTTGACGTCTTCCGGCTTAATGCATCGGCTACTACATTAGCCTTTCCCGGATGATACTCAATCGAAAGATCGTAATCCTTCATCAGCTCCAACCATCTTCGCTGTCTCATGTTCAAGTCCCGTTGGGTGAAAATGTATTTCAAACTTTTATGATCGGTGAAAATCTCACACTTTTCCCCGTACAAATAATGTCGCCATATCTTCAAGGCATGAATTACCGCGGCCAATTCAAGATCGTGAGTCGGATAGTTTACTTCATGTGTCTTCAACTGTCTAGAAGCATAAGCAATTACTTTACCACTTTGCATAAGCACACATCCCAATCCTTGGTGTGAAGCATCACTATAGATTACAAATCCTTCAGTTCCAGATGGTATTGTCAAGATAGGCGCCCTTGTCAACCTTGACTTCAACTCTTGAAAACTGTCTTCACATTCTTGACTCCATTCGAAGGTAATCCCTTTCCTCATCAACCTGGTCATAGGTAAAGAAATCTTCGAAAAATGTTCAATAAAACGGCGATAGTACCCTGCTAATCCCAAGAAACTTCGGATTTCAGATACAGATGTCGGTCTTTGCCAATTTGATACTGCTTCCACTTTGTGAGGATCAACTGAAACTCCATTCTTGTCAATCACGTGACCAAGAAAAGTAATGCTAGGTAACCAAAATTCACATTTCTTGAATTTTCCAAACAGTTGCTTCTCCCGCAATCTCTGAAGTATAAGTCTCAATTGCTTCTCGTGCTCTACTTCACTCGATGAATAGATAAGAATGTCATCAATGAACACTATCACAAAATCGTCCAAGTAGTCCTTGAAGACCCGGTTCATAAGATCCATGAACGCAGCTGGTGCATTTGTAACTCCAAATGGCATGACTAGAAATTCATAATGTCCGTATCGCGTTCTGAAAGCAGTTTTCTCAACATCTTCAGCCTTCACTTTCAACTGATGGTAACCCGACCTCAGGTCTATCTTGGAGAATACTTGTGCCCCACGAAGTTGATCAAATAAGTCATCAATTCTCGGCAGTGGATACTTGTTCTTAATTGTCAACTTGTTCAGTTCTCGATAGTCGACACACATACGCATTGAACCATCTTTCTTCTTGACAAACAACACTGGAGCTCCCCACGGCGATATACTAGGTCGAATGAAACCCTTGTCAAGTAGTTCTTGTAGTTGGATTTTCAGCTCTTTCAATTCAACAGGTGCCATTCTATACGGTGCCTTGGATACAGGTCTTGCGTCTGGCATTACCTCAATGGTGAATTCAATTTCCCTCTCAATCAAAACATCTGGTAGATCGTCAGGAAATACATCTGGATATTCTCGTACTATCGGAATGTCTTCTACTCTTGATTCGGTCGTTGCGGTGTCAGTCACCGAACACAGAAATCCTTGACATCCTTTTCTCAATAACCTTCCCGCTCGGATAGCTGAAATCAAGTACGGCGGCGGTATAACCCCACTCCCTTGAAAGCAAAAGTTCCCATGTACCGCTGATCGAAAGTTAACCTCTTTCCGTTTACAGTCTATGGTGGCTCGGTTAAGGGCTAACCAATCCATCCCCAATATCACATCGAAATGATTCACCACAATCGGTATAAGGTCTACAGTCATCAACTTCTCGCCCAATTTGATTTCACAGTTCTTATATATTGTAGACGTCACTATCGATTTACTAAGTGGCACAGAAACAGACAATTCATATCCTAACGGTGCCGATTTAACATTCAAATTTTCAACAAAGGCATGCGATACAAATGAATGCGTAGACCCTGAGTCAACAAGTATGTGTGCTAAGTGTGAACATACAAGCACCATACCTGAGACCACTGTCTCCGAAGCAGCCATATCCCCTGGGTTCATCTGAAATGACCTCCCTTGTCGTTGTTCCGTCCTTTGTCCCCCATCGTTAGTTTGTCGAGGCTTCGAACCACTAGAAGCCATAGAACTAGCTCCTTGTTGAGGACGCTTCCTCGGGCACTCCTTGGATTGATGTCCAAACATTCCACAATCGTAGCACTTGCCCCTCATATCAGGTGTAGTACTTGCACTGTTCATCCCTTGGGTTTTGTTCTGGAAATTTGTCATAAAACATCGACCGGTGTGTGGCCGATTACACAATGGACACAACGGTATGTTACTTGCCGGCTTCCTGAACCCACTGAAACTAGAGTTAGAGCCTTTTGCAAACGGCCTCTTGAAAGATCCACTATAGTTCCGGTCATTACCCTCGTGGTTTCTCTTTCCTTGTTGGCTTTGCTGATTTTGCCTCGATCTCTCCATTCCACTTTCGGCTACAAGTGCCGTTTGTTGTACTGCTGCTACAGTTGAATGTTCATAGGTTTCAACCCTCAAGCGGATATTATCCCTCAACCCATCTTCATATTTCCTTGCTCTATCTTCTTCTGTCAACACAGATCCTTTTCCAAACCTCAACAAAGCGTTATACCTTGAAGTGTATTCCGTCACAGTCATATCTCCTTGTCGGAGATTATCAAACTCTCTCTTCTTCGCATTAAGAGCAGCCCTTGGAAAGAATTGGCGATTAAACTCTGCTTTGAATCCCTCCCAAGTTATTGGTGCTCTTTGGTCTAGAACGTTCACCCACCAGTTCTGGGCTTCACCCTTAAGTACATCACTGGCATTCTCAATTTTCTCCTTATCGGTCATCGGAATCGATCGGAAAATTCTCTCCATATCCATGATCCAATGTTCTGCGAGCGTTGGGTCGGGTGTCCCATGAAATTCCATCGGTTTCTTCCGGGAAAACTGTTCTGATATTGACCTCATACCCCTATTTTCAGGCGCATGTACTACAACTATCGGTTCTGGCTCCAATGGAGGTGTTGGAGGTAATCTGTCCGCTATATTTCGTATCATCTCTCCCATGTTCCCCATCATTTCAGCCATTTCATTCATTCGGCGAGTATGTGGCGATAATTCTCGTTCTTCGTCACTCATGATTATAGTCCTGTCAATCTCAATGCATAAACACTATGCATGTACAACAATAACAATATCATGTATGTAAAACAACATACATATACATCAAACATCTCTACAATGTATGGATGCATTCTTGAATATGATAATTCACTCAACACTCCACTCGTCGTCGAACGTTCCCAAAGTTTTGTTACCTATTGCTCTGATACCAATAAATGTCACGACCCATCCCGCTAACGTGCGGAAACAGGACACGTGGCACGCCACCAAGGCTCAACCATTTCGTCTTATAACAATACGCAGCGGAAAAGTAATTTAAAACAACCTCGAGTGTATAAAACTTTGAAAACATTACCCTCCGAGTTATAAAATCCGTGTAAAATTGAAAACGCAATTACATTTCGAAACGAAAGGTTTTATGTTAAAAGGGGTCCCAAAGGTACCCTAAGAACCAATCGAAACATTTCCAAAAGTTGCGAAAGGTATAGAAAAAAGTTTCTGACAGGGGGTATTTCGACCGGTCGAACGACCCCATTCGACCGGTCGAATGACCCTCTGGCAGAATCCTGCAGAATGCTGCAGAATTTTGCCAAAGCATCACTTAACCTCTTCACTTCCATGCTTCCTAACATGTTGAAAACTTTTTAAACTTCACCATCTATACTAGATTTTCAAGATCGTCATAACGACATAATAATCCACAGAAAGAGATAATTAACGGAACAAGCTAAGGCTTGTTTGGCTCAAAATATAAAAGAACAAGTACAATCCTTCAAACCGTTAAATTTACAAGTAGAACCTTCCAAAACACGAATCCACGAGTTCGGATTCATTACCACGAATTCAAAAGGAGTTTAGTACATAACATGACCTTACAATTCCATTCCAAAACTTAAAAGTGACGTTTCTAGTCCTAACTTCCAAAAATTTCATTATCAACCAAGGAATGGAAGACAAAAGCATATACAAAGTGGTTCAACCCCGTCGTTCCCGCGGTCTCACTCTTTGCGCTTCTTTTTCCCTTTCTTCCTGTCACCTGCAATGGAGGAAATCTCCACTGCTCAGCTATATGCTGAGTGTACAATTCTAAACAAATGCATATGAGGCAATTCATGTTTTAAACATCTAAATCACATAATTTAGTCTCCGGGGAGAGAGATACGCATTCACCCAGTATATCGGCAAGTCTTAAATCTTAAACCGCGATGTCAATGGTTAGCCAAGGATCACTCAACCATTACACCCATCTGCTCTGGTTGGCCACTTCCCACACCAAGCAAGTAGTCGTCACTACTATAAACTCTCAAACATCGAGAGGCGTGCACCGACGTAAAATTATATCAAACTCCCCTTTGACCCACATAGACATTTAACATACTCACATAATCATGTCACCGTGCTTTTCTATACATACTCGCTAACTTTAACGGGCCTAATTTAACACATAAGTTTGCCCGGATCACAAGTCATACAAAATATCTAAAACATCCAAAATTGTCTATATTACATAGGTTCGGAATTCATACCTCGTGCGATTTTCCTATAACTTCGAAGGATGAACTAGAAGGTCGATTAAACGTCAGATTTCGAATATCAAGCGATTCCTACAAGTTTACATGCGTTTACCCCAAAATTCTAACATTAGGATTTTTATAAAACTTAACCAAACTTGTCCTAACTAGTATCAAAACGAAGCCCTTACCTCAAGGAGTTCGAATCTCAAATTTGGTTGAAAACTGACGGACGAACGGTCGCCGTTTGTCGTCGCAAAGTCCGTAGCAATCAATCTCCCTTTCTCTCTCCTCTCCCAAGATATTATATAAGTTTTGTAACTAATGCAAATACATCCACTCCTATTTATAGACAAACTCGTCGGAAATCTCGTTTACTCCCCCGTGAGTTTCTTAAACTTGTAGTTAACTCCCGAAACTTCGCACACGTCCATTTTACAACTTTACGAGTGAAAATTATCAATTTCAAAAGTTTTCGACTAAGACTCGTTTGGGTCTAAAAATACGTCCGAAAACTGAATTATGTGGAATCTCTACACAACCTACCTTTTTATGACGTGTCACTCACGTTCTCACCACAGTTCTCAAAATGATATCAAACAGTACCAAAATTACCAGAATTTACTCTTCGCAAATAAATTCACTATTCATGAAATATCAAATAGTTCAAATAACATTTAAAGCATATAAATGTCATTTAGTCATACGGATGCCTCATGGTCCTCCGATTACCGTGTCCTCAATCGACACTCCACCGTTGACTACAGTCAACTACTTATCACAAATTATTAATTAACATCGATAATTTGTGAAATTCAAATATGCATGTTAAAACCATGAATCTTTGGAACGGTTGTGACAATTATAAATTGTTAAATGTCTTCCATTTTAATCAATTTTAATTGAAGAGAATCAGTTTCAATTGAAGACTATCATGATCATTTTTTGAAGGTCTTCAATTGTCAAGTCCATTAACTATTGTCTTCAGGAATTTTCTCTCTAACTTTCCACTCTCTCAAACTTAAAAACCCTTTCATTGTCGGCGATTATCCAGGGAGTCTTTGGTTCTTCTTCTTTGTTTGTTTGTTTGTCTCTCTTTAGGAGAGTTTGTCCCTCTTTGGAAGGATTTTGTCCCTCTTTAGGAGGTTTTGTCCCTCTTCATATCTTTGTTCTATGATTGAATCTGGCCTTTCATCGCAGATCCGTCGACGGTACGTTTTTCGTTAGATTGGTTCATGGATGAGCTCTTTTTGCAATTATAGTCACACTTATAGAGTATTTTTGCTGAAGTTTGTTGGCAGCTGTTAGAATCGTTGAGGGAAATGAAGAAGATTGTATTAAGGGTGTCTATCAAACATTACAATATGGTGCCTTTACAGAGGTCTAGAGATGATTCTAAAAAGGAGAGAAAATGCTAGTTAAGAAAGAGAATAATTAGGGGTTATAGTTAGAGATACATTATACATAGACAATATGAACTTAGACTAATTATTCTAACAGCCCCCCTTTAAACTCAAGGTGGAAAATGGAAACAACTTGAGTTAATTTGGAAACTGAATCCTGAAGCCGTCTTAGAGGTAGAGCCTTTGTGATAAACAACAGAGTGAGCCGGATAGTGCGGTTAATGGTCCAGCTATAGGGGATGCCTGAGGGAGTGATGGCCAAGAGGTGCTAGACGAAGGTTTGACGGAGTAGGAGGTCGGGCGGTGGAGGTAAGGTACGGCCAGTCAGAGGTTCGACGGAGGAAGAGGCTGGGTGGTGTGAGATCCGGTCGATCAGAGGTCCGATAGATGCAATGTTGATGAGGTTGAGATCTGGTTGATTGGGAGGACTGATAGAGGCCGGGTATATGAGGTAGCGATCCGACAGATCGGGAGGTCCGATAGAGAGGCCGGTTGGTAAGGATTGCGATCTCTACCTCCACCACCTAGCCTCTATCGGACTCCTGATCGGACGGATCTCCACCTCACCAACCGGTCTCTCTATTGAGCCTCGGATCCAATTGGGAGGTTCAATAGAGAGACCGGTTGGTGATGTAGAGTGATCAGGAGGTCCGATAGAGGCTAGGTGGTGGAGGTAGAGATCCCAACCCTTACCAACCGGCCTCTCTATTGGACCTCCCAATCGGCCAGATCTCTATCTCAAATACCCGGCCTCTCTATCGGTCCTCCCGATCGGCCGAATCTCAACCTCATCAACACAGCCTCTATCGGACCTTTGATCGACATGATCTCATACCACCTGGCCTCTTTCTCCGTCGAACCTCCGATCGGCCGAACCTTAATTCACCACCTCCACCACTCGGCCTCCTACTCTGTTGGACCTTCGTCTACCACCTCCTGGCCACCACTTCCTCAAGCATCCTCTATAGCTGGACCATCAACTGCATTGTGCGGCTCACTCTGCTGTTTATCACAAAGGCTTTACCTCTAAGATGACTTTAGGATTCAGTTTTGACGATGTGGCGATGGGTGGGGCAGATGTGGTGATAAACGATGATGATGATGTTATGATTTGGTGATGATATGCTGGTGCTAATAAAATTAGTGGTGACACATCTTAGGTTGGTGTCCTTGGGGATAACCAGTGGGGTGGTGATGGTGAGTTCGATGGAAGAACAAATGGGCCTAAGGGAAAGGAATGGTGGTTAGGCTTTTAAAAAAAAAACCCTAAATGGGCTGAAGAGAAAACAATAGTTATTGGGTTTAATGTTTGGGGAATTTGATTTAGGTTGCTGGGTGTTGTGGCAGGGAGATATATGTCAAGGAGACAATATGGTCTTCAATTGGGCTTGTTAACAATATGGGCTTGTTCAAAAATAAAAACAAATAGAAATTTGGTGACCTGTGTGCATGGTTGCGATGGTGATTAGGGGTATACAAAAAAAACTAACCCCGAAACCGACCGACCAAACTGACCAAACTGAGGTCATTCGGTCGGCTTTCAAACTTATAGTCCAAGAAGAAAATCGAACAGACCGACTGAAACACCCCAAAGCCCCGACCGAACTGAACCTATTGGTCGGCTTTTTTTATGTGACAAAACAGAGGAAAATTGACCAAAAACCGACCGTGAACACCCCTAATGGTGATGAATAACAGCTGACTATGGGATCGATCAGAGTGGTCGATGGGTGATAATGATAGTGATGAGGTTGTGGGATGATGGTGAGGTAGCGGTGGGATGGTGACTCAATAAAGGTCTTGTTTGGTAAGTTGGATTGCAATGGAGAGAGCGGAATGTATGATTTTATCTTGATCGAGGTCCGACGGGTGACATGATCGTCACCCGTCAATGGTGGCGGGATACATTAGAGCTGTAGCCAAGGTCCAGGAGCTTATAGCTCTGATGCCATGTTAGAATAGTTAAGGGAAATGAAGAAGATGGTATTAAGGGTGTGTATCAAACATTACAATAGGGTGCCTTTACATAGGTCTAGAAATGATCCTAAAAAGGAGATAAAATACTAATTAAGAAAGAGAATAATTAGGGGGTATAATTAGAGGTACATTGAACATAGACAATATGAACCTAGAATAATTATTCTAGCACCAACTTTTTTCTTTATTCCTGGCTCTGTGTTGAGTTACACCACAGTCCGAGATATTTTTGAATCAATTTGAAAATTGCAGTACAACTCAAGAGATTGTTGTGCTTTACTTTGTAATTTTTTTTATTTTGATTTGTACTTGTTTCTTTTGAAACTTGTGTTTGTTATGGTAAATTTAAATTTTTCTGATGTTGTCATAAAAATAAAAATAAAACTATTGTCTTCAATTAAAATTAATTTAAAAATTAAAAGGGCCTTAAGATGCAATGAGTAATCTTGGCCACTAAAAGGAAATAAAAAAACTTGCAAGCTTCGGAGAATTATGTGTAAAGTTGAATAATTTGTCTCTTTCCCCGTACATGTATTCATATATATGCATTATGTTGATTGTTGAAATAGACATATAACTTACAATTATTTCTATCTCAAGAAGCGAAAGTACGTACTTCATTGAAGACATATATATATATATATATATATATTTGGACTGTGTCTCAGAATCTAACTAACATGACATGGATGATATTAGTAGGTTAGAGAGTTAGTAATACACGGACAGACAAGGGGTGGGGGCATATCCCACTTTAAAAAAATTGTCTGCCTTGATTACTTCTCTGTAGAGACTTGAACCCATAACTTCCCCATTGGAGGAATGCCCTGGCCAACTTGACTAGCAAGCTGGTTAAAGACACATATCTTCACTACTATAGAGTATAGATGTGGTGGTTTAAGAGTTGAATGAATTATTCCTAGCTGGTTGTGGTTGGAATTGGGATACCCTTGTAACTTTTCATAATAATTTAATAAGAAAATAAAAAATCACAGGCTTAATCTCTTGAGTTATGTCGTAAACAATAGGAGGGCTGGGCTGCCATTATCAGTGAACAAAAAAAAAATCGCTCTCTCTCTCTCTCTCTCTCTCTCTCTCTCTCTCTTTCCCTTTCAATTTTTTTTTTTTAATTTTTTCTAAGCAGAAAAAGTGAACACATGGGTTTTTGCTGCTATTGCACGCCCAATGAAACAGTCCCTTCAATCCTCCATTATTTCCTCTTTATATTTATTGTGCGTTTGACTTGACCACATTTTTCTTCATTGGCTTCCATTCCTATTTCTCTAGCTCATTCTTTTTTTTTGCTTTTTATACGTTTTGTTTGGATAAACTTGAGTTACTTCCTGTTTATTTATTTTTTAAAAGAAAAAAATGAGTATCAATCTGTTTGCCTTTGTTTGGTTCATAAATTTTGTGAGGAAAAAAAGAGGGAAGAGGAAAATAAGATAGAAAACTAGTCTCATCCCTAAAGTAAAAGGAACCAATTTCTCATCATGTTTTCCTTCTCCCCCCCTCTTCCCTCATGAAATCTATACACCAAGCAAAGCCTTAAGGGGAGATCTTTCTTGTTTTGTTTTTCACCCATATTGTAGGGTAATCTCAAAAGATATGAATTCTCTTTATAATTGTGGTTTTTTTTGGGGGTATGAGACTCGAATAATAACCCAACCGTCCACATAATATGTCATCATGATATTTTTTTTTTAAATTCTACCACAAGAAGTTTCGGTGAATAATGTTCTAGTAATTTAAACAAGAGTTTTTTTTAGTGTTAAACCCCCCGGAAGATTACTTGTCTAGCCTAAGGTCCAACAAGAAAACACCTTTATTTAAAATAAAATAAAAAAACCTCAACACTTTTCAAGTCCAAAAATAGCCTTGCTATAAAATATCATTCGCCGTCTTCTTCTTCAACTCTAGCAACAATATTCTTAAGCCCTAACCCTACCTGCCAACCAGTCTGCCACCATCGCTGCCAATCAGCCCGTCACCGTTGCGTCCGACGTCCCCATCATCTTCATCAGATTGTGACTAACACAATCATCTTCATCAGATTGCAACTACCACCATCATCTTCATCAGATCATCGCGCTACCATTGTCGTCAACCAACTCGCCACCGCCGCCATCATCTTCATCAAATTATGAACGCCACCTTCATTACAAGTCGTCATCGTCAACATGTCCATATCCATATCCATCTCCATCTTCATTACCACTGATTTGCTCCATCAAACCATCGACGAGAAAAGCAGATGATGACCTCGATCTCCATCTCCATTTCACAAATCAGTTTGTGAATTTTACAATCTCCACAATATAGAGATTTACAAAATTCACTAGATGATTTTGTGCAGATCATGACCGCAATTTCTATCTACATTTCACAAATTAGTTTGTGAATTTCACAATCTTTACAGTAAATATTTTTTGAAATTTACAAAATTCACAAGTTGATTTCGTGCAGATCTTAACCACATTCACCAACTCCATTTCACAAAAATTAATTTGTAAATTTCACAATCTTCAAAACATATTGTTTTGGAAAATTTCAAATTTTACATGTTGATTTTGTGAATTTCGCGAAGGTCTGAGATCGTGATTGTTTCGGAGAAATCCTTTGCTGCCATCAACAGAGAGGAAGATGAAGGCAACGATGGAGAAGATTAAACTGCCACTGTTGTTGCTCTCATTAAGCTTGTGGGTTTGAATTCTATAGATAATGATGTTGGAGATGACGAGGATGGTAATCGGAGATGGAATGAGGACGAAGAAAGTAAGGATGGTGACCATAGATAGAAGGAGGCTGGAGATGGCGGCAATGGTGGAAGGCTGGTTGGCGGCTAGGTTAGGGTATCTTTTATCTTTCTTTCATCTTTTTTGTTTTTGTTTTTGTTTTTTTTTTTTAGGTTAGGGGTTGATGAATGATGTTTATATTTATGGACAAAAATGTCTTTTTTCTATGAGGGACCTTTTAAAAAAAAAAAAAAGGTTATCCTTTTACCACATAATTAAGTACCCTCACCAAGTATTTGAAACTAATTTTCTATTTAAACAAATTATTTTATTAACATTCTTAGTTATAAACCTATCAATGATATTAATTAGGGATAATATTGTCACACATGTCCTGTAAAATCTCTTTATTTTAAATGTAAAAATGTTTTAAATAGAATTATTAACGTGATTTAATAATTGTGGATGAGGTTGACTGTGGGTCAACGGTGGGTGTTAATCGAGGACACGAGAAATTGGTAATCAATGAGGAATTGGCGTGATTAAATATTATTTGGCTTTATCTGATTTACGTGAATAGTAAATATATCTGTTTTATATGTTTACTGATAGTTTAGATCATGTTTATGATCATTGTGGAAGATTTGATTATACCTTAATTGACACATTGAATAAAAGGTAAGTTAACTAAAAATTTCACGGAAATAGTTTTCGGAACGTAATTAGGGAAACAAACAGAACTTAGACGAAACTTTTTTGATTTAGAGATTTTCACTCATGAAGCGATAACTTAGACGTTTAAGATGTTTTGGAGAATAATTGAAAGATTAGAGAACTCATGGGGAGTTGAACATAATTTTCGATAGTATTGCCTATAAATGGGTGTTAGTGAGATATTTTATCCAAATATCTAAGGAGAGGGGGAGAAAATGGGATTTATTGACTCCGGGCTTTGCGACGCAGAACGATGACCGTTCGTCCAACAATTTTCATCCAAATATATATTTCTGGAATTCTTGAGGTAAGACCTACGTTTTGATACTTGTTAGTCCATGTTTGGCAAACTTTTACGAAAATCCTAATTTTGTGTTTTCTTGGAAACGTATGAAAACTTGTAGGATTTACTTATAATCTGAGATTCGACGTAGATTTGGACTTCTTGTCTTTCTCTTGAAATTATAGGAGTATAGCTTGAGGTATGAATTTTAACTTATGTTATATAGGAAATGTGGGATGCTTTGAATATCAAGAGTGATATGTTGATCCGGGCAAAACTCATGTGTTAAATTAGGTCCGTTAATTTTACTCGCGAATACGTATGAAAAGCATGTTTATGTGGTTATGTGAGCATGCTATGTGTTATGTGGGTCAAAGGGGAGGTTATACAATTTCATACAGGGATTAGTTTTTCGATATTTGAGAATTTAGTAGCGACGACTACTGTGCATGGTTTGGGAGAAGGCCCAGCCAGGGCGCTGGATACATAGTAAGCAGAAGGCCTTCTACGACATTGGTTTCATTATCGGATGAATGCGTATCTCTCTCCCTAGAGGCTAGAGACTATTTGATGTGTTTTGATGATATTGAAGCATGATTTGCCATATATGCATTTGTTAGAATTGTACACTCAGCACATAGCTGAGCAGTGGACATTTACTCCATTGCAGGTGAGAAGAAGAAATAAAAGAAGAGTGAAGCTGAGGGGATGTCGGGGTCATTCCTTGTTTATATATATATATATATATTTCCATTCCAATGTTGTAATAAGAGATTTTAAGAAGTTAGAAGTATGTTTTAACGTGGAAACCTCAGAACGATTTTGTAGTATTGTAACATGTAGAACACTCTTGCAATCATGTGGTAGTGTCTGTAATACAGTTAAGGTTAAAATTGAAGTGGAGCTGGTATGTGTAGTTAGTCTCTGAATGAGATGGGTAACCTTAGAAAAGAGAATTTTTGTGGAATGTTTTGTAAAACGAAAAATAGTCGACTGGATTGGGAAAATTTTGCAAATAGTCGGCTGGACTCATGAATTTGACAAAATAGTTCTCCCCAGTTCTCAAAAGCAGTTAACCGCATTGCTGCACACAGTCGATTGGAAGTTGTTTCAAAATGGGAGTTTCTGGAGGATTCAGTACAGTCGACTGGAGAAGTCCCAGTCAACTGGAAATTGACACCACCCCCTGAAAATGTAGTTGACCGGACATGGACCAGTTGACCTGATTGGATTGCTGAGATTTCATGCTCTCTGCATTTCCAAAGCAGTTGACTGGATCCCCAATCAGTCGACTAGATTTCTATTTTCAAAGTGTTTCAAATGAGAAAAACTTTTTATAACTCTGAAATTTATGGTTTCTACATATGTTATTCCGATGCTATTATATTAATTGAATTAGATGAACCTCAGTGGCGCGTCACGTGTCATATTTCTGCCCTTAGCGGGTGTTAGTAGTATGCCCTAAAAGCCAATTAGATTGGAGTACTGTTTTAGGAATATTACCTTGTAATAACAGTTTCATATTAATAAAGGGCAAGTTTATTATTTATCATTATTGTTGTTTAACATTTATATGATATGTCCACAGAATTAAAGTTGAGAATGTATGTACTTAAAGAGTTAAGGAACAAGACCATATACTTCTTAGTTGCTTTATTCTAAAATTGTTCTTAGTCGTAGAATTATTAAATTAGGCATTTAATAATCCGGTTAGACTAATATGTGTCATGTTTATTTTATTTGATAAAATATGGCTAGTCTTAAGTCATCAGTGTGGGGACGCTGGAAGAGACATATGGGTGCTTGTTATAGAACAAGTTCACTGAACGTGATCAACTATTAGGAAAATCCAAATGGAGTTTTACTTATCTATCAATGGATTGTTCTTAGTTACAGTGGTACAAGTAATCCTTAGACCTGAGACATTACTATTGTCTTGTGTATGAGTTATTATGCTTTAACATGCACGGTGTTTAAGTTTTAATTAAGGGCATATTCATGTATTGTTGGGTATAGTAAGTCATACATGAAGACATGTGAATGTACAACAAGGAATCTATCACTCTCAAGTGAGGGAGTAACTGTCCTATGTGATCTTCTATGATATATCTATCTCAAGTAAAGCTCCCTGGCCAGGGCATGGTGAGAATTAGAAAGAGTTTTCTAATTTCACCAAATAGAAAAATATCAATTAGTTCGAGAACATATAATTAAATCTGGGTTTGATAATATGTCCATTACCCAAGAGATTTAATTGGGACATTGTTTGATAGAATGATTAAATTGTATGGTAACTGTTAACGGAAAGATTCACTATTTTTCAGACTGTCTGGGGTGTGTCATGATATACTGCTAGATGTCACTCATGACTAGTGGAAGCCCAGAAATAATAAATATTAATGTTAATTATTTCTACAAGGGAGAATTAGAAGATGTTCTAATTTAAATTAATTAGAAAGGGTTCTAATTGTAATACTTTAAAGTATTAGTACCTACTACCAGATTAGTATGAACCTAAGGGGTCACACACAAAAGGGCAATGTGTAATTAGAAGAAGTTGTGAGTGTCTACTTGATATTAAGTTGTTAATATGGAAGTAGTATAATAATATAATTAGTTTATATTTGATTTAAGAAAGTCTTCCAATCAAATATAGTTTCCTAATTAGATTAGGAAATGGACTTATAGCATTATTATATATATGAGATATGAGAAACTAAGTGGGATGCTAGTACACCCAAGTTTCTCCCAAAACTCCCAACTCATTACATCCATAAGGTCAAAAGAGTTTTTGATCTATTCACCTTTTGTCTTCTTCACTTTATTGGAGGAATGAAAAGTTTTCTTCGAGTGTGCATTGCTCGTGTGGATACTTTTAGAGATCGGACGCTTGGACGATTTGGTGAACTGTTCATGGGACGAAAGGGAATTAATATTTTGTAAAGCGCGCTTCAAGGGTAATTATTCGATTAACCCCTTATGGATGTTGTATGTATTTTGTAAATATTTTGTATATATCATAGACTTGATCATGGGATTAGTAAACCATTAAATTTTTGTTTTCCACTGCGCGAATCTTAAAGGGTTTTACATGGTTTTCTTTCAGCGGGATGGGTCGTGACAAATATAGCTTACCTTTCGCATGGTGAAATCCATTTTCATTTTATCCCCTATGGTGTAAACATTAACGCTTAACTCCCTCTAGTACCCTCTAGCTGTGATTGAACTAGAACTGTTAATTTTTCTGTCAAAACTAAGTGATTAAATACATTTTACCCCACTTGGTTTAATCCCATTTTTACTTTACCCCATGATACAAACGTTGATGTTTAACCCTCCTATGATTGTGGCTGACATGAATAGTATATTTTTTATTTTGAATTAATAGTTAACTCGATTAGAGTTTGAACTTAACACACAATTACACAACTACGGCGATGTTAAGTGTCAACCTTTAAATGATATGGGAGTAAAATAGAATGGGCCTATAAGGCCATCTCCAACGGGAGAGCCATTACACTAGCCAAATTGCCCAACTGCCAAAATGGCTAGTCTATTTCAAAAATCAGCACTCCAAGGGGCTAGCCATCACGCTCGGCAAAAATGGAGAGCCCAATTTCATGAGCCATTTTGCCGAGCATGGAGGGGAAGAGGGAAAAAATGACGCCGGCACTGTTCATGACCGTTGGTCTCCAACGGACGGATTCTACCGGCTATGAACAGTGTTTATTTCAAATTAAAACACAAATTAGGTTATAAAAATGACAGATTCAACATACCTTTTAAAAAAAAAAAAACCTCATCCTCCATCTCTCCATCTCTCCTCTCTGTGTTCTGTCTGCGCCTCCATCTCTCTCTCTCTGTTTTGTCGTGGGAGGAAGAGGACTGAAGGAGAAGAATAAGTAGGGTATCTCATGGGCTGGGCTTTTTAATTAGGTTTGTGGGCTTGTTAATTGTTTAAATTTGTTATTTAAAGTGGGTTGTGTGGGTTGGGCTTAATTAACTATTATGTAAATTAGTTTAGTCAATTTTTTTTTTTTTTTTTTTTTTGAGAAGAGTTTAGTCAATTTTTATATACTTGTTTTAGGGTTATTTATTTTTTTAGTTTTTTTGACTTTCTCATTTTTAATTTTGGGTTTTGTAAATTAAGTATTATTATAAAGTTTTTTTGACTTTTTTTAAGAATATAAAATAATTTGGAATGGGTTTTGTAAATTACTAGGCATTGTTTATATATATATATATATATTTAATTATTTGTCTTAATTTTTTATTAAATTAATTAGCTTTGTTATTTGCTATCATTTTGCTAATTGTCATTTATAAAAATTTAATTTATCTTTATTTAATTTATGTTATTTAATATTGATTGAAAATTTATGAAATACAAAATAAATGAAATGGCTAGTACTTTTGGCTAGTATGGTTGGAGACAATTAAGAAAATTCACTATGCATTTTACTATTCATCTAGGCAAAATGGTGATTTGCCTAGTCAAAATAGCTACTCCCATTGGAGTTGCTCTAACCCCATCCTGTAAAACATATTTTATTTAATCTTATAAATTACTTCTACTTTTTTTTTTTCACCTTTCCCTTGTATGATAGAGAGCCTCGGAACACTTTTGTTTCCCCCCGAAAAAAGAGCCTTGGAACTCGGAAGCTCTACCAGAGATGGTGTCATTAATTTCTAAAAATAGCATGCTTTGTGGCATGGTGATCATGGCCACACCATGATAGGTCTTTTGGATTTTTTTTTTTTTTTTTTTTCTTCCAACTTTTTGGACTTGCATTTCCTCCAACAGGTTTAGATTTTTTTTTAGAATGTCACGAGCTTTGAACCTTCTCACTACTTTATTATTTGCTAAATTTAGTGTTAACGTTGTACAATTAACCATCAGAGTCCCTCTTTCATTTCTCTATGCTATACTCCTTTTCGTTCTCTGCTCTCTCTATGCTCATCACATGTGAACTTTCAGTTTCGCAATTGAATCTTTCCATAATATCCACCGTCACTATACGGCTATGCCAGTCCTTGATTTGTAACTAGATATATATAACTCAGTGTCTAAAGTCATTATTGAACAATTTTGGTGGCACATTTCGATCAATTATAACAAAACATTTTCATAAGCAAAATGCACTTAAGAGAGTATTTTTACTCACCCTTTTTGGTTCACCATTGCTCACCCAGGCCTTTACTGGATGATATATGTCCCATTTTATCCTTGTACTACACAAGTCACCCAGTGAAGACCTTGGTGAGCAATGGTGAACCAAAATTGAGTTAGCAAAAATGCTCTCTTAACCAAAGGACTCGTAAGCCAATAGTCAAATATCTCTTACGGCCCGTTTGGTTCATGGATTCTAAGGGTGGATTTTGATTCCTCCCGAAGATTATTAATAATCTTAAAATATATCTTTGTTTGGTTCATGGAATATTTAAAGAATTGTGAGTCCCACTGGATTTAGAATCCACCCAAAGGTGGAAAATATGATAGATTCTAAATCCTAACTTAGAGGTGGTATTCCTAAGGATTACTGGGGTTTTGATTTACTATTTTCATAATACCTAAACTAGCATTTATTAGACTATTAAACAAACAAATAATGTAATCAGAAGAAATTTATGATTATGATTATTATTATTTTCTAAAATGGAGAGATTGGTAGATGAGATTGTTTATGATGATTTCTTATGCTTGAAACATTATATTTGATGTTCGTTTAATGACTGAATTCAAATTTGGGTTGCTATTTGTTAATGATTGAAAAGTCTATATGATATTACAATAACTACATATTTGGCATATTGTGATTTGTACGTTAGACCTATACATGTTTTACGATTAAAAATATAATATATCTTTTGTTATTATTCAAATATATTTTAACTACATGTAATTGTTTAGACTCATGTTCATGTTTTAATTACTCTATTTATCTCATTTTTTTTTATGTGTAATTGATTTTTAGATTTATACCATTATTTTTTTTCAATCACCCTCCATTTTTAGAGGGTTGACAATTTGATTTTAACTCATACATTCTTTTAGCCTTCAAGTGTAGTTTAGGTATTTAATAATATTTCCATTTCATTTTTCTTGACCCAACCAAACACTGGATTCTAAATCTAGCTAGAATTCTATTGGTGAACCAAATATTTTGCAGGGATTCAAATTCCTGGTAAAGTGATTACTGGTATTATGATTCTTAGTAATCAGAATCCACCTAAAATAATCCGTGAAACAAACGGGCCGTTAAGCCAAATGCCAAACAACTCTCGAACCAAAATAAGTTTGTCCAAAATTTTATTTTTGAAAAACTAGTTAAGGTATGTTTGGCTTAGGGTTAATAATTTGGGAATGTTTGGATTAAGGTTTGGGCTTAGGGGGTGTTTGGCTATTGTTGGGGTTAAGGACTGTTTGGAGACTACACAAAATAAGGCCTTCAAACAAAAATTTCCAAACAATAAGATTTTAAAAAAGTTTTCCAAATAGAAGTTGCCTAAAATAAAGTTTTCCAAATTGTAGGGAGAAAATTCCAAATTGAGGGAAAATCTAGGAAAATTTTGATGCATTAAATAAAACACTAAAATTGGAATCACAATAAATTAAGGCTATAACTTAAAAGTTTTAGTCATAACATATACTAAAATCTCACAAAATGTCCAAGTCAGCACATAGATGAGCTGATTTTTGGAGTTTAATGCCAAAATAGTACTGACTTTCAAATAAATTTTCAAACTAATACACTTGATAAAGTAATTCCCATTATAGTACTCTTTCACCATCCCCATCTATTATATATTTAAGGCCCGTTTGGTTCATGGATTCATAGGGTGAATTTTGATTCCACCCGAATATTACTAGTAATCTTAAAATATATCTTTGTTTGGTTCATGGAATATTTAAAGAATTGTGGATCCCACTGGATTTAAAATCCACCCAAAGGTGGAAAATAGGGTGGATTTTAAATCCTAGCTTAGAGGTGGTATTCCTAAGGATTACTGGGGTTTTGATTTACTATTTTCATAATACCTAAACTAGCCTTTATTATACTATTAAACAAACAAATAATGTGATCAAAAGAAATTTATGATTATAATTATTATTATTTTCTAAAATCGAGAGATTGGTAGATGAGATTGTTTATGATGATTTCTTATGCTTGAAACATTATATTTGATGTTAGTTTAATGACTGAATTCAAATTTGGGTTGCTATTTGTTAATAATTGAAAAGTCTATATGATATTACAATAACTATATATTTGGCATATTGTGATTTGTACGTTAGACCTATACATGTTTTAAGATTAAAAATATAATATATCTTTTGTTATTATTCAAATATATTTTAACTATATGTAATAGTTTAGACTCATGTTCATGTCTTAATCACTCTATTTATCTCATTTTTTATGTGTTATTGATTTTTAGATTTATACCATTATTTTTTTTCAGTCACCCTCCATTTTTAGAGGGTTGACAATTTGATTTTAACTCATGCATTCTTTTAGCCTTCAAGAGTAGTTTAGGTATTTAATAATATTTTCATTTCATTTTCCTTGACCCAACCAAACACCGGATTCTAAATCCAGCTAGAATTCTATTGGTGAACCAAATATTTTGCAGGGATTCAAATTGCTGGTAAAGTGATTACTGGTATTATGATTCCTAGTAATCAAAATCCACCTAAAATAATCCGTGAAACAAACGGACCATTAATGAAAAATGTGACTTTAATGTTAGAGAAGTTGAGTAACCCACTAGATATAACACACAAACACACGCACTCTCTAATACAAATATATATATATATATATATAAATTAATGTATGTACATATTATGTAATTTATATGTAATTAGCCACCCTACCTAGCCCTTCAACACCTCCGCCTTAAATATAAGGACTGTTGTTTTATAAAAATGGGAGAAAGGAAGTTACCCAGGTGCTAGAATCACAAATTTTGAAAATTCTTGAATAACATTTTTAATTTTATTATTTTTGCGCAAAGCATTAGGTGCGTCACTCAACAGGGTCGCAACTCGCAAGGCAATTAACTAAGGAGCATATTAAGCACATAAAAAAATGATACAACCTTAATTTTGAATATGAATCTATCATCGATGGCTAATTTGTTAATGTTGAAAATTGTATTTTCTTTTACAAAAATCCTAGACTTAAAACTCAATTAACTCCAAAGTAGTGTAATATACAAAACACGGAGAACGACAAAATTTATAGTGAAACACAAAGTGCACATATTCGATACGAATTGAAACAATCTTTTCATTAAAAAAAATTGATAAATCTAAGAGCAGAAGTACAAATTGATTTTTAAGTTTCATAAAACAAATTAAAACCTAGGATAGGAAAAATGAGAATAATAAAATAAATAAATTTTATAAAAAAAAAAATAAAAAAAAGGAATTATGTCAGAAACCATAACTATCTCAGTTGTGGTGGTGGTATACTGCATTCCTATTTATTTTCGAAATACAAGGACAAACCCCTCAACCTGTCATCCATGACTTTGGGATCCCCGCCAGTGTTTAAACGGTTTACGATAGTGAGGCAAACCCCGGGCACATGTACTGACCCCAAAACACACGCATTAGGTAAATCAGAGAGGTGAGTGGGTGGTAACTCACGTCAAACTCTGGATATGGTTCCTCCAGCTATTTCGAATGGTAATACTTGGGGCACACCCAAAGACACAACTTTTGGGACACAACCTAAGAGATGAGTCTATCTCTCTCTTGTGTCACTGTGGGGTCCAGTGACATCATAGGAGAGATATAGACATATCTTTTGGATTGTGTCCCAAAAGTTGTGTCTTTGGGTGTGTCCCAATCTTTACTCATTTTTTTTAAATCATTTTTAAATATACAAGTAGGGGATTGTTGGACAATGTGTGTATAATTGAAAATTGGAAGGAAAGCTTTGAGAAAAAACTTTTAAAAATTGCTTTTAAGTGTTGTCTTATTTACAAACCAACACAAGTGATTTTTAACTTTTCCCACATTGGAGAATTAGAAAAAGTTGGAAGGACATATATGAGTGGAGGTTAGAGTAAGGGTTGGGCCCTTGGGGCTACCAAGTTTTGTGAAGGAGAAGTGATGAGGGTTGACATTTGTTGTAGAATATTGGCCCGATAAAGTGTGAGATCTATTAACATTAGCCCCGTATGTCTAGCTTTTATCTACACTTGTTTCGTAATGTCTTTCTTTACACAATGATGCATTTCCTTGGTATATTGTTGTGTTTAGCAATTCTTATACAGGTTTACAAGCTGAATTTAAAGCAAGTTCAAAAGGAATACTGAAGAAATGAAGAAGACATGTCAGAGTTCAAAAGCAAGTCCCAATCGATTGCACCTAGTTACCTTTATTGGCAATCGATTGAAATTAATATCAATCGATTGTACCCAGTGGCAATCGATTGGCGGTACTGCTCAGTCAAATTTCTTTAATGGCATATAATCTCAGCGAATCCCATAATGATGTGATGACCAACCGTTACACATTGTATCTGGACACTTTCTGTTCGTTCATAGAGTTGTGTTTATAGGAGAGGTTAAGTAGAGAGAGGGGTTGGCTTCCTAACTTTTATCTTGTAGGTTTAATATAGAGATTCTCGTTTTGTAGCTATTTCTGGATCATTTCACTTTCATTTATTGTAGTAAACAAGTTCATTTTCAATTCCCATCTATTTTGTGATTGTTGTTATCAATCTATTCAGTTTTTAGTTTGATTTACTAGTGCAATTTCAATTTTCATGATTATTACCATGTCTAGATTTAATTTCAATAACCTATTTAAATACAACAATGTTTCTACATCTACAAATATGCTAAAGTAGACTCGTGGTTGAGAACAATATGATTGTTTCCCAGCCACTGCCATGTTCTAGAAATGAAAGTCAGTGGCAATCGATTGGATACAGAACCCAGTCGATTGCTACCGACTCAATGCCAATTGATTGGTACTCTGGGCCAATCGATTGGGAGACAATCTATGTCAATCGATTGCTGTCTATGGCAATCGATTGGTAGGATTAAGTCTTAGTCAGAACCTTTACAACATTCCAGTAACTTGGATTTCAGAATCTATGACTGATCTATTAAAGTTTAAATTGGAACATACTTTGGAATATGAGCCTTAAGGCTACTTAATTCAATGAACATTCATGATTATCATGTTGAATATTTTATATTTGACTTGCCTAGTCTAGTTCATAGTTTTAAATGGTCAAGCATTTCAGTTCTTAAAGTAAGTGAAGCTATTCATCCACTTATCGTGTACAAAGCTACATGATTAGTGGCAGGATTACCAAACTAAAATCCTAGAGAATGCTAAAAAGGCAAAGCCCTATTAGAACTTCAATGTTATAACATGGTAGTGGTTAGGACAACGTGGACTTACGTGTTCCAACACTTTGTCATGTAAAGTATCAAACCACTTCTTTCTTATTCAGTTAATTTAAACATTAATGTTTAATTTTAGTTAGTTTTATAATTTGAATCTCGAATACAGTAGGACTTCAATACCTCCACCTTATAAATCATCTTTTGTTTTCTTTTAGAATCAATCTAGGAACTTTCTGTCCGCATCTTCTGTCTCTTGGGATACAACCTAGTCTTACCAGTTATTACTAGACGTGACCGTTTACATTTGGACGTACTCGCAAGAGCACACTCGTGTCAGGAAGGACCTAGACCCAATTGGGTTTACCACAACACATGCGTGCACGTGCGTTGTGCCCCGCTCAGTTCCTGGACGGGCTTGGGTGTGGGCGTGGGCGTGGGTGTGGGTATGGGTATGTGTATGGGTATGGGTTGGGTTCGACTTGGGCCTACTCATATATATCTTTGTTTATACAAAGTTTATTTGGAAAAATAATTTTTTTAATCTGAAGTGTTTTAAGAAGACTGGACAGTTGGAGATCCAGTCTTCTCCACGTTTTTCCTTTCATATTTTTTCTCCAATGTTACCCAATTTTGTCTCCACGTTCTGCAATGTTAACTTCTGTAATGTTCTTTTTCCAACATTCTGCATTATATATATACAGAAACTGTTTTCAATTTATTCATTTCAACCAGAGTGAAAAAAAAAAACAGAACATTTTCAGTGTTACAGAGAGAGATACAATTTTATTTCTGTGTTTCCGAGCAACTATTTCCAAAGGGGTGTGAGTGTTTTGGTTTTCCTCCATGCAAGGAAAATACGAGACAGCAGCGATTCTAGGCTGCTTTTATCATGAGGACGTCGTAACCTTTTGGACAGAGCCGTGAAATGTCTTTAAGAGATCGACATTGTCTCTGACTCATCCCAAGAGAAACACCAAAGACAGTCTAAGAGTAATGTTATGCTTTCCAAATTTTGAATCACAAATGCTTCTCAAATACATGAGGGAGTTGGCCATGAAATCTAGTGAACTCGTTGCCACATCATCCAATCAAAATCCAATGAGCCCGCTGTCACATGTATTTGAATCACATGTATTTAAAAAATATTTAAGATTCAAAATTATTTTTGGAAGAACAGCATTAGTGATGTTTTAGAACCTCCCGTTAAGTTTAGACTTTAGAGAGCTTTTTTTGACTTCATTTAGACGCCAAAATCAGACCGTTGAAGTCCCCAATTTCAAACGGTCAAATTTTCATAACCCACCGAGGGCCACCATTAGTATTTTAAAGTTTAAACCTACAATTCTCTCTGGTCTCATCTCTCTCTCTCTCTCTCTCTCTCTCTCTCTCTCTCTCTCTAGATTTTCAGCAACAAGTTACCCACCAGCAATTCTAATGGAGAAACTGTTGGAATCGCCTCACAGAACCCCAATTCAACCAGAAAGAACCGTTTTGAACTGCAAAACACCACCTTTGGATCAACAAACAGATCACTATAATTCCCAAAATTCAATCATTGATTCTCGCAAAAATGGCACACCTGATCGTCTCAAGGTCGACCCCAACAAGGCATTTAAGTATCCTGAAAGGTAGGTACACCCAATGCTTAAAACTTGCAAATCTTCCACACTAAACTGATCATGCTTTCTTTCTAATCTCAGTTAAATAAACTTCATATATGCCTATACATACATATGTATATATTTTGCAGGTATACAAGTCCAACTGATCTAATGATGTCCCCTGTCTCGAAAGGCCTTCTTGCTAGAAATAGAAAAGCAGGGTCTCTCTTACCACCCACTAAAAATCAACCCAGGGTATGGAATCAAATTTGGGATGATTCACCGTTACTAACAACAACATTTGTTCCTATTTTGTTCTTTTAATTAAAATGTTGTCTACAACTCTCTTTTTTTTTTAATGGTTTAATTTTTTTCACCCTGCAGATTCAAGATTCAATTTTTTCAGCAGGTGGGTCTCTTTCAAATTTGAAGCACCCACCAGTGTGTTGATTTGTTCTACCAATGAATTTTGTATGAAGATGAGGTTTATTCCAAAGTGGTTTGTTCAGGAAGTTCTCAGGAGTTGTACATTGTACTTCATGTATTTCTGTGTCTATCGAAAATGGACTGTAACTCAAAGTTTGGTTTTTTGTTTTTTTCTACCCAAAAACTACAAATAAATAAAAAGTTTCCCATCTGTTCTGAGAAATTTTCGAGTTAGATATTAGCTTTAAAATATAGTCTGGATCATATTACAATGATGAAACCACTGGAAATTAAGTAGCCTTGTCACTTGTGCAAGAAATGAACCATTTTTTTTTCCCCACAAAATTTGGTCACAATTTATGTAATTGAGTAAAAATTAACACTACTATGCACACTTGTGTATTGAGTTCACATTTGCCCACCTGGGTGAGCATAATCCAAGCATCTCATTGGCCAATGCTTGGATTATGCTCACCCAACCCTTAAATCGCGTTGGTTTTGATTACCAACGCGGAAATCAAAACCAAATTAGAGCCTGTTTGGGAACCATGTTTATGTTCCCAAACGTGGTTTGTGCCCCCAAAAGCCAACTCGTTTGGCCTGATGGCTATGTCAATCGCAAAAATATAGTTGTTGGTCAGAAGCAGCCTACTCCGTGGCCATATACGGGGGATATAGAAAGAAAATCATGAAGAAATGAAAATTATAAAAATTCTGAATTAAAACTGCAACGCAAAATTTCGTCACAATTTATGTGTAATTGAGTAAAAATGACCAAATTAGAGCCTGTTTGGGAACCACGTTTATGTTCTCAAACGTGGTTTGTGCACCCCAAAAGCCAACTCGTTTAGCCTAATTGTTATGTCAATTGCAAAAATTTAGTTGTTGGTCAGAAGCAGCTCAATTCGTACCTTCTGCATCGTAATTGCAGGCAATTGCATAAGCATTGCTGAACAGGCCATACGGACATAGAAAGAAAATCATGAAGAAATGAAAATTATAAAAATTCTGAATTAAAGCTGCAACACAACAGAAATTAGTGCAAAGTTATTAATTAACAAATTAAAACTTTCCAAAAATAGCATAAACGCGATTTCTCTCATCATGTTTATCCACAATATTGGTTAAATTCCATCTACTTGTTTATCATGTGAGTTAAAAATCACACAAAAACTGATCAAACCTATCACTCCAAACGAACTTCGTACCATTGGATTGAACCAACATCGCCATCAATTTCAAGTTCACAAACAGACTTTACTAAGTATGTTACAGCATCATCAATGGTTTCGAATCTTGCAAGATCAGGTGGCAGTGCCATTCCTGGCCAATTCTCGAGCCACCCTTTTAACCTTTCCCTCAGTTCTTCCTCGGATACAAATTCTTCATTCTTTCCCGGTTCCATTAGCACATAAGTGTCTGTCTGTGTATTTGCTCTCCTCCTCCTAGTTGCCTGAGTCCGACCCCAAAAAAAGAAAAAAGAAATAAATAAAAAGATTTTATTTTATTTTATTTTAAATGTCTTTCTCAATATTAAAAATTAAAGAAAAAAGTTACAAAAAAAATGGATATCAATCAGCAAGGTAATTAGATATACCTTAAGTGTATGTCTAAGCTGTCTTGCAATCTTGGGTAGTTTGAGATGGAGTGAAGAAATTGAGTTTTTGGTAGCTGTTAATGACATTGTTTGAGGATATGATGAAGTTTGAAAGTAGTAGTTTCTTGCTTTTTTACCTGTAAATCAATTGCAAAGTAAAGAGACTTTCTCTATTATGCATCAGCCTATTATATTCAATTATCCGCCAAATATATGATTGGTTGTAGTATGTGTATGATTGATAATTATGTACTTGTGGTTTTTACTCCCTGTTAGATACATATGTATACATGTGCGTGTGTGCGGGCGTGCACAAGAGAAACTAATGTAACAACAGCTAGGCAACCATGACTAAGGCTTAGTTTGGCCCCCATGTGGCTTTTTAAAAGGAGCTTATGAAATTTACTACTAAGTTGTTTGATAATTTTGTACAAGTGACATACTACTCTTCAAAAATATATCATGAAACCAAAAAGCCACCTTGAGCTTTTAAAAGCTCCATTCTAGAGCTTTTAAAAGCTCCCCCAAAAAAGCCCTAAGTTCAATTTTTACAAAGCGCATAAACTAGTTACCAAATGAATTAACATAAAATTGTACTTTAAAAAAGGAGAAGCACCAAAAGGGGGGCCAAACTAAGCCTAAGTGGCCGAGCGGTAAGCGCCTAGGGTACTCCCTTAGTTCTTGTGTTTGAATCCACTTGGAAGTGGCCACAGGTGATTCACTCGTACGCCCTGACCGCATGGGATTAGTCGAGGTGCACGCAAGCTGGTCTGGACACCCACGGTTATCAAAAAAAAAAAACACAACAGCTGGGCGACAAAGTCTTGAATCAGAATGCAACACTCAACTGTAACATGGAAATCTAAAATTTAACTTTTGGTATTCTTAGAAGCATTCTTTCACACACCTTTAGACAAAGTTCTTTTTACTTTCATTTTTGTTTTCAAAGATTCAAACAAATACACATTAGAAGTTCAGATATGAATGAAGCCCAAGTTGGTAATGAGCAGAATAAAGGAGATATTAGTATAGAGCTTACTGTTGAAACTATGAACTCCACTTTTGAATAGGTGTTTATGTATAGCCCCTTCCATTGTAACTAAATTGCCTTCAGCTTTCAGCATATGAGTAGTACAGATAGAGATAGTAGCATATGGTATCAACACAGCATGCATGTAATAGATAACATGATGAATCTGAACCACTACTGTCAAGCATCTTTTAGCCTCGCTTGTCATCATATTCACAAAAATATCCTTGGAAATCCAAAGCTGTCTTTGTCATATGCCAAGGTATATAAGGTAATTTTCTAGCAAAAAAAAAAAGGTATATAAGGTAATACTTGGGGCACAACTAAAGTCACAACTTTTTTTGCACAACCTCCATTTTGTGTCTATCTCTCTCCTAGTGGGCACTGTTGTGGCTTTGGTTGTGCCCCAAGTATTACTCATAAGATAAAAGTTAATACCAAGATGTCCTCTAGGTAGGGCTGCAACTTGGTACCAAAATTTCGATTTCGACTTAAAAATTCTGATTTTTAGCACTTAAAAATGAATTCCGAAATTTCGAAAAATTTTGAATCAAAATCGGAATTATTTTGAAATTTCAATCAAAAAATATTAGGATTAATTATTTCTGAAAAATTCTAAAATTTTCAAAAATTTCCAAACTTGCTTTACATTATTAGTCCCACATAGGTTGGCAAGGAAGAAGGATGAGGAAGACGAGTCTATGAACGAGTCCCAAGCTAGTAGCTTGCATCCGAAAAATCCTAAAAAATTTTGAAATTTTTCGAATTCCGAAATTTCAGAATCGGAAGGGCATTTTAATTTCCGAAAATTTTAGATTTTTTTTTATTTTTTATTTTTCCAAAGTGCTATTTCCGATCCATTCCGACCAAAACACTCCCCTACCTCTAGGCAATTTTTGTTGTACAATATACGTTGGAGTATTATATGTGACAAACACCAAATCATCTTATCATTAGAATGTCAAATATTAGTACGTTCAATCTAGAAAACTAAATATTTAATTGTTGAAACTAAGAAATCATATAATTATTTTCACTCAACCGATGGGTGGTTATTTGTATTTTCAACCCTTCATGTTTCTCGTAATTATATCCCTACAGTTCTCAATAAAGCTCTAATTTTAAGTTTTTTCACACCTTCCACCAACAATATGAATTAGGAATCAAAATATCACAATTTATATTCTTCATTTCACTTGGGGTACATTCAAAAAAAAAAAAACTGTGGTCTTTTATAAGAGTATGAATTCAATAAAGTACAATTATGTGTATTTCCTTTCTAAGCAGCTTTTTAGAATTTACAGCATCTCCGATGGTAAATGCTAGGGCTGCACAAAAAACCCGTTACCCAAAGACCCGACCCGACCCGATTGGGGGTCTGGTTCGGGTCCAGCCAAAAGGCAAATATTTCGGGGTCGGGTCGGGTCGGACCTGGTTTGGTCCAGCCAATAGACAAACTGTTTTTGTTAATTAATTGTTTATTTTGGTGACAAAGTACTCATTTTTCTTTTTATTATATCCATGAATATATAAAACATAACCACTTTATTAATTTGAACTTTTATAGGTTACACATCATTATATCCATGAATATATAAAACATTATACCTACTTTTCTAATGGTGGGAATTAATTTTCATGACTCTTCACCCTCATCAATTTTTTTAATGGATATATTATACATAGAAGAATAGGTATCCACTAATGAATATAAATAAAAATACTAATAAAATAAAATATAAGAAAAAATATATATTTTTGGAAAAAAAAAAAAAAAAAACTGGGTTGTGGCCAAGACCCAACCCGACCCGAACCAAAGTTACTGGGTCGGGTCGGTCCGGGTCCAAACCTCATCGGTTCGGGTCTGGGTCTCAAAACATGGAACCATTCATAATCGGGTCGGTTCCGGTTCTGTAGGGACCCGACCCGACCCATGTGCAGCCCTAGTAAATGCTATTTTTTTCATGTCAAACCTATATTTTGGTATTGTTATAGTGCTAAAATGCTATGTTTTAGCTTATGTGCTCCAAGGGTAATGCAAAATGAAATGCTATTCATTTCCTTGTATTGGAAAAAGTTAAGATATTGACCTCTTGTCGTGCCAGATTATAGCATTACCCTTAAAAATACATCTTTAATGGTGTGTCAAATATCATGCCAAATTAAAACAATGCCAAAGTTCATGCTAAAATTGGCACATGATATACCATTGCTATAATTTGGCGTGCCATTGAAGAGAGATTTTTTAAAATTATGCTATAATTTGATAATAACATAAAGTAGTATGCCCATTAGAGATGGTCTTAGTTAACATTGTTTCCTGTAAATGAGGACTGGAGTTATAATTGGATTACAAAAGGGGTGACTAATTATAAGGAGGAAGCTTAGCCCAAAAGAAAAAAAAAATAAATAAATAATAAAAACAAAAATAAAAATAAAAAATTAAGTAGGAGGAAAGGGAGTCCAATCAGAAATAAGGAAGAGAGAGAGAGAGAGAGTATTGTACTGTACAAAATAAAAGATAAACTGAACAAAATATGGAGTATTTCTTTGCAAAAAAAAAAAAAAAAAAAAAGAAGAAAGAAGAAAAGAAAAGAAAAAAGAGACAAAGGTTGTAATCAAGAAATGGCGCCAACTACCTCAAGAGATAGTTTTATGAACATCCCCGAAACAGCCGCTTGGCCCTCCATCCCATTCTTAGCTTAATTTTCTCTCACATCAAACCCTAACGCTCCCTTCCATTTTCTCTCTCTTCCACCCCAAAAATCTATTTTTTTGGAATATCTGTGTTCTTGTTTTCAAACATTGAGATCATTTTCATTTGCTTTTTCAATTCTGGGTGCACCCGCATCCCAAATTGAAACTGCTCATCATCAACCAATCGATTAGAGGATCAAAGGGTTCCATCATTCTTTGGTACGTTCAATCAAATTTCTCAACACTTTATTTTATTTTAATTTTTATTATGTTATAGTAGCTGTGATGATTTTATTTCTATTATCAAAAGCCTTATGCACAAGAAGCCCTAATTTTTTGGTGTTGAATTGCATGAGATTTGGATTTGAATGATAATGTAAATAAGCCTGGAAATGAAAATTAATAAACCAATTTGTAAGCATATGGAGGATTACATAGATGCATCATCTCTCAATCTCATCAAACCATTTTTTTTTTCTTTCAACACCAACCACCAAACCCCCCCCCCCCCAAACTTCCAAAACTGTTGCACATTATCTGATTTGGGCTTCCTCTGAATTGACTAGAATTAAGAAGCTTTATTTGTAATCATGTATCTAAATTTTTAATGGAGACAATACCAACCACACATCAGGACTAAACATTTAAATATGGGGCTTAGTTTCATATGGTATAAAGCTGATCCTTAAAATCTACTTCTCTCACACGACGCCTAGAGTTATGTTTTTGGCTCCATCTTATACCCCTTGCAATGTTTTATGTTTATACGGTAACATTAGTTTGGTTCATTGAAGAATATGGAGAATTCAGAAAACTGCAAGAAGAGGCTTAATGCATCTTCGTTCTGGAAGTTCCTTTAAAACCGTTTTAATTTTTTCCCGGTGTTGCTTCCACTAGCAGAAGTGTTTTCTTTACCCTTTTCCCTTTCTTCTTCCTTAAGTTGCATACATTTGATCTTCATTCAACTTTTTTATGTAAGGTTTTTGATCTAGAACCATTTTGGGGTTTTGGAACTTGCAAAAACTGTGGAATTCGGGATTATCAGCATTAATAAAGTTATGACTAAATCAACTCAGAGCCTCTTCTCCTATTTACAGTGTTCAAGATGTAATAACATGCATGTTAATGCTTGTGGCCAGTTCTATATTTTGCCTATTTTAAGGGTTCTTTAGTAGTCAAAAGCTCAATTGTAACTCCGGTAACATGTTATTTCCCCCACTCTGCAGCATGAATGCTTATTGTTTGAGATGGCATAGGTCCTCTGAAGGCTGGTCTGATCATTCAACAAAATGGAGCTTGAGCACGGGAGCGGCAGTAGTAAACATTCAAGTGTGCATCGCAAGGTGGATTTTGATGTATTCAACAAAATGGAGCTTGAGCGCGAGAGTGGCAGTAGTAAACATTCAAATGTGCATCCGGAGGATGATTTTGATGCATTCAACAAAATAGAGCTTCAGCACGGGAGTGGCAGTAGTAAACATTCAAGTGTGTATCCCGAGGTGGCTTTTGATGATGGCAATCCACTTGTTCAAGGCAAAATATCTGTCTCTTCTTCATCATCCTCTTCTTCGTCGTCGTCTTCTTCATTTGATCCTCTATTGGAATCAGATGGTGAAAAGGAAATTAATGTTGATTCCATTGTTAAACCCAAAGAATTTAAGACAAACTCACCAACAATAGAACCCGCAACTGCTCCAGAAGTTACTGCTCAGACAACCAATTGGAGCATGGTAAGTGAGTCCCCAATGACACCTAGAACAGGACTTGGACCCACATCATCGCAGGAAGTATCTGCTCAGGCTCCCGATTGGAGCGTCTCACAGAAGCAATCCCCTCCGATCCAAATGATGAGTCGACCCACAGGATATGACCCGAATCGGATTCCATCATCTGTTTTTGCTAGTAAGCCTGCAACTCCAATGGAGTGGAGTGTTGCCTCGAACGAGTCATTGTTTAGCATTCACATGGGAAACAGTAGTTTCTCTCGATATGATGCTATTCTGTTGGGAAAGTCTGGTGAGCTGATGAGGCCCGACGAGTTTTTTAGCAACTCACCGCCGGGCCTACGTCCCATTAATGACACGAAGCCCAATGAGTCGAACAACTTTCCGTCCAGCCTGCCCACTGTGATTGAATCAGCGGCAGATAGTGGGAGAAAGAGTGCTGATACAGTAGAGGACTCTGTGGTGAAAGAAGCGGCTGATGAATCCCCTCCATCTGAATCCCCCCCAAAGTTGGTTTTGAAGGAAACTAGAGAAGATCATAGCAAAGAAAAGATGCCAGTGGCTGAGGCAGCTCGTACTTCGGCTAGCACGCCTCGGCTTTCTGACGAGAGTGGTCGCAGCAGCAGTTCTTTTGCATTCCCAGTGTAAGTTTTTGATATATGAACCTCTGATTCATCAAAATATACGTAAGTCTTGTTGAAAGCGTGACTGAATACTTAAATCTATGCATTTTCACCTCCTTACGTTCCTTATCAGCCTTATTTTTGCGGTAAAACAACAATTGGAGAGGAGAATGTCATCGTTTGGCTGCCTTGAGAAACAGGGGTCTCTCTCTATCTCTCTTTCTCTGTCTCTTTCTTTCTCCACACGCGCACACACACACACACACATACATACATACACACAGATATGTATATACTCACAAGTAGAGACAGAAGTTGAGCATTACTCAGCTGGAATTGGGCCTAAATGCAAGATTGTATTCGACTATTTGCATCTAGCCATCAACCTTGTGTTCTCATTCCCACATTACTAACTGCTACTACTATTATTTTCTCTCGTGAAATTTTGTGCACACTCATTTTGTTAGCTATTGGCGATATACCCATTCCTAAACGTATGTGTATAGACTAAAACTTCTTGTAATGGTTGACATTTTGCACAAATCAAATTTTGTGTGTGTGTGTTTGTGCAAAAATATTACTAGTTCATTCGTTTTCTACAGACCTGAAGCATTATACTAAATTAATGTTTGTTAATTTCAGACTGGGAGGTGAAAGTGAGAGAAGTAGCTCGGTGAAGGTGATGTCTGATAATAAACTAGGGGTGCAGCAGCAGAATCAGCAGCAGCCAGAAACCCCCGAAACCACCTCAAAATTTGCTGGGACCAGATGGTTCTCTCGCTTATCTTGCTGTCCCCTCTGCTGTTGAGCCAAAACCTTTATTCAAGAATGTCCTAATCATCATTGAGCTTTTTTCGCTTGGACATCTAAAAGGGTGCTTCCGGTAGATAGATATAGCGCATTCCATCTTCTCAAGCATCCTGAGTCCTTTTAAAATGAGAAGTTCGAAAGTCTGCAGCTTATAGTTCTTTCGGTTGTACAGTTACTAGTGGCATGTTTGGCTTAATCAGGATCAAGAATTGTCGGGTTTCAAAAGAAACTTGGATCTGTCACGATTGTCTGTGTTGTGATTGAAGGTTATTGATTGTTCATCCAAGTGCGAAGAAGCTTGGATTTGTCAACTAGTTATGTAATTTCAAAGTATATGGTCAAAGTGTCTTAACTCATTCTTTCACTCGTCTGTCCATTTGTTTAGTTTGTTATCTGTAACTCTTGATTCTAGCGGAGTTTTCGTTTAATAATAATAGGATGGTGCTAGATTATTTGATCTTTTGATTTTAATTATTATTATTTTTTTTTTTTTTGGTTTGTAATGAATTTGATGTGCCTAATTACTTGTTTGTTAACATAATTTATTTGTTGATGGCCATGGTCATGAGTTGATACTATCATCATTCTGTTATAAGTTGTATGTGACACACAGGTTTGTGTGTTTGCAGCAAATGGCAATGGAGGTTCAAACTCTTTTTAGCATCCAAGCCAGATATTTGACTATATACAGAGTGAAAGAGTAAGAGGCGGTTTGGGAAAATAAAGAACCGGTTCTGTTTTGGTGGTACAATGTTCTAGTATATAAAAATAGGTGATTTCAAAAGTGGAAGGTTTGGTAGTTTTCAAAAGTTGCAGCATTTTGGCACCAAAGTGGTGCAAAAATGTTGCAACTCTTAAAACACTTTGTCAATCCAATGTAATCTTGATTCTTAAAAAACAAAACAAAGACCCAAAAAAAAAAAAACAGGATAGAAAGTGAGACTGCTATGGAACTAGATCTGTTTTAAACAATCTCAAACAGAGACTCTTGACGGTTTCTGGATGTCCAGCGCTTGATATGTTAAAATGACCATAAGAAGAAAATCTAGAACAATTTTCATGTTATGCTTGTAAGTTCAATCATATAAAAGTTGCAGAAGCAGCAACTTTTCTGTTGTTAGCTATGATGTCTTGACTAAACAATTATTGAAAATTTGTTAATGATGATTTGGCAATTCCTCTTCACATGGTACAGCTAGAGATGCAGAAAAAAATATCATTTTTTTTTTCTTATATGGTCGTGTTTAGATAAGAACACATAGTTTATTCAAGGACCTAGATCTATTTGTCGGCTAGTCTTCAAGGAATAGAATAGTTAATATGAACAAATATATAAACTTTAACCCAAATATATATAGAGAGAGAGTTAGGCTCCAGTGTGCACTGAGCAAGCACACTGAGTTTTTAAGCCTTAAAAATCTGTGGGTCGGCGGAGCGGCGAGATGGGGCGTGGGCTCCAGTGCGCACTCGGTAAGCGCACAAGGCGAACATATTGGGCTTTTAAGCCTAAAAAATACACGGAGCACCCACTGACCCACGCTAGGGGTGAAATCGGTTCGGTTCGGTCGGTTTTGGGGGGATTTTTCCACCGACCGATCGGTTCGGTTTCGGTCGGTTTTTTCGGTTTTAGGCTTAATTTTCGGTTCGGTTTTCGGTTTTACACTACACCTATCTCATGAAAACCGACCGAACCGATCGGTTCGGTTCGGTGGTTCGGTTTGTTCGGTTTTGCTTTCACCCCTAACCCACGCCCCATCCCGCCGATCCCACGGAGTGCGTTCGCCCAGTGCACACTGGAGCCTGACTATATATATATATATATATAATAAACAACTTTTTTTTTTCGTCAAATATATAAACAACTTAGCTAAGTTGATTAAGATGTCGTTAAACCCATTAGTCAATGTTTCCTTCATTTTAATCACAATATCTGATGCTTAATGCTTTAATCATAAGCATATGTGAAGTGCAATTGGCTTCTAAATGATTTGGGTTAGATATCAAATAAACGGTCTTAAAATATCACCTTCGTGTTTGTAATATATATATATCCAGCCAGGCTCTAAGAAGGGCGCCCTCTTTTTATTAAAGAGAGGGCTTCTGTTTTGACCGTCGGATCGTATTTAAAAACTGTGAAATGACAGCACTGCCCTTAATGAAAACACAATCTAACGGCTAAAACAAAGGCCCTCTCTTTAATAAAGAGAGGGAGCCCTCTTTAGAGAATCCTTGTATATATATCTATATCTATATATATATATATATATAAATGTACCAATGGGTATAAGTGTTTTACACTTTTATCAATCGGTGCACTTTTACTTAACTATTTTTTTTTAGAGTTTTAAAAGTTTAGTATACCACTTTTTTATTTTTAACTATTTTTTTTTAGAGTTTTAAAAGTTTAGTATACCACTTTTTTATTTGTAGTGTGTCCAATCGTAGTCTTTTTTTGTTAGATATAATGTGTGCTATGATTGTACTAGGACTCCTAAATTGATAAGAACCATGCCTTGCCTTTTATCAATCAGTACACTTTTAATTAAGTGATTTTCTTAGTGTTTTAATAAGTTTAGTATGCCACTTTTTTTTAGTCTGTCCATAAGAGTCCTAATGTTTTTGTTTTCTTTAAACTATTTTCTTTTTTATTAATACTTATTTATTACGAACTATTGGACTCTCTAACCCATTGTTTTTTAATATATTTTTTGTGAACTCTTTCTTTTTTGACTCATGATTGTTACCATCACTTTCTTGTATTTAATTTTAGGACTCTTAATTAACTAAAAACAAAAGTAAACTTACTTATAGTTCTAGGACTCTTAACTAAAAGTAGCTCTAATATTGTGGACTCCATTTTTTTTTTTGCTAGCTCGCGTTTAAAAAAAAAAATTGGTTGCTTTGGAGATTACACTAGATTTTTGGTTTTAAGACTCCAACTAAAATTGGAACCCACAACAATGCCGCAAGTTTTTTTTTTTTTCCTTTGGACCCCATGAATTGGCAATACTTCCTAATATTAATCCTTACAAATATAGGACTCTGTACTCAAAAAATTGAATTGGGTTGAGTGAACTTATCCAGTGAACTGGATTTTAAGCGTGTGTCCAATCGTAGCCTTTTTTTTGTTAGATATAATGTGTGCTATGATTGTACTAGGACTCCTAAATTGATAAGAACCATGTCTTGCCTCACGTTTGTTGTCTATTTACCTTTTTTTTTTTTACATCATCAATCCAACAGCCAACGCTTCTTCATGTGGGCCACAATTCGTGTCTCTCTTTTTCTTTTTCTTTTTTTTCCCTTTAACATTATGAGAACAATTGCTATTGAAACTAGATCAAATCATGGGTTTTCTTAAGTCGCATTCTATAGGACTCCTATTCAATTGTTTATTGATTTTTTTTTTTAAAGAATTACACGATTCCAACTAAACTAAAACTAAAAAACTATCCTCCTACTACTACTACTACTACTATTATTATTATTATTATTATTATTATTATTATTATTATTATTGTACACTCTTTGATGAAATAACGAGCCCTAAAAGATATAGACTTTAATTGGATTTAAGAAAGGGATATTGGATGATAGATCCCTTAATATTAGGTGTATTAGCCAAAAACTCACATGATTTGGCCATTTTTTATAAGTCCCTCCCTCGCTACTTTTTCAATATGGCGAACAGCCCTTCGCTACTTTTGTAATTCAGTAAAAAGTCCTTTGTTTCTAAGCAAAAATGTCTAACACAATATTATCTGTCAACTTTAAACCACCATAACTTATTCATTTTTTATTTATTTATTTATTTTTTGCGTTTGTGGGATCTTTTTTTTTTTTTTTTTTTTTTAATTTCATGCATTTGGTTAAGATCTATGCATTAGACTTGAAAATTGTACCCCCAAAAAAAATGTAATTTTGAACCTCATTTTTCGATTTTATCTATCAATATAGACAATATTATCTGTTGACTGATAGATAATATTGACGAAAATAACCAAAATCTCCTCATTTTTTTGGCATTTTTGGATGATTTTTTTTCTTCGTATTTCATGTATTTCCTCGAGATCTATGCATTGGACTTGAAAATTTTACAAAAAAAAATAAATAAATAAAATAGTAAGTTGCAGCCTGATTTTGAGATTTAATATGTCTTCAACAAGTAATATTATCTGTTTGAATTAACGACGATAACTTTATCAATTCTTGGGCTTTGTGGGTAATTTTTTTTTATTTTTATTTTTGAATTCATGTTTTTTTTTCGAGATCTATCATTAGAGTTGGAAACTTTATAAAAACATGTAATTTGCAACCTTATTTTGGGTTTTTTTCTGTCTGCAAATAAATAATTTTATCATTTTTTTGGACTTTTTGTGTGTTATTTTATTTTATTTTTAGTCTCATGTGTGTTTTTTTTTTATTTTTTTTTATGATCTATGCACCTATGGTGCCAATTTTACAAAAGAAATGTGTTTTTGTTATTTGAGATCTATGCACCATGCACTCAATTTTTCAAAAGAAATATGTTTTTGTTATTTGAGATCTATGCATCTATGGTGCCAATTTTACAAAAGAAAAGTTTTAGCTTGGACGTGTTTTATTTAAGGGTGTTATAGCCGAAGGCCCCATTTAAAAATAGCTCATGCTACTTTTCTTTAACTCATTAGGTCCTTTTTATGCCTAAATAACTTCAAATTGCTATAACTTCTGTTCTATAACTCTGTTTTTTGTAAATTTTGATTTTGGAATCAGCAAAATGATATGTATCAAACGAGATCAATATTGACAAAGAAACACTGAGAAAAAAAAATTAAAAATTAAAGAAATATGAAAAACTGTGTTTTTTCACATAAATAAAAAAAAAAATTATTCGTTTCGTAAAATTGGCACTATAAGTGCATATATCTCAAAAAATACAAGAAATCAAAATAAAAATCACCCAAAAAGTCAAAGAATTGAGAAAGTTATCGCCGTTAACTCAAACAGATAATATTATCTGTCTAGAGACAGATAATATAATATTATCTATTAGAGAGATAAAATCTCAAAATCAGAACGTATCTTTTTTGGTAACATTTCCAAGCCCATTGTGTAGATCTCGAAGAAATACATAAAATACAAATATATATATATATATATATATCACCCAAAAAGGCCAAAAAAATAAAATAAAATTATGGGTGTTTAACTCAATATTATACGTCTGTCCACAAATAACATTATCTATTTGACATATAAAATTGAAAACAAGGTTCCAAATTACTTTTTTTGGGTACAATTTTGAATTCCAATGCATAGATCTCAAACAAATACATTCAATCCAAAACAAAAAAAATACCCAAAAATGCTATTAAAAAATGAGTGAATTACTGTGGTTTTAAGTTGACAGATAATATTATCTGTGGAATAATCAAAACTTGAGAGTTGTTATCAATTGGGATAAGAATTCCAAAACAATGCTTATAGAATATTTCAGTATGTGTTCCAAGAGTGAAAAGGCCGGAGCACTTGTGTATAGTGATTTCCAGAGTACTATGTGTGGGATACTAAAAATAAACATTGGTATGAATGAAAGAAAGGGGAAGTGATTGGTCGAATAAACAGAGCAAATCCGGTGGAAGGTGAGAGATTTTTTTAGAGTACTATTACTTCAAGTCAGAGGACCAACATCATATGAGGATTTGTTAACAGTTAACGATATCAGTTGTCAATTTTTTTTAAGATTATCCACAAAAAGAAGCTTACTTGAATCTGATCAAAGTATTTTAGAGTGCTTAAATGAGGCACCATGTTCCAAATGCCTCATGCCCTTTGCAGATTATTTACAACAACATTCATTTATTGTGAATCAACTAATGTAAGGAAATTATGGGATAAACATTTTGAGGCAATGTCTGAAAATTTTAGATGTGATGATAATTCAATGAAGTTGCAAATTTTGAAGACCCTTACAAGTTTGAACTTTTACTTGAGAATTATGACCTGCCAAGTATATAGCATGATAACTCTCACTCTGAACAAACTTATCCAAGAGAAATCAGAGATGAAATGTCAATTGATATTCATCCAGAAGATTGTTACTCAAAGTCAAGTTTAAATATAGAGCAACAAATAGCATTCACAGAGATACTAGACCGAGTTAATACTGGAGGAAGCAGTGTATTTTTTTTATTGATTATCCTAGAGGAACTGGTAAAACATATCTTTACCGTGCCTTACTTACAACCATAAGATCACGAAAAACGATACCTCTTGCCACAACAACATTAGGAGTAGCTACTGCGATGATGCCTGGTGGATGAACTACACATTCATGCTTTAAAATACCCATCAGTGCTAATGAGATCAATATGTGCAACATACCAAAACAAAGTGGAACAACAAAGTTATTATGTGAATCAAAATCAAAGTTAATTATTTGGGATGACGCACCAATGGCAAGAAGTTGGGCTATTCAAACAATTGATAGAACATTGAAAGACATCTTAGACAATCAAGAAGCTTTTGGAGGAAAAGTTATCGTGTTTGGAGGGGATTTTCACCTAAGTATTACCAGTAGTGCCTCGAGCTACAAGAGAACAAACTGTTAACGCAAGTCTGGTAAAGTCATATCCCTGGCCAAGAATGAAGATGTTAACCTTTACAAAAAATCTGAGAGTAGGAATTGGTCCACAATTTAGGCAGTTGCTTCTACGAATTGGAAATGACGATCGATGAACCAACAAATGATGATGATGTGATTGTAATTCCAAATGAAATGGTGATTGAATACGTCAATGACTCAATGATGTGTTTTCAGAGCAACAAATTATAGATTGCACCTTCCCATCTCTGCATCAAAACTTTAAATCACCAGACTACATTACAAATCGAGCAATACTAGCGACCAAAATATGAATATGTGGACAAATTGAATGAGAAAATGATTAGTCTTTTTCTAGGTGATGCCAAAACATTTATAAGCTTTGATGAAACAATTGATGACACTTGCAACTATTATATATGAAGAAGAGTTTTTGAATTCTTTGACTCTGAATGGCCTACCTCCACATAGGTTGATTTTGTAGGTGAATTGTGGATTATGATACTAAGAAATTTAAATCTATCAAATGGTTTATGCAATGGGCCCGCATAGTGTGTACAATTTTTTTGTGGAGCAACAATTAAAGTACTTCTATATGATCTTTTTATTTTATTTTATTTTATTTTATTTTTACTTCTAGACTAAAAAATTTAAATTTTTTTATTTTATTTTTTGAGTTCTGACCAAATTTAACTGCTTTGATAAAACTACAAACTAAGTACTTAAAAGTATTGAATTTTATGTGCTAAAATTTTAATTACTAAATTTAACCCAAAATTTTTGCATGTTCTTTGACATTTAATTGCTTTAATATGTATGTCCTCTTATTAAGAACAGAATCACCCTTAAATTTAGTTCAACCATCTGTTTGGTATTCCAGTTAGTGTTAAGTGGCACACTGAAAATAATAAGGGCTAAATATTTCTTTTACAACACTAAATTAAGTTATCAAACATATCCTTAACATGAGCCACACTTTTAGCCGGTTGGAAAAGAATCTATATGCCTAGCTCCTTACTAAGGTTCAAACATTGCCCCCCTCTCCTTCACTGGTCCCCGGAACTTAAGTCCTCACATAAGACCACTACACCAAAAGTGTCAAATTAACATTGTAAATTTGTTAGTCATGAAGTTCTCATCACAAACTATTCTCAAAGTTAAAGATATTTATAAATGTGCACCAATCACGTGCAACGCACGTGTTGTATGACTAGTATATATATATACATATATATACGGTCTGGATATTAAACGGACTTTGAGAAATGGACCTAAAAGATAGATTATATAAAAAGTGAGAATTTTTAACAAAAAAGTGAGAAATTTTAGAAGTGATAAATTTCAAAATGTGATAAATTCTCACTTTTACACAGTCTATCTTTAGATCCGTTTCTTAAGGTCCGCTTAAGATGCGGACAGTATATATATATATACACACATGTATATAGCATATATACACACATAACTTGAACTCTAAATTAGGTGTGCACTAATTGCTTTCATTTTAGTATCAGACTAACCGATGATCAACTCAAAAAAAAAAAAAAAAAAACTGATTTGTACGTGGTGCACACCTATTTTTTTCTATATATTATTCAGAGCAACAATGTTACACACAACACATTTCACAACAGGGCTTTAAATGCATGTACTCTGTGCTATATAAGTGGTGCATAAAAAAGTGTGAAAATTTCAAGTAGCACAAGATATAGCACATGTAAAGCCCTGTTGTGGAGTGTATTATGTGCCTAACATTTTTCTATTCAGAGTGTTAGCTTCCGACGGAAGGAAATAGAAAAGCATAGATGAAAATAAAAATTAAAGCCAATACAATTTTATTGGCTTGGTGTAAGGTCTCTAAAGTTGGTCATTCTTGGTTTGAGGGATAGCCTATTAACAATAAACCCCACAAGGACAAAAGTTCAAGCCCATTTTTTCACTCCAGTTCATACCACTAACAGTTTACTCCTCAAGTCCATTTCAACACTTTAAACTTACCAAACTACCCCTCACTTTCAAAAATACCCTAAACCCATATTATCTGTTTTGGTCTCTCTCTCTCTCTACGACCTCTCTCTCTCTAAGATCTCTCTCACCACCACTGGTACACCTCCACCACCGCCACTGCCACCGCCACCATCCATTGCTGCCGGAACCACCACCACTGATCCAGTGCCACCTCCCTCTACCATAGCAATCACTGCCTTCCACGACCTCTCTCTGCATCACCACCATCGATCCACCGCCGCCACCACCAAGCATCATGTTGCCATGGCCACTACCACCAGCAAGCAGTTGTCATCATCATCGCAACCAAACGCCGCCATCGTCACCGTCGCCGATGTCGATCTAGATCCAGATCTAGATCTCCTTCACCAGTTGAGATCTAAATCTAGATCTAGATCGAGATTCGATTGTACACGGCCATTGTAATGAACTCCGGTGACAACCATGTACTCTAGGTGACCATTACCAGCTTTTAGTTGCAGAGGTATGTTAGTTGCAGAATTTACATATTAAGTCAAATTTGTCTTAAGATTTTTAAACTGAAATTTTCAAAAATTTTCAAATGTTACAGTGATGTTTCAGTTCTTTTATTAAGTGTAGATGTAATCTTTAGTGAAATTACAAACTTAAATCAACAATTGTAACTTCTATTAATGAGTGAAATTTTCACTTAAGATGGTGATTTGTGATTATTCACTTCTTTTGGTTGCATAATTTACAAATCAATCTTAAGTCAAATTTCACTTAAAATAAATCTTAAAGTCAAATTTCACTTAAGATTGATTATAAGTGAAATTTCACATAAGAACAAATTGTTCATAAAAGCAAAAGTAATTTCTGTAATAAAAGTTGGATGTGGTGTTGCCGGTGGTCGCCGGAGGTGGCAAGGATGGTGGTGTCGTGAACATTGGTTGTCGGAGATGGCAAGGGTGAACACCACTGTTCATCGTGAACAGTACTGTTCATCGTGAATAGTGGTGGTCAGAGGTGGTGTCGTCGGTGGTGACCGGAGGTGGCAGGGTGGTGGTTGGAGGTGGCATGGAGTAGTGGTAATGGTGGCTAGGGTTAGAGGTTGAAGATGAGGGCATTTTGGTCCATGGACATTGGGAGGACTCATCCCCAATGTGTATTTTAAGTTGTCCTTCAATCCAATAAAACTCATCTTACTGACCTTTTCACCAATTTTCCAAAAATTAATTGTACCCATTCTGTTATTCTTGTAGTAAAATTAATAATCCAACGAGCACTAAAATACATGAACTCATACGAAACATCTATTTAAAGAAAGAGTAAGTTTTTTAGCACAAACAAATCTCACAAATATCACAATGTGTCTATCTCTCTCCTAGTAGAGCTCATTGATATTGTAGAGTCCACTGACATTGGGGTCCACATAGGAGAGAGATAGACACATTATGATGTTTGCAGATTGTGTTTGTGAGATTTGTTTATACCCAAAGACTTACTGTTAAAGAAATAATACACATAAGAGCCCCACTGTGGAAATTATTCAGAGCCCCTTGAGAATTGTAAAACATTTGAGATTTGACGTTTAAAATATAGGGAGGCTTAGAATAGGGTCCCTAAGGTTGGGCAACTTTGGTTTAAAGGACAGCCCATTGACAATAACTTCCACAAGGATAAAAGCCTAAACCAATTTTTTAGATCTAGTCCACAACATCAACATTTCACTTTTCAAGTATATTTCAAATTTTCGTCTTACCAAACTACCCCCACTTCATCTTCATCCTCCCATGGCCACCAATACCACCACCCCTACTTGACCTCCGTCCACCACCTTCGGCGACCTCAGGTGAAAACCACCGGCAAACTTCGGCGACCACCACGGCAACTAACACCATCACCACCCACCACCGCCAAAATAAACCTAGATTGCCATTAACACTAACACCACCGCCACCATTACCGTCGACCACCACCACCAATACCATTACTACAATCAAACCAAATCTGGATCTGATTTGATTTTTCAAAACAGATCATCACCATTTAATTGTTTAAAACACTTAGGATTTTTGATTTATGAGAAAGAAGGTTAGAGAGAGAAAGTCTACAGTGAGAAGACGAATCATCCATTGTAATTTTCTTTCTCTTTTTATAACTAATCGATATATACTAATTGATATATCTCAGTCTCACGATTTGTAGAGAGAAAATGAAGCCATGTCAAACTCTTAAGATAAATTTCTCATCATAAGATAAATTTCTCATCATAAGAGAAATTTCTAAATGTCCTCATCTAAAAATACTCTCTGATTTTAATCTCATCGAGCATTTGAAAATAGTATGGATATCTTTCCCAATCCCCTTTCACAACATATCAAGGTTCACTAAGATGCAAACAATCATTGAATGAGCAATTTGAATGTTGACTAGCCTTCAGCATAAGTGAAAATTCACTTAGGACATCCTAAGTCAAATTTCACTTAGGATATATCTTAAACCAAATTAATCAATATATGTATTTTTTTTTTGCTGAACAGATAATATATAGCAACAAAACCAAATACAAAGAAAGGAACCATTAGCCTCCTTGATGGTGTTCCTCAAAAACAGCAAGTGGAGCTTCATCAACCAGGACTGGCCCTGAAAAATTACAACGCATGGCCCATTGGGCAAGATTGTGAGCAACAAAGTTTGCTTCCCTATGAATAAAAGCAAAATGCCAAAGAACAAAAGAAAAGCCAAGGATGCTTCTTCCATCAAAAATAGATCCTTCTATGATCCAATCAGGATGAAGGCTCCAATCAGCTAAAAGGTCACAGACAAGCTGAGCATCCCCTTCAAACAAGACATTTTTTAGTCCCAACTCGGCTGCACATTTAATCGCACAAACCGCAGCTTTGGCTTCCGCACGAATGGGCTCCATAGTACATTCCAGTCAAGTTCTAGCGAAGATAGTACTGGCATTATCATCTTGTACAATAACAGTAAATACAGAGGCATGATCTTGAATTACAGCATCAAAATTCACTTTAAACCAACCTAGTGGAGGAGGAGTCCACCCCTCCTTCAGATTCCTAGCCGAAATACACTGTTTTCGACGAGAGCATTGATGCTCAAAAGCCAAAGTCGAAGTGGCAGCACACCAACTCTTCACATCAACCGTGTTATTTTGAAAATAAACCTTATTCCTCAGCAGCCATGTTTGGTACATAACAGTGGAGGCAAAGATGGTGAAACCGCTAGCATCTTCCTGATTCAAGCCAAAAGAAATTCTTGGATTGATAATGTTTTTAATCCAAGAACTAATACCAGAGTTGACAAAGATAGAGGGGTCCATGTACCACTTAAATGATCTCCAGTTAATACGGGCAATGGGACATTGAAGAAAAAGGTGCTGCACTGATTCCACTAGATGGTCACACAAGGGACATTCGAGATTTGACAACTCAAAACGGGAAGCCAAAATGGCTTTTAATGGAAGGGCATTTGAAGCGACTTTCCATGGAAAGTATTTGTGCCTCTCATACACATCAGCCTTCCAAAGCTGATTCCAAAACTGAGAAGAGCGCCCCATTGACAAGACGAATCTTTATTTTTGGTTCATAAGGTAAGCAGACTTAACAGTGAACATACCTTTTTTTTTCGGAATCCATCTGAGAGCATCCTCCATTCTCCCCGAAGGCATATCAATACACAGAATGGAATTCACCGTAGTAGGAGAGAACAATTGATTCAGCAACTGGGTGTTCCAGCCTCTACCTGCTAAGATGAGTTTGCTAACCTGGCTCACTTGGGGAATATCTCCAGAATTGGTGTTGGGTTTAAAGCTAGGATGGGAAGGAATCCAGGGATCCTCCCAAATATTAGTGTTGCTACCATCGCCAATTAGCATACATGCACCTTTGCTCAACATCGGGGATGCCGAGATAATACCTTGTCAAATCCACGAAGTATTTGCGCCTTTTAGACCATTTGAAAAATTAAGATTCTTCAGGTATTTTTCTCTGATGATTTGGACCCAAGGCTGCAAAGAGTTTTTCATAATTTTCCATCCCAACTTTGCGAGAAGGGCCTTATTGTAGTCTCTCATGCGTCTAAAACCAAGCCCCCCATAGTTTTTAGGTAGGCATAAAGAGTCCCAAGATTTGAGACAAAGAGGATTCTTATCCTTTTCTTTGGAGTAACCCCACCAAAATCTACGCATCAGGCTGTCCATCTTGTTGCAGAGATTGATTGGGAGGGGAAAAATCGACATAGTATAAACTGGGAGGGCCTGAGTAACAGTTTTGACTAGTGTGGCCCGAACAACTTTGGATAGAAGAGCAGCTTTCCATTCTTTCAATTAATTGTAGACTTTTCCCAAGGTTTCTGCAAACACTTGAGATTTTGTACCATGAGGCACCAGAGGCAATCCCAGATATTTGGAACCGATAGGAGCTTTCTTCAGACCTGTCTCTCCTAATGGATTTGACCACATCAGGATACGTGTTCTTGCTACAACAATCTTGAATTTAGCTTGATTAATTTTTTGGCCTAACCAACTTCCATACAAGTCAATGCAGTCCAAAATATTCCTCGCTTCATCGGGATTTGCTCTACCAATCACTATGAGATCGTTTGCGAAGAGCAAATGATTAATCGAGTGGCAATTTATGGCTGCTTTGATTCCATTGATGCAGCCTGCTTCAGCCTCCCTCTATATGATTCTGAACAAAACATAAGAGCACAAAATAAATAGGAAAGGGGAGAGAGGGTCTCCTTGACGAAGGCCTCTTTTCGGCCTGAAGAAACCACTAGGACACCCGTTAATAAGAACAGAAAAGAAAACCGTTGAGACACATTACTGAATCCAATTACACCAAATATTGGAGAAACCCAAGCACTTCAAGACTTTAATGAGAAAATCCCATTCAATTTTGGCATAGGCTTTCTCCATGTCAAACTTAATGGCCATGAGCCCATTTTTCCCTTTTTTATTCTTTATAGAGTGCAATATCTCATGTGATATGATAGAGTTATCATGAATAACTCTACCTAGGACAAAGGCCGATTGCATAGGGGAGATAATTTTATCAAGAAGGGGTTTAAGCCGGTTGTAAAGAATTTTGGAGATCATTTTGTAAATCACATTACAGAGGCTTATAGGGAGGAAAAGATTTGGGATTGAGGCATTTTCGACCTTGGGAATGAGGGCAATGTTGGTGTGATTAAAATCTTTGAGGATAAAACCACCACAAAAATAAACTACAGACCGTCTGCACAACATCTTTTTTAACAATATTCCAGTAAGTTTTATAGAAAACAGCTGACATACCGTCAGGCCCAGGAGCTTTGGTGGATCTGATTTGAAACAGGGACTCTTTGATCTCTTTTTCCTCAAGAATTGCACATATAGCTGTATTATCTTCTTCCGTAACGACCTTATCAATAAGACCATTCAAATCAGGAGGAACAATCGAGAGGACGTCTTGAAAAGATTTTGGAACATGGAGATAAAAGTCGAGCTTATGATCTTAGGGTCATCAGTCCAGTTGCCATTGTCCAATTTCAGGAGATCTATAGAGTTTCGACGACGACGGACTATCGTCGAAACATGGAAGAAGCGTGTGTTCTTATCCCCATCTTTGAGCCAAGAGATTCTTGATTTTTGCTTCCAAAAAATTTCTTCCCTTCGTAGGAATTCACCAAGGTTGAGTTTAAGAGCTTCAATTTTGTTATAAATAGAAAAGAGAAATCCAGGGCTTGCAATGACTCAATAACCTCATTGGTTTCCCTGATTTGGGTTTGAACTTTACCAAATTGGTGTTTATTCTAGAATTGCAGAGCCTTCCTCACCGCCTTAATCTTTTGATAGAGTTTAAAAGCTGGAGAGCCATTAGAAACTTTTGAATTCCAAGCCTGGTCAATAGCGAAAGCGCAACTCTCATCTCTAGTCCACATTTCCTCAAATTTGAAATTTGAAGGTTTCCTAAAAAAAATTCCCTGTAGTATTCACTATGATAGGAGCATGATCTGATTCAGTGATTGGAAGATTTTTCACCATTGCATTGGGGAATAAGACACGCCAAGAATTATTACAAATGCCACGATCTAATCTTTGACGAATTTTAGCTTTGAGTGAACGGCCGTTGTCCCAAGTGAATGTATTACCCACATATCCGAGACCGATTAGATGATTAGAATCCATAAAACCCCCTAGACCACCATTGGAGGAGCACGCAAAAGCCTTCCCACCTTTCTTCTCTGATTAAGATAAAATGCAGTTAAAATCACCAAGAGAGACCCACAGGCTTTTCTCTAATTTAACAGTAAAATCCATCTCGCTCCAGAACTCACGTTTGTCTTTCCACTGAGGACGGTCATATACTGCAGTAAGGACCTAAGGAGACCCCGGGGGGTTAGAAGAAACAGAAGCCGTAATCATATTTTTGCTTGCAGACGAGACAAAAATGTTCACCCCATTTTTCTATGCAAGGCAAAGGCCCCCAGCTTTCTGAATAGCCGGGACAATAGAGTGATTTTGAAAACCCAGACGATTCAACACAGAGACCATTTTAGTTTTGTCCACCATAATTTCTAACAGGAAAATACAGTCAGGCCTTTATTTTCTTTCCAGGGCCCGAAGAGAAGTCACTGCCGAGGGACGGGCGATTCCTCAGCAGTTCCAACAGATGATTAACATTGGCCGAGAGGTGGCTCTTCGCCCTCCTCTTCGGCTGGTCTTTGATTTATTGGGAAAATAGGTGAGAGATCCAATGTTGTTGTTTCTTCATGATCTTCCTTGGGGAGAATCACCCCTATGTGGATGTGAGGGTTTACAGAGTATGTGAGGAAGTTCCACTGCTCAGTTTTCCTATTGATAGTTAGCTACTATTTTTGGCTTTGGGACACTTCAAGAGAATAAGTTATGGTAGTTATAGAATGGGAATGGGTTAGGCAAGAATGACATATCTCAGTCTCACGATTTATAGAGAGAAAATGAAGCTAATAGAAGAGAGAGAAAAGGCGGGGACTATGATGGTGGAGGCAAGGGGAGGTCGTCGAAGATTCTGTGACGCAACGGGGAGGTCGTCGAAGGTGACAGGGCTGGTCGTCAGAGATCGCCGGAGGTGGCGTGGGTGGTGGTAATGGTGGCTAGGGTTTGGCTAGGGTTAGAGGATGAAGGTGATGGTATTTTGGTCTATAGACATTCGGAGGACTTATCCCCAATGTCTACTTTAAGTTGTTCTTAATATCAATAAAGTTCATATTAATGACCTTTTCACCAATTTTCCCTAATCAATTGTCACACCCGTTCCAAAATTCATAGTTTATCATGCATACTTGGTGTTGTGAATTGTCAATGTTATTTGGAATTGGATTGAGGTTGACTGTGAGTCAACGATAAGGTGTCAGTAAGGACACGGGAATTCGGTAATCGAGATTGCATTGGCATAAGTAAATGACATTTATGTGATTTAAATGTTATTTGACTTATCTGGTACTCTATGAATAGTAAATTATACCTGTATAGTAAAATTTTTGGTAAATTTGGTATTGTTAATATCATTTTGAGGACTGTGGTGAGAACGTGAGTGTCACATTATATAAAAAGGTAGGTTGTGTAGAGATTCTACAGAATTTAATTTTCGGACAAAATTTTGGACCCAAACGATATTCAAAAACTTTTGTAATTTGTAGTTTTCACTCGTAAAGTTATAAAATGGACGTACGCGACGTTTCAAGAGTTAATTAGAAGTTTGAGAAACTCGCGGGGAGGTAAACGTGATTTCAAGAGAATTTGTCTATAAATATAGGAGGGGTGAAATTTCATTTTTTTAGCAAAACTTATACATATATATATATATATATATTATCTTGAGAGAGCAGAAAGAAAGGGAGATTGTTGCCACAGGCTTTGCGATGACGATCGACGACCTTTTTTCTGTCTGAATTTTACCAAAATTCATATTTGAACTCTCCAAGATAAGGGCTACGTTTTGATAGTCTTTAGGTCACGTTTGGCTAACTTTTTATAAAATTCTAATTCTAAAAATTTGGGAAAAACGCGTGTAAACTTGTAGGTTTTGCGTTAGATCTGAGATTTGGCATTTAGTCGGGCTTCTAATCGTTCCCTCAAAGTTATACAACGATAGCTCGAGGTATGAATTTCTAGCCTATGTTATATAGGTGAAATGCATGTTTTATATTTCGACGACGAAATTGTGATCCAGGCGAAATTCACGTGTTAATCTTAGGCCCGTTAATTATGCACGCGATTAAATGTGAAAAACATGTCTAAATTTACGTGAGCACGTTGAGTTGCCTATGTGGGTCAAAGGGGGGGGGTCTTATACAAATTCATGCCAAAGTAACCTTCTCGATTTTTGAGAATTCTAGTGGCGACGACTATTGTGCATGGTTTAAGGCTTGGACTTGCTAGGGCACTTGGGGACGTAATGGTTGTAGGCTTGGACTAGCCATTGACGTCGCGGTTTAAGGCTTGGACTTGCCGCTACTGAATGAAGGCGTATTTTTCTCCCTAGCGACTATTGATGTGATTTATGAAGTTACAACATGTTTTGTCATATATGCATATGTTAGAAATTGTGCACTCAGCATGTAGTTGAGCAGTGGCGCTTTACTCCATTGCAAGTGACAAGAAGAAAGAGAAAAAGAAGCGTAAGTGTGGACACGCGGGATTCCACCTCTTGCTTGTTTTGAAATTGAAATTTGATTTGGATCAAAAGAAAGAAAATGGTCTGTCGAAAATAGATACAGAGTCGCCAGTTGGTTTTTAAGGAACCAAGAAACCTAATTTTGACTCACCCAAACGGATAAAGGACACCGGCCCTTCATAACCAAAGAAATTGGCTCGGGGTTTTGGTACGAGAGAGGAAGAAGCCTTTGTAGCGACTAAAACACCCTCAACTTGCCCCGTCTTTCGACGGGCCTCAATTAGCATCCAAATAATCATCTTATATTATGTATGGTTCAACAATTAATACTATGATAGTATATTACATCACATAAGAATCTTGAAATGAAATATCAAAAGAGAAGATATCATTCATAAGATTTAAGCCAAATATCACACAATGCAAAATGAAAGATCACACAAACAAACTTAGGAAAAATCATCTAATCATATATCAAATAATCAAGACTTCCTAATCTAAAGGGGGACATGAATTGTTATTGAAATAAATAATCTAAGAAATCAAAATATGCTTAGCAAGCTATTATGATGCATGTTAATCTTTGAGAAAAGAAGACTTCTCAATCCCCGGGACGGATGAGAAAGGAGGATTAGATCGAGGGGAAGCATGAACGTGTGACCATGATCATTCCTTATAATCTTCTTAGATTAGGACTCACAAAAGCCCCAAATCTTTGCATGGATGCAATGTATGTATCTAGAATGTGCCAAGGTTGTAGTGTGCTTTGTGTTCATGAATTCCTAGAATGACTTAGAAGTCTAGAATGTGTATGAATGAATGAATGAATGAAATCATCATGAGATATGTACAAATGTAGTATGAACTACTTCCTAAGACATGAACTAATTTGGAGTGCATGTAAGCATCAAATCAAAGGGGGAAAGTAAAAGTGTGCTTGCTGTGAATAGTGGACAGAACAATAACATGATCTTGTGAAAATGGAAAAGAGGAGTTAATGATGTTTTCAATGCATGATTTTTTGTGGAGATCTTCCTTATTGTGTCTAGAACACAACCCAAAAAGCCAATCTTTAATAAATATCACAGATTGAGAGAAATCATATAACTAATGGAGGTTACTCAGAAACAGAGTTTGTACTGTCGACTGAAATGTTAGAAAATCTTAGAAAATGAAAACAAAAGATCTAGAGGCCCATATTATACAGAAAGTTCCATAAGACATTGAAGTTAAAGGAAAAAATAAGTTAGGACCACCCCTTTTGGAAAAGTTGTCCATGAAATAAGTTGAAAGTCAGCCTAGATGCTGTGACAGCAAAGACAGAATATCTGGAGAGAATGTTTGGACCAAAATGTGGTCTTTCTATACATCTCCAAGTCAAACCAAAAATCATGGGTGTTCTCTAATGAGTTAGGAAGACTTTCCAAGTGGTCTTACATTCATACATTGAGTATTGAACTCAAAATAATTCCTTGAAGTTAAATGACTCACTGTTTTGAGGGTTTTGAGAAAAACAAAGTTTATTTCTTGAAATCAAAATGAGGGGTTTAAGAGGGGGGTTTTGAAATGGGGGTTTTGAAAGTATACTTCCAGAACTTGGATGAATATTCTAACCACTTGGAATATCAATTCCTAACTTATTTCAAGAACTTCCCAAGTATTTGCAAAACATGTTTTATTTGGAAACCAAACTCAAGAATCTATGGGAGTATGATACATGAGATGATAGATGATACATGATATGATATAGCATGATAAAAGTGGTAAAGAACATGTTCATGGGATATGGGTTCATCTAGATACAAGAGAGTGTTGCATCAAAGTGTGAAAGTCAAAAAATGACATGCTGTGAATAGTGGACAGACTGTATGCATTACTTTATAACATCATAATGGGAGGTCAAACATGCCTAGGAAAATGTGGAAAAAATCATAGATCATCCTTATTGTGTCTAGAAAATAACCCAAAAACCAAACCTCAATAGCTATCACAGATTAAAAGAAATAAATCAGAATGTACACATGACTCAGAAATTAAAGTTGCACTGTTGACTGATTTTGTATGATTTTTCATAAATCAAAGAAAGGGTTTATGATGACCCATTATATACCAAAAGTTTCCTAAGACACCCAAGTTTCATAAAAAAAAAATAGAAAAGATATATGTACAGTGATGAAAACATCCAGATAAGTGCAAGAAGTCGGGTGAACATTCTGTGAGAATAGAGGCAGATTATGAATATGAACTTCTCACATCCAAAAATAATACTTTCACATCTCTATAATTGATGGGAAAAATTGGAGACAAACTATGATGTCTTAGGAAGATTTTCCAAGTGGTTTCATCATCATAACTCAAGTATTTAATTCAAAACAAAATTTTGAATCTGAACAGCTCATTGTTTTGGATCATTCTTGAAGAAAATGGATTTGGGTTTTGAAATAGAGTTTGAGTTCTTGATTGGGGGTTTTGAAATAGATGTTCAAAGCATGAACTTAAACTCTTGAGATGATCATGTGACCACTTAGAACCTCATCCAACCTTGAATTATCAAAGAACTCCCAATATTATTTGCACAAACATAGTTTTGTTTGAGAATATGACTTCAAGAATACATATGAATGTATTGAAGGTAGAATCATCATCCATCAAACATGTATTTGAGGTCAAGAGCTACTATCCATAAGGATTCACTCTCCTCAAACAACATGTCATCTAGATGATGATGAACAACTAAATAATCAAAGAAAAGTCAAAAGAAATGAGGTTAAGAGAGAGATGAACATCAAAGTAAACAAACATTCAAATAGCAATCAATAGTTGATATTCATTGAGATATTGGACTTGTAGCTTGGTGTTTCACTCATATGTGGTGACATTTGGACATGGAAGTAGCTTCCTATCTTATAGATACTCAAGAATGGTGGTTGGAGATGATTTGAATGTGGAGTATATGAGAGGTAATGGAAGAAAATAATATTAAAACTCACTTTGATTGGAAAAAATGGAAGAAGAAGACTACTTCTTCTCTTTCTCTCTCTATATTTCTCTAGAGTTTCTTCCTAAGCTCTCTCTAAGCTTCCATGTCTCTCCCTAAATGGAAGTAAATAGCTTCTTTTATAAGCAAAGGGGAGGGGGGGGGGGGGGGGGGGGGGGTTGGTAAATGGAGTTTTAAAAGGTTTAAAATTGTCTCCCATTGGTCCAAAATAAGCTGAGAACCAAAACTACTTCGTTTTGATTTCTAATATATCAAATTGGACCCCCAATCAAAATTACAAAAATGGACTATTCTGGGAGAGAGTGCCGCGGCGGCACTGGGCCAGTGCCGCGGCGGCACTGCTCCTCCTTCGTCCAGATAATACTGTTTAGGCCCCCAGAGGTTCCGGTATTCGCGAAAAGGCCCTATTTCGTCCGAAATTCACAGAAAATGCATACGAACTCCAAATTAAGGTTATGATATACTGTTGGAAAGGTAATGGAGTCTATTTTACATAAAAAAAAAAATATTTTGGAGATAGGTCACTTTGAAAAGTTTTGCGATATTTGCGATAAAAGCCGATTTGATCGCCTTTTTCGCCTTCGGAAATTCATAATAAACTCGTTTTAAATCCAAAAATTATGTGTGATATACCGTTGGAAAGCTATTGACCTCTAGTATCCATGAAAAATGTTTAAAAATTATTACGGTGCCCCGGTTCTAAAGTCAAATTCTGGTCAAACTGGTCAAACCTGGGATTCCCGGGGAGTTCTGGAAACTTCTGGGAGCTCCCAAGAGCCGACGTTTTCCCCCGATTTTCTTTTAAAACTCATTTTAATACTTTCCACATGATCTAGAATGATTCTGGCGAATTTGGATGATTTCGGTCAAACTTGGTCAAACTTGGTCAAACCTAGTCAAACCTTGGTCAAATCGGTCAACGGGGACTTTCCGAGAACTTTCGGGTCTTCCGGGGGTCTCTGGGAGCTGACGATTTCATCCGATTTTACTTAAAAACTCAATTTTGTTTTTACTTTTCTTACGACATAGCATGTTTCCAGAACTTTTGGACCAAATCTGGGAGTTTTCGAGCTTTCGGGGGTATTTTGGTCATTCTGAGCATTTTGAGAGATAGAACTAACTTCCAAGAGTCCTTTTGAGTCTTTTTCGATCATTGTGAACCACCAAGCTATGGGTCTCCTAAATCTGATAGCCGACAAAATGGGGTGTCTACAGTAAGGAGTGAGGCCGAGGAATGCCGAGGAATGCCGGGGATACTCTTGTAGATGTTTTTGCTTTCTTTTCCAAGCCTTGTAATAGTTAGCGTTCGAATAGCTAGAACTATGTAATTGACTTGGAATGTGTAGTATGGTTTTATGATGTTGTAATAAGTCATGATGTTGTAATAAGTGCTAAAACTCTTTTTAGTTAAGTTGTAATGGATCTGAACCCATGGATTTGTATTTTGAATGCTTGACCTGTCAATTTTGAAGTTTAAAGGAAAATAGATAGAATTTTGTGAATTGCGCCAAACAAGCCCTAGTTTGTTCTGCTATTGTTTCTGTTCATGGATTAGTAAGTCTAAACTTTAGTTTTGATATCATGTTATAGCTTGTGAAGTTTGAGATTGTATGTATGTTTGGAGTGGTGTATTAAGTGATGGTTGTTTGATGCCTTAGCAAAATTCTGCAGTTTTGGGCAGAGTTCTACTAAAGGGCCAGTCGACCGGTCGAAAGAGGTCGTTCGACCGATCGAAATGCCCCCTGCTAGAAATCTTTTTCTACCTTTTTCGAAAATTTTCAAAAGGTTTTGATTGGTTCTTAGGATACCTTTGGGACCACTTTCAACATAAAATCACTCGTTTCAAAATATAATTAAGTTTTCAATTTTATACGAATTTACAACTCGGAATGTACCGTCTCCTAAAGTTTTAAATATTCAAGATTGTTTTAAGTTCTTTTTCTGCTGCATATAACCGTTTAATGAATTGGATGAGCCTTGGTGGCGTGCCACGTGTCTTATTTCCACGCGTAATGGGATAGGTCGTGCCATCAATATATATATATATATATATTTACTGAGATTTTTGGGAGAAAATATTAGTTGCAACGGTGACACAATGTCACTGTGCTTACGTGGTGTCGCCAACCAATTAGATCCTTCTAATTCGCCCATTAAGCATCAGCAATGTCACTGTGCTTACGTGGTGTCTTATTATGAAAGAATAGTTTATCTTCAAAAATATGTACCTGTTGCTCCCATATGGCTGCAGCAATATGTGTCTTAAAGCTCGTAAGGACAGATGGATCCTCCGGACCTCCTGGAAACGGTCCTGTAGAAACCTCCTCATCCACGGCCTCGTCTATCGATGTATCTAACTCAACATCCTCAATCAGTGTCTCCTGTACTATGGGTGCATGCCTGCCACCAAGACGCCTTCTACGCGAGGCAGTGGGTCGAACACGAGACGTGCTTGAATCCATAGCTGCATAACCATTTCATGTGTTAACTTGACATATATATATATATATATGTATAGTGTGTCATCAAATTAACCTATGACATCAAAATATTTAAGTTTTACTCTAGCTATACCAACTTCAAAAGATACTATAAATGTAAAGCAGAACAAGGAAAAGAAAATTCAGTACACTAACTATATATTACTTGTAAATAGAAATAAATTTTTATAGAGTTCTCCCTTCAAAGCAGTTTCTGATCGGACCTGAACAAGGACCAAATAAGGTCCCAAACACATGTATTCAGTCCAAACTTTAAGCCAAAGAAATGAAATTAATGACGAATTACAAGCACAGAATCATCACAGGAAATACAAACTTTAGTCGGATTCAGTTCATGCATACCTCAAAATCCAAGAAGCTAAAAAAGTATTAAACAAAAAAAAAAAAAAACCCACCTTTGTACGTAGGTACATAGAGTCCATGTAAGGCTTAAAAATAATCCAAGAACTGACTCTTCATCAAAACAAATATAAAATAGGTGTTCTTAAGAACCAATAATGAGAAATTTGGTTTGAACAGGAATTTGTTTCCATATTCACCGAAGTGGGCACTTTTTTTTTTCTTTGAGTTCCGAGTGTACTCAGAAAATACTAAGTAAATCAATGGGGAAAAAGAAAAAAAGAAAATGAAAATACCTTATTCTGAATAGTTTTGACACTGATTTTTTATAATTCAATTTGTAATTAGAAAATAATTTTTTGACTAGCTTCTTTAGGTGTCTTTAGTACTGTTTTTTTCCAAAATGCAAATACCCAATTCAATCCATACAAAAACATTATCTAGCAAAATAAATAAACAAACTGAGACATCATTCAAATTAATATATGTATATATGTATACTTTTTGGGACATAATACTCAAACTTGACACAACAAATAATTAAACATCAATAGAAACAATCCAAACAAAATTAAAGAAATTCAAACACATTAATAGAAGCATCATGAAATAAATGAACAATGGAAAACAGTTTGAAAAATAGCTTATAAATCAATTTCACAGAATGTTCTCTGAAACCCCTTTGATGTAGAGAAATGTACCAAAACAGGAGAACACATAATCCTCAAACTTCATTCTGTTGGGTAAAGAAATTAACCTTCTGACCAAATGAAAAAGAATAAAATATGTGCATCTCACTGTCTAGAATTGGTGGATACATGAGGGGTCAAATTGTGGGATACATCAAGCTGTAGGTCCCTAACCGTGAACTACCAAACAGAGGGGAGGTCAAAAGGAGAGGGGATGCTTACTATAACTGGCTTTTGCCCGAGACTGCCGTCGTCGTCCGTTGGGTCCGTCAGAATCGCGTCGGGATGGGTGGGGGTAGGGGTTGGGGGAGGTAGTCTGGCTAGGTCATGGTTTTGTTTGTTTCTCAATTTGGGGAGTTTTGAATTGTATAACATTAATTGAGGGTGGGTGTAGAGAGTAATGTGAAGGTGGATGAAAAATTGTTGGTTTTAAAATGTTGGGGTATTTTTGGAATGAGGGGTGGGTGTGTAGAGTAAAGTGTTTTAAATTAAATAGAATTAGTGGGTGTAAAGAGTAGGTGTGTGTAAAGAGTAAATGTGGTGTGTGTAAATAGAACCACTCAAAAACGAAATAAACACAACAACGCGTTTTCTCAAAGAAGAACATCCACCAACTGTTGAATCTTCTCTCTCCTCTTTTCTCTCTCTCTCTCTCTCTCTCTCTCTCACGCTCGTCTGTAGCTCTCTCAATCTCTGCTATGTTTATAAGAAACACCAATTAGGGCTAGGGTTAGGGTTTTTGAACCAAAAAAAAAAACCTAATCTTTCTCTACGACTCTGACTTGGGAGGGAGAGAAGGATTAGGGTTCTTTCTCAGAGTATTTGTTGACCCTTTTAGGGTTTCAGAAATGGGTCGTTGCTTTTCTGTGATCAAGTGGTACCATCTTCACAAACCTGTGAAACTGTTCGTCCTCTTCTGGGTCTTCTATTTAGCTCACGGAGAAGTTGTTTTGGGCCCCGATTCGGACAAATCGGCGCTCTTGCAGTTCAAGACCACAGTTTCGGACCCTTCAGGAGTGCTCTCGCGCTGGAATTCGAGCAATTCTGATCACTGTTCGTGGTTCGGTGTCGCCTGCGATTCGAATTCTAGGGTTTTGGCCCTCAATATCACCGGAGGAGATGGCAGAGGTAATTCTGGTTCCTTTGATTGTGCTAAATTTGCTCAATTTCCGCTATATGGGTTTGGTGTTAGGAGGGTTTGCTCGAATAATAACGTAAAATTGGTGGGTTTGCTTTCACCGGCGATCACAAAGCTTACTGAACTGAAGTTTTTATCACTTCCTTTCAATGAGTTGAGTGGTGAAATTCCTACTGAAATATGGGGTATGGAAAAGTTGGAAGTTCTTGATCTGGAGGGTAATTCGATTAGTGGGTCTTTACCGACTCGCTTTGCGGGTTTGCGATACCTGAGGGTTCTTAATTTGGGGTTTAATGAGATTGTGGGGGAGATGCCACATTCTCTCTCCGATTGTGCGAGTCTACAGGTTTTGAATTTAGCAGGAAATCAAGTGAACGGAACCATCCCGGAGTTTTTTGGTGGGCTTAGAGATTTTAGGGAGCTTTACTTGTCGTTTAATCGGATTAATGGTAAGATTCCAACTGCAATTGGGGACAATTGTGGGAAACTCGAGCATCTTGAGCTTTCGGGTAATTATTTGGTTGGTGGGATTCCGCGTAACTTGGGTAACTGTAGTGGGTTGCGATCACTTCTCTTGTATTCCAATATGCTGGAAGAGGTTATTCCAGTTGAACTTGGTCAGCTGAATAAGCTTGAAGTGTTGGATGTTTCAAGGAACAGCCTCAGTGGTTCCGTACCTTCTGAGCTTGGAAAATGTTCTGAATTGACTGTTCTTGTGCTGTCAAATTTGTTTTATCCTTATCCTAATGTCACTGATTCGGAAGGGAATTCATCACCAGGGCAGTTAAGTTCTGCCAATGAAGAGTTTAATTACTTAGAAGGTGCAATTCCTATGGAAATTACAACTCTTCCAAAGCTCAAACTTATATGGGCGCCAAGGGCATCTCTAGAGGGACGCTTGCCCAGCAATTGGGGTACTTGTGACAACTTGGAAATGGTAAATTTCGCCCAGAATTTGCTAACTGGTGATATCCCCGACGGGTTTATTCGCTGCAAGAAACTGCATTTCTTTGACTTGAGTTTGAATAAGCTGACCGGGGAACTCTCTGAGAAACTCTCTGTTCCTTGTATGACTGTGTTTGATGTCAGTGGGAATTCCCTTTCCGGTTCAATCCCGAGATTTAATTGTAGTACTTGCCAACCAACTGCTTTTGAGACTCATGACTTATCATCTGCATATTTGTCATTCTTCGCTCATAGAACTCGGGTTGGAACCCCTTTGCCATATTTTGGTGATGGTGATGGTGATGGTGGTGGTCTTGCAATATTTCATAATTTTGGGGGTAACAACTTCACGGGTGCTTTCCAGTCAATGCCTGTTGCACTGGACAGATTCGGGGAGAAGACTGTTTATGCATTTCTTGCTGGTCAAAATCAGCTTACCGGACCATTTCCTGGAGAACTATTTGAAAAATGTGATGGCCTGAATGCAATGATTGTTAATGTGAGCAACAACAGAATTTCTGGTGCGATTCCAGCCAACATCGCTGCAATGTGCAAATCTCTCGTACTTTTGGATGCCTCCGGAAATCAGATCAGTGGGACCATTCCTCCTAGTTTTGGGGATTTGGTCTCTCTTACTGCTCTGGATTTGAGTTGGAACTTGTTGGAAGGTCCCATACCGAGCAGCCTCAGTCAGATAAGGGGTCTCAGGTCTCTTTCTTTGGCTGTTAATAACCTCACTGGTCCTATCCCTACAAGCTTGGAGCAGTTGTATTCTTTAGAAGTTCTTGAACTTTTCTCAAACTCTCTGTTTGGTGAGATTCCAAAAGATCTTGTGAATTTGAGGAACTTGACTGTTCTTCTTCTCAACAACAATAAACTATCTGGGTTGATTCCTCCTGGTTTGGCTAATGTGACTACTCTCTCATTGTTTAATGTGTCTTTCAATAACTTGTCTGGGCCACTACCATTGAATGCTAATTTGATGAAATGCAATAGTGTTCTTGGGAACCCTTTTCTAGGTTCTTGCCATGTGTTCTCTTTAACTGCTCCATCTTCGGATCAACAAGGCCGGGTTGGGGATTCACAAAATTACGCTGCTGGTCCATCAACTAGTGCACCCCAGGGAAGTGGCAATAGTAATTTCAACTCTATTGAGATTGCTTCTATAACATCTGCATCGGCCATTGTATCGGTTCTTCTGGCTCTCATTGTCCTGTTCTTTTACACCCGAAAATGGAACCAGGGGTCCAGAGTTCGAGGGTCTGCAAGAAAAGAAGTCAATGTCTTCATTGACATTGGGGTCCCGCTTACCTTCGAGGATGTTGTGCGGGCCACGGGGAGTTTCAATGCAAGCAACTGCATCGGAAGCGGCGGATTCGGAGCAACTTATAAGGCTGAGATTTCTCCGGGAGTGTTAGTGGCCATAAAACGGCTTGCAATCGGACGGTTTCAAGGGGATCAACAGTTTGATGCGGAAATCAAAACCTTAGGGAGGCTCCGCCACCCGAATCTTGTGACCTTGATAGGCTATCACGCCAGTGAAACGGAGATGTTTCTCATTTATAATTATTTGCCAGGTGGTAATTTGGAAAAATTCATTCAAGAAAGGTCCACACGGGCTGTGGATTGGAGGGTACTTCACAAAATCGCTTTGGACATAGCCCGTGCGCTTGCCTACCTGCACGACCAGTGTGTGCCACGGGTCCTACACCGCGATGTCAAGCCGAGCAATATTTTATTGGACGATGACTATAATGCATATTTATCCGACTTTGGATTGGCCAGGCTCTTGGGAACTTCGGAAACTCATGCCACTACTGGTGTGGCCGGGACATTTGGATATGTGGCTCCAGAATATGCAATGACATGCCGTGTTTCGGATAAGGCTGATGTATATAGCTATGGGGTGGTGTTGCTTGAGTTAATATCGGACAAGAAAGCCCTTGATCCCTCATTTTCTCCCTACGGAAATGGTTTCAATATCGTAGCATGGGCATGTATGCTACTGCGACAGGGCCGTGCCAAGGAGTTCTTCACTGCAGGGTTATGGGATGCAGGTCCTCACGATGATCTAGTTGAAGTGTTACACTTGGCGGTGGTGTGTACCGTCGATTCTCTCTCAACCAGGCCGACGATGAAGCAAGTTGTGCGACGGCTGAAACAGCTTCAACCTCCATCTTGTTAGTAATTTCATGCCCTTATCAGCTTGATTAACATAGTGAGATGTGTAGAGAAAGGGAAAAAAGCCCAATTGTAATTTGAGGTCCTAGACTTTCTGGCGGGGAGTGATTGGTTCTCTCTCTCTCTGGGATGGACCTTTTTAGGTTCAGTGTTTTTATGTTGTTAATTGCACATGTATATTGTAATATAGATTCGCCTCCATTTTTCGATGCCATTTCCCTAATTAGGGGGCTTTCATTGAGGAATCTGCAAAAGAATGCAGGTATTGTCTCGTCTCTAACGCATACGTGTATTTCATTTCCCTTGTGTTTTAATAATACCAGTGGATGGAAATGCTTCCTGATATGGAATATGTGAACTGAAGTGGTTACTAGGGAGATCCGATCTGAAACCTACCGGAAACACGTCACGGTAGTTTAGTTTACTTCTCATGTTTGTAGGATAATGCTCTGTGAAATACAATCCATTGGAGCTAGAACAGTTCATTGTTTGGAGTTTTAAGCTATAATGAAATTTTTGCTTTCAAATACATAGCATGTTGTGTAATATTGAGAGCTGCATGGTAGTTTGGAAGGTGAAATGTTTGCTACATTGTATCATGCATTCCAAGTTACACTTTTCAATGGTTTCTTTGGTACAATTGGAAGAACCAAAAAAGCCTGGGTGTCATTTTTTTGGCCCAATTGCAGACTTGTGGGCCACGTGCAATTGGGTTTCTCTCTGGTGGTCATGATTCAAGAATGATGAGGCATTCAGTTGAAAGTTTGAAATTGACCCATTCTTGTTCACGATAATTCTTTGTTTTTAGAGAAGGGTTCAACTTCAAGAGATTTTGAGACTCCTGTTTTGGGTATTTTACTTTTAGAAGCTTCATGGTAGTCTTTTGAGCATCTGCTTGGGCCAAGACTCAAGACTGGCCACCAACATTTACTCTTTCCTAATCTTTTCTGTCTTATTCTTTTCTTTAGGACGTGTTTGTGAAACCAAAGAAATGGTTCTGTAATTTATTAGTGAATCGGTTTTAAAAATTCAAGTGTTTGGTGAGTGCATATTTCTTGCGAAAGAGTCTATGCTTAATCTATCTTCTCTTTTAGAATGAAATCTTTGTTGAAACAACATAAACATAGTTCTCCCGAAAATTAGATAGAATTAAGATTTGAACTGAACCTGATCTTATTTTAAGCATTTTCAAACAGGATCTTGTATTGTCATTTTTTTTTCCCACTTGATGAGCGATAAAGAAGCAATTCAGAACAATTCTGCGTGCTTTCCCATTTTATTTCCATAGCAATTTTCTACAGAATTTTAATTGGATAGGGCATTAGTTATTACATTGCTCTAGAGGATGCCTTGATGTTAAAGGATTGGGCCACTGGAACGCTTCACCATAATTTCAATTTTCAACACCCGAGAAAGCAGTGAACACCCTGGAATAATGATCATACTCTATGTATAGGCCCATTTTTCACCACTCATCACTTCTCTTTCCTCCTATTCAGCCAAATAGGATTAAGGAAGCACAACTTCCCTCACCAAAGGATACATCTTCCCTCCTTTACCCTTCCCTTCCCTCCACTTTCCATCCCTCCTGTCAAATGTTGCATAATTGTCAATTCAAAATAAGTTTCAACCTTATCTCATTAGAGAAGCTAGAGTACACGAGTGGACTACTTTCTTAGAGCATCTACAGTGGAGTTATTTTGTACAACAACTTAGGAGAACTTAGCTTAGAAGCCCTTGCAATGGTGTAGGTGGTACAATAGTGCAGTATGATTAAACTTAATGAAACTTATGTTTGTGGTACGCCTAAATTCAGCTAATGTACAACCGCACGGCACACACTGTGCCGTCAAGCCACCAAAAGGCACAAAGAGAGCCCCTTTAAGGCCAAATAGCAAAAACAAAGTAGTCTGCCCTCAAAACGGCCTTGTGTGTGCCGTTTGGGCCTTTGGGGCTCTCTGTGCTGTTTCACTAACTACACCACTGCAAACGCCACCGAACCTATACCTCAACTTAAGTAAAGTTTATGTAAAGTTTTGGTCGCCCACTGTGGATGCTCTTAGTGATTTTTTCATTTATTTATTTATAGGATCACTTCATTTCCCTTTAAAGTGTTGGAAAATAGAATGAGAAATTGACTTTGGTTATGGATAGGTTGACCCTTATTCGAATGGTTGTGACTGTTGACGAATAGCCTCCATTCGAAGGGTTTTGATTATTGACGAGCAGTCTCCTTACAACCTATTTATGTGGATCTTATCCATTGATCATTTGAAAACAATAATATAGATCATATACGTATAGATATAGAGTGTGTCAGTGTTTGAGACAGTACTGACACGGACCTCAAGACTGGAGGTGCCTCATTTCCAATTCTATATATCGCTACCTTTGGTAAACTCCTTTGGGTGGTGATACTCTGCATCCCTTTGGTGATTACTCTAGAGTGGTGAGCTTTCCTATTCTTATTTGTGTCTCTAAACGTTTTACATAAATCACCCCGCCCCCCCCGCGTATGAGAGCTCATGGGAAAAATAGCTTAGTTTGGTGGAATTCTCCTCCCTTATCAAAGATAATGGGAGGAAAGTTAACAACTCGTTTTACGAGAGTCCTCTTTGTGAACAAGCTCCCTGTAATGGAGATTTAGAATATATGAAAGGAGATGTGATATGTGATCGTGTGTGGGAGGATTATACGAAGTATGAATTAGTTCGAAAAGAGGATATGAATAGGAGGAGGTTAAAGAAAACTTTTGGTAGTTTTTGCTATATAAAATTAAGTTATTCGCAATGAAAGTTCATGTTCTTATATAAGTTATTATATAAATACCCACTTCAAGATTCTTAAATATCAAACTCATGATCCGAACAACAAGATTTAAGGATGCTAAACAATTTGTGTATTCATATTCGATGGCAAAGAAGGAAAGGATGGGAAGGATTATTCGGACATCCTAAAGGCCGTGGAAGGTTCAGTAAAATAAATTCGAGAACGAGTTTTACGCAGCGGGAGCATATGACGCAGGTCTGAAGACTGGGGTGCCTCATTTCCAATTCTTTTAGCAATATGAAAGGTCTTTAAAGTGTTATTTATGTTTGCTTCAGCAAAAAAAAAAGTGTGTGTGTGTGTTTTTTTTTTTTTTTTTTATGTTTGCTAAAAATAGTTACCTAAGAGTGTAGTTTTTTGTGTGAAAAATGAGAACTCATTTAGTAGTTTGTTTTGAAACTAGGATACTATATTTCCAATGTCTAGAAGGTTGTCACAGAATAACTATATATATATATATATATATGTACTTCTACAAGGAATGAAAAAAAAAATGATTTTTTTTTTTCCTTTCATATTTCTATATCGCTATGGTGGATTTCACTGAGTGGTGAAACTCCTAAGCCCTATATCTCTGATAAACTCCTTTGAGCGTGATACTTTGTATCTCTTTGGTGATTACTGTAGAGTGGTGAGCTTTCATATCCTTGTTCGTGTCTCTAAATGTTTTACCTCCCCTTTTTCGGGATCAAGTACAAACATTAGTACAGTTCACTGAAATCTTGCTATTTGAAGTGTTTTTATAGTAAGAGGGAGATCAATTGTTTCTAAAAAGACAAAGTTACAAATCTGTGAGTACCAATACGGGACATAATTGTCTTAAGAACACAGTGTTCAACACTAGACTCCATCTATTGTTCTGCATTTGCATCTATACCAAATTTTACTTATTTACAGTATCTAATAGTGTGTGTTAGATTTTAAATTTATATACATATCCATATATTTGGATACCATAAAGCACTTCTGCTTATAATTTACAATATTTATTATTATGTTTTAGATTTCAAATTTATACATATAATTTGGATAGCATAAAGGCAATTCAAAGTTCATAAGTTTCCATACTCTCTTCCTGACTGACTTATTTGTTTTCTAGAACCATTAGGTACCATTCAGTTTACTGTTAGGCTCAATGCCCGGCTAATCCATCCGGTTTACTGTTAGGCTCAATGCCCGACTTAACCGAATGGTAAACCCCCAGGTCCCTATTGAATACCCTAAAACAACCCAGTGGACCGGGTAAATAGCAGGGCTTATGCCTTGGATTGGTGACTACCTATGAGTTGAACATTAAACTCGACCACTGAGGAAGTGGTTTACTCTCTTCCACTTCCCTAGCCTTTTCACAGAAAGGTCACAAACAAAAAAAAAAAAAAAAAAAAAAGGAAGGAAGAAAGAAAGAAAAAAAAGGATAGCTGTTCCAGATTCAATATTAACCAAGTGGACTGGTCACAAGCACTTGTAATCAGATAGAGCTACATTGTTCTGTGGCCACAGAGTACCAGAAAATTGCAAAAAAAAAAAAAAAACGAAGAAGAAAAAGAGAAGCTGAAAACTAGAAGACTCCTTTGAGCCCATTTTGGCCATTTCAGCAAAAGGCTCGATACACTCGAGTGCCAAGTCTATTAAACAAAGAAAATATTTCCTAAAATTTGGAAATATTGAAGCCAACCCATGTCGGTTTCTTCTTATAGTCCCTGACAATGTTTTGAAGCCTTGTCACAATCATTACTACTATTACAACGGCGAAGGAGGGTTAACGACTATATGGCGTAGAGGATGAGTCACATCACCGCCACCAGCGTGTTTGACAAACTCAGCAGGAGAGAGAAAGCTTCCATGGCAAACGCATACTATTCTCACCTCCTCTCCCTTTCTATACCTGTATAGAAATCCTTCGATTCTTTTCCCGTTCGGCCCATCCCCTCTTGTCGAAACACAAGGCATGTCTAACATAACATTTCTCACTGTGTCTTTTGCTCCATTGTCGGTGATCGTGACTTTCATCGATGCATTTTCGACTGGAGTAATGGAAAACTTGGCCGGTAAAGTCGACCCACGGGTGAGAAGTGGTGGTTTCTGCTCGTTCTTCTCGGGCAGAGAATGGACACTTGCTGGGCTTCTTGCTTCGTTGAGTTTGTTCATCCCTGTGATTTACAATAATTGCAAGACAATAAGCATAAAGGATCATAAAAGGTATCTATTTTGCAGATAATGTGAAACATTTGTCGGGCTAAGATCAAATAGAAATACCTTCTCTCCACTGATATGGAAATAATTGCATTACAAATAACCTGTAGGAAATTGGGTAAAATTTCTCAAAACTGGATCGCCGTTCGAGCGGATTGCACAAGCGAGGTCCCACTGGAGCGGGACATCGGGCGGAGGTTGAGTGGTTTCGAAACTGAAATATCGCCCGCAAAGTGAACCGCACGAGCGAGCACGGGATTTTTGGGCAAGAGGCAGCTTTACTAAGAGGATTAGAATAGCACTTTTGAGATAGTTTCCAAAATCGATTGGTTTTCTAATGGAGAAAAAAATTCCTATTTGTATAGGATTACATAAAAGGGAGTTTCTTGGTGGATAAGTATTACCATATGGGAGTAATCTTATCTCAACTAGGATTTGGAAAGGTAATCTACATAAATTGGAGTCATGGTGAAGAGTGGGGTTAATCTTGAATCTTAAACCTAGAGAGGGAAAGGGAGAGCAAAGATCATTGGGGGAACCCAAGTAAGAGAACGGTGGCCGGTGGGAGGATTCCCACTGGGTAGGGTGACGATGATGGGTATGGACGAAAGGATGTCCATGGGTGATGGTGAAGACGCTGTGGACTACATCATTACTTATGGATGGGATGGGAGAGGTGGGTTGGAGCCTCAATAAAATCCAACAAGGGATGGGTGTGAGTGATGGCGAGGGAAAGGCATGTAATCAATGTTATATCAATAAAAGAAGCCGTGTGGACATAGGCATGTTGGTTGGGTGGTTCTTGGTTGGGCCGAACCACGTAGAAAAAATTCTTGTGTCTTCTCTTTTTGGTTTGCTGTTCTTGTGTTGGGATGATCTACTTTTCTCTTACTATCATATGTGAATTCTCTCTTTCATATTGGTGGATGCGATCTTGAATATGTCATTTTGGGGCCCACACGCACAACATAATCCCCCCCCCCCCCCTCCCCCCCCCCCCAAAAAAAAAAAAAAAAAGAACACACACACACAGGCACAGGATAATAAGAAATCTCACCACCTAAGCAATCCGTAGATAAGTATAACATGACATGTGCAGTGTCTCAATTCAAAAGAAATGTCTAACCAAATGCAGTAACAAGTTGGCCACCCATAATCAACATCACTCGTGGGTCCGAAACAAGAGTCCCCATGGGCCCAAAATTAGCTAACAACAACAGGACAATGTGCATTGCATAACTAAGATTGTGGTTTGTCTTTTGTTTCTTTCTTCTAGTTGTGGAAATATTTAGTTTTCCTAAAATTTCGTACATTTCACCTATTAAATTTTCCAATGTTTCTCATTACTCAGACACACAATTAAGAGCTGAGGTTACATATCACATTACTCAGGACCACAACAAGAGTTGGTAGACCTTAGCATGAAGATAAATTTGCTAGTTTTCAGGCTCGGTCTGTTTGGTTTTGACTTTTGAGTACAGTGCTTTAAGATTTTTATGCCTTTACCATGTTTGAAGATATGAAAAACCTACATGGTTCTAACTCACATCAGAATTAAGGCCTTAAATCATAGAGTAATGCTATGCTTCCCAAATTTTTATCCCAAAAGTGTTTACGAAATGATGTGGTAGTGGGGCCAGGTAAATAACTTCCAATCAAAATCAGGTAAATAAGTTCCAATCAAAATTCAAGTGGTCTCCACTGTCTTAGACTTGACCCCACTCCCACATCAATTGAGAAGCATAACATTAATCTAAAGCATAAGCATGTTTTGTACTAAGAGCATCCACAATGGGCAACTTAAATTCAACTTAAACTTGAGCTAAGTTCGTGTCCAGGTGGGAGGACACTAACAATGGTAGATAGTGAGACGGCATAGAGAATATCGTGTACCATCCAGACGGCACAAACACATCCGTTTAGGATTAAAAATGTGCAACAAAAAAATAAAAAATAAAAAAAAATTCAAAAAAATTCAAAATGATCCAAACGGCACACACACAATGTCGTTTAATTGGGAAGCACGCGGCATTGTGTGTGCCATGTGGTGGTGAGTGGTGATAAAACGGCACAATGTGTCCCGTTTAACTTGTACATTAGTGAAATTTAGGCATACCACAAACTTAAGTTCCACTAAATTTCACTATCCTATACATTAGTTATACCTACACCATTATTAATGGCTTTTTGCTAAGCTATCCTAAGTTGTCCTAAGTTCCTTACCCATTGTTGATACTCTAACAAGACTACGCACCTCTCTATAGTACACGTCCGTGTAAAAGTTCACAACCAACCGAGTTCCAACGTGCAACACCAAATTTAGAAAGTACTACGGTCGTACAAATATGTCTAAGCTACTCGACTACGTACGATGAATCTCCTGGCCATTAACACCCCTAGACCATCGACAGGCTGGTAATTGACCATTTGTACACCTATTAGACAAATATAGATATATATGTTAGAAATATTTCATTGATATAATTGGAAAACAAAAAAATATTCTGAATTACAATTTAAGAAAAAACAGGAAAATTACAGACTATGTAAACAAAGCAGGAACTAAAACAAAATTGATCAAACTGAGGCGTGTGAAATTTCACAGTTTCCTTAAAACATATTCGCCGCCTCACCGGATGTGCTTGAGGAAATGGTCGGCGTCTGTCTCCCAGGATACAGCAGCTTCTAACAGTGGTATTTGCACAATTTACAACTGCTCCGACGAACTTTTATGCTTCGTGCTCTCTCAGGAAACCAAGGATGGAATATGACAGTGGAAGTAGACTCTGTAATTTCGTGTGTATAGACTGAGGGAGAGCTGGAATATATATAGGATGATCATTAGCCTTTCCATTTTCTGTAACTACAACCTGTTCAGATCTTGCAACAGTTTAGAAATCCCAAAGGTTTCTGCAATGCAAAACATGTGCAGAAATTCCAAGGGTCTCTCATTACAGATTGGGAAAAACTAAACTTGAGGGGTCTAAAAAGAAATATTTTGTGTACCCGCACCCGCGACCCCGATCGGTTGGTCGGACGACGGCGGCAGCGCGTGCGTGTGTGGAGTAAACCCAAAGGGCCTTAGGTCCTCCCCTTCCACAAACTGGGTACCCCTTGGGGCCTAAACCCAAAACATGAAGTAGCCTTATAAATACACTAAAGACCACTTCTATTTTTCCTATGTGGGACAAGGCAAGTTGTGAACCTTTTCCATTTTAACAACTCCTTGTAAGGGGCAACCTTTGAGTATTAATTTCTTATTCACCCATCAATAGTTTTGGACATGTGAATATCCAAACTTCATCTCCTCATAGAGGAGCACACATATCCACAAGGACCCCACTCAAAATTTAAGTGGGTCCCATTTTTATTAGCCCTTAAACATGGCTAAAACACATATTTATCCAACAATCCCCCACATGAATGAAATTAATCGAAACGATGTGAGACAGCGACTCGACAAGAGAGAGCACAACGGATCACTCCTGCAAAGGATAGGTAGCTTTTGGCTTTGAACCTTCCCTTGTGACAATCTATCAGATTTACTGGCTGACTAGTGAACGTATAGTCACGTATAGTCTTGAACTAATTGCCATTAGTGTAAACAACCGACAGACCTCACACAGGAGCTCTCCAAGCATAGTTTAGTTCTTACACTTGTGTTCATTTTGGCCTTGAACACTCGTCTGGTTCAATGAATGTTTATTAAAGAATTTCGCCTTTCGGAAATTCTTTTAGAAGCGGCCCCACTTCACATTCACATAGGTGACTTATTTAGAGTATCCTTCTATACTCTGCTTGGTTATACCAACGCACATAGTCATTAAAAGCTAAGCTTATCCTCAACCATACAGGTATCACTATTGTATCATAGAAATGGGCTGGAGGGCATTTCTCCTCAATGATTCTCTAAAGTACATGGAATTAGGTTGTCCCTTTGAACCTAGATCTTGGGATCTCCAGTCAACTAGTTTGGGTTTCCATTCCGGTACTTTGTAATGTCATAGGCTTTAGTCCCATTCCTTTAGATAACTTATTTACTAACTCTCGATTTAACTCTTTGGTTAGCGGATCCGCAATATTGTCCTTTGACTTTACATAGTCGATTGTGACAATCCCATTACATAGTCGATTGTGACAATCCCACTTGAGAGTAGTTGTTTAATGGTATTGTGTCTACGACAAATATGTCTCGACTTACCATTATACATATTACTTTGTGCCCTTCCAATAGCAGATTGGCTATCGCAGTGTATGCAAATAGCTGGCACAGGTTTTGACCATCTAGGAATATCTTCTACAAAATGGCGAAGTCATTCAGCCTCTTCAGCTGCCTTGTCTAGCGCAATGAATTCAGATTCCATTATCGATCTAGCAATACAAGTTTGTTTTGAAGATTTCCATGACACAGCTGCACCACCAAGTGTGAAAACATATCCACTTGCAGATTTTTAATCTTTCATATCGGATATCCAGTTTACATCACTGTATCCTTCCAATACAGCTGGATATCTGATGTAGTGCAATCCCTGATCACGTGTATATCGTAAGTACCGCAGTACCCTTACTATCCCTTTCCAGTGTTCAGCACTAAGATTACTAGTGTATCTACTCAATCTACTAACAGAATAAGCAATGCCAGGCCTTGTACAACTCATTAGGTACATCAAACTTCCAATCACTCGAGAATATTCTAGTTGAGAAACACTCTCACCAGTATTCTTAGATAGGTGTAGACTTAAGTCCACAGGCGTCCTGGCTACACTAGTATCAGACTTGTTGAACTTTTCTAGAATCTTGTCTACATAATGTGACTGTGACAGAACAAGTCCATTAGTATTTCTAGAGATCTTGATGCCCAATATAACATCAGCAAGTCCCATATCTTTCATGTCAAATTTAGAATTCAACATTTTCTTAGTAGATTTAATGATCTTATTATTACTACACACTATGAGCATGTCATCAACATAAAGACTTATGTCTTTAACATAAACACATTTATCACATTCATTAATTTTAAAACCACTAGAGAGTATAGCTTTGTCAATTTTTTCATGTCATTGTTTTGGAGCTTGCTTTAAGCCATACAATGATTTGACAAGCTTACAAACTTTATTTTCTTGCCCTGGAGCAGAAAATCCTTCAGGTTGCTCCATGTAGATTTCTTCATTCAAATCTCGATTAAGGAAGGCAGTCTTAACATCCATTTGATGTATTTCAAGATCTCGCAAAGCTGCGATCATAATAATCATACGAATGGATGTTATTCTCGTAACAAGAGAATACGTATCAAAGTAGTCTAGACCCTCCTTTTGTCTATATCCTTTAATGACAAGCCTCGCCTTATACTTATCAATAGTACCATCCGTCTTCATTTTCTTTTTAAAAATCCATTTGTAGCCCAACGGCTTACAACCAGGAAGAAGATCTACCAGTTCCCAAGTATGGTTTTGTAGGATAGAATCAATTTCACTCTTGATTGCTTCTTTCCACAATGGACCATCTGGTGATCTAATAGCTTCATTATAGCTTTGAGGCTCACTTTGTATAACATAAGTTAGAAAGTTTGAACCAAACGATTTTGAGGTCCTAGCTCGTTTCCCACGTCTAGGTTCAACATCAACATTCTCTTCTTGGGTTTTACTAGTTTCCCCAACAGTCTCAAATGTGCGTTTTTTAGGAATATATTCCTCTTTACAAGGAAATATATTCTAAAAGACTGATGTCTTTCTTGTGTATATTTGGGTTTTCAGATTTATGTACAAGAAACCGATACGCACTACTATTATGTGCATAGCCAATAAATAAACAATCAACAGTTTTGGACATATCATTTCTTTCTTAGGAGTAGGTACAAGAACCTTAGCAAGACACCCCCACATTCGTAAGAACTTGTAGGAAGGTTTTCGACCATTCCATTGTTTATACGGGGTTTGATCAACTTTCTTTCGAGGCACCTTATTTAAAATTTAATTTGGAGAGAGAATTGCCTCCCCCCACAAGTTCTGTGGCAATCTAGAACTTATTAATATAGCATTCATCATTTCTTTTAAGGTACGATTTTTCCTTTCAGCAACTCTATTTAATGGAGGCGAATAAGGTGCAGTGGTCTGGTGAATAATTCCATTTTGTGCACAATAGTCACCATACGGTGCTACATATTCACCACCTCTATCACTTCTTAACACCTTAATCTTTTTTCCCAGTTGATTTTCAACCTCTGTCTTGTATAGAATAAACTTATCCAAAGCTTCATCCTTACTTTTTAGTAAATACACGTAACAATATTTAGTGCAATCATCAACAAAAGTAATAAAATACTTATTGCTACCTCTAGATTGAACCATTTTTAAATCACAAACATCAGTATGTATTAGATCTAATGGTTCAGTGCTTCTTTCAACTGATTGAAACGAAGTCTTTGTTAATTTTGCTTCAACACAAGTTTCACATTTCTGACTTGTGTCAATATGGAATTTTGGTACGTGGTCTAATTTAACTAATCTTCGCAAAGAATTAAAATTAACATGTCCTAGTCTAACATGCCACAAATTGGAAGACTCAAGCAAGTAAACAGAAGAGGTACTCATTTTATTACTTTTTGGGAATACAGTTGCTACATTCAGTTTGAGCATCCCATTACACATATATCCCTTCCCCTCATACAGTCCCGCTTTGGTCAACACCACCTTGTCTGACTTAAAGACCATTCGGAAGCCATACTTGCTTAGGAGAGATCCAAATACCAAATTCTTGCAAATTTCTGGTACATAAAGGACATTGTTGAGAGTTAGCTCCTTTCCTGAGGTCATATTGCCGTTCAACATCTAAGGAGGCAGAATTTCCCATATACATCTTCTCATCATTAGTAATTGGTTCGAAGGAAGTGAACATAGTTTTGTCAGAGCATATGTGGCGAGTAGCACCAGTGTTTATCCACCACTCCCTTGGGTTTGAATCCACCAAGTTCACTTCAGAGACCACAGCAGACAGATTAATGTCAGAGACATCCCTTAAGATAGAATCTAACTCCGTCATATTAGCCTGATTATTCTGGACTTTCTTTTGTGGCAGACGACATCAGAAGCTCGGTGTTCAATTTTGCCACAATTGTAGCACTTTCCTTGAAACTGAAATTTTGGCTTCTTGCTTCTTGGCTATACCACCTTTTGGCCCCATTTTGTATCCTTTGCCAGAAAAGGATTTCTTCTTCACTTTCGAACTTTGACCATGATCAACCACATTAGCCTTGGCCACAAAGTTCCCCAAATTCTTGTCAGCCCCTTTGTTGTCTTCTTCAATTCGAAGCCTGACGATGAGATCTTCAATTTTCATCTCCTTTCGCTTGTGCTTCAAATAGTTCTTAAAGTCCTTCTAAGCAGGGGGTAGCTTCTCTATTATAGCAACAACTTGAAAAGTTTCGCTCAAGGTCATCCCTTCAGCATGGATTTCATGCAAGATTACTTGGAGCTCTTGAACTTGACTGATCATAGTCATTGAGTCCACCATCTTATAGTCGAGGAATCTCCCCACTACAAATTTCTTTGACCCGGCATCCTCGGTTTTGTACTTTCTGTCTAAGGACTCCCACAGTTCCTTAGCAGTGGTCTTAACACTATACACATTATGGAGTGTATCGTGTAAGCCATTCAACACATAGTTTCGGCACAGAAAGTCCGAGTGCTTCCAAGCATCAATAGCTAGCACAACCTCTCGATCTTGTTCATTTTCGTTAGGCACAGGAGCCTCTTCCTTCAAGAACCTCGAAAGGTTCAAGGTGGTAAGGTAGAACAGCATCTTTTGCTGCCACCTCTTGAAATCCACACCATTAAACTTCTCGGGTTTCTCCCCGTGGTTCACAGGAACCGTTTGGATTGAGGGAACCTTCACAGGTATGGAGCCAATTACCACGGTGTTGGAGGCAGTAGCACCATCGGTTGCAACAGGTGGGTTTGCAGCAGTGTTCACATTCTGATTTTCCATTTTTGAAAATATTATCAAAGGAGAAAATAAATTAAATCTAATATTTTATTTTTTTCCCGTCTTATATTTTAACAGTAGCAGAATTTCGTTTTCAAAAAATTGTTAGGAAACGAAGGAATTTTAAGATTTTGCTCGTAAAAGCCCCCGGTAAAACGCGATTCTGCACACTTTTCGTCTAATGCAATTTTCCCTAATTCTGCACATTTTAGGCAGAAAACGAGAATTACAGTAACAGTTTTTTATAAAATTGTTTTTCAAAAATAATTTCTGTTTTTCCAAATCGAATCTGTTTTTGTTTTGTAAAATATATAGAATCTGTTTTAAGATTGTTGGAAATATTTCATTGATATAAGTGGAAAACAAAAAATTATTCTGAATTACAATTTAAGAAAAAACAGGAAAATTACAGACTATGTAAACAAAGCAGGAACTAAAACAAAATTGATCAAACCGAGGCCTGTGAAATTTCACAGTTTTCTTAAAACAGATTCGCCGCCTCACCGAATGTACTTGAGGAAATCGTCGGCGTCTGTCTCCCAGGATACATCGACTTCTAACAGTGGTATTTGCACAATATACAACTGCTCCGGCGAACTTTTATACTTCGTGCTCTCTCAGGAAACCAAGGATGGAATATGACAGTGGAAGTAGACTCTGTAATTTCGTGTGTATAGACTGAGGGAGAGCTAGAATATATATAGGATGATCATTAGCCTTTCCATTTTTTGTAACTACAACCTGTTCAGATCTTGCAACAGTTTAGAAATCTCAAAGGTTTCTGCAATGCAAAACATGTGCAGAAATTCTAAGGGTCTCTCATTACAGATTGGGAAAAACTAAACTTGAGGGGTCTAAAAAGAAATATTTAGTGCACCCGCACCCCTGACCCGGCCCGGACGGCGGCTCGCGTGTGGAGTAAACCCAAAGGGCCTTAGGTCCTCCCTTTTCCACAAAACTGGGTACCCCTTGGGGCCCAAACCCAAAACATGAAGTAGCCTTATAAATACACTAAAGACCACTTCTATTTTTCCTATGTGGGACAAGGCAAGTTGTGAACCTTTTCCATTTTAACAACTCCTTGTAAGGGGCAACCTTTGAGTATTAATTTCTTATTCACCCATCAATAGTTTTGGAGATGTGAATATCCAAACTTCATCTCCTCATGGAGGAGAACACAAATCCACAAGGACCTCACTCAAAATCTAAGTGGGTCCCATTTTTATTAGCCCTTAAACATGACTAAAACACATATTTATCCAACAATATATACATACAGATACATATAAAATAAGAGGTTGGTCTTGATGTCATGCAGTTGTGAAAACTCATACTGTCAAGTGTTAGATTGTGGGTTGGAGTACAAGCAACCCACATGATACCAAATTTTGAATAGGAAAATTGAAATCCATTAATGCAAACAACCTAAACAATGAATCAAAAATAAAAAAATAAAAAATAAACAATCCATGCACAGTTGTATAAACCGACTCATGCTAGTCTAATTCTGGCAAAGTTTTCATGTATAAAAGTCCAAATTTCACACCCAACCATCACAATTTTGAAGAAACTACTACAAAGTAACCAAGCCTACATAAGTGCATATCAATAATTTTGTACCACCACTTTGAATTTACCAGTATAATCCCCAGCTCCCCCTCTCACTTCTTCTATTGATATCTTTCTTCTATTGATATCTGAATGCTCTGTTGCCATAATGGCACCATATGGGCATATCATGAGCACCCATCCGTTATTGATTTAAAAGACCAACTTGTATTATGAAGTTTTCCTTAAAATAAATTTAAAAAATAAAAAATAAAAATAAAAATAAAAAAACAGTTTTTTAATGCTTTGTTTGGTTCTTGAATTTAGTGAAGAAAACATAGAGGAAAATCTTTTTCTTTGTTTGGTTGATAAGAAAAAGGATTTCAACATTTTTTAAGTTAGTGAGTCATTTCCCTGACTTCATTCATATATTACAATTATATATGTATATAAATATGGAGTATATATTTTTTTCATAGATTTTTAATTTGGGAAAATTAAAGTAACACCCCAGAACTATGACAATTTCCACTAACACCCCCCAAACTTTAAAACTGAACAAACTCACCCCCTAAACTATCATTTGTTGACACTAAAATCCCTTCTTCAGGAGGTGAGTTTGTTCATTTTGGATAGCTCATAGGGTGAGTCTGTTCAATTTTAACGTTTAGGGGGTATTAGTGAAAAACGATTATAATTCAGGAGGTGGTACTGTAATTTACCCTTTAAATTTTTAATATTATTTAAGCATGAAGAAAACGGTAACTAGTTTTCCTTTTTTGTTTTCCTTTCCATTTTCTTTTCCATCACGAAATACATGAACCAAACATAGCCTTATTAAGTTCCTATCTGAATATTTACAAGACATCTTTAGCTCCCAACCCCATATTCTACAAATTTGATCCATAACAGTGTTAATTATAATCTATAATGTCATTACACATATCAGAATGCAACAGATCAAGAACTAGAACTTTTCCTGAAATGAATTTTTTTTTACATATACAAACACATATAATATAATCAGAAGCATGAATAGATTCAAAAACTAATTAGAAACAAATTATTTACAAGGCAAATAGATCATCGTAGTATGAAGATCAAACAGCAAGAGATTGAAATTCAGTAAATCAAACAGAAGCTTATCCGAAACCCACTAACAGAAATTAATTATTACCTTGAATTGTTGGTTGACTCTCAAATTCAGAAATCCCAGAAGAGCCACCACTCCCATGTGATCCAATCGATCCTTGTGATAATGGTTTTGGTGGCAAAACCTCAAAACCATTAGTATTATTAATGGGGCTCTGTTGTACTATACCATTTTCTTCCAACTTTTCTTGATCTCGAGACGACGTCCTCACATTCTTGAGCTTCTCAACCCTCTTCCTCTTAGCCTCCATGCGTCTAAGTGACTGTATTTCCTTCCTCTTCCTCCACTCCATCTCCTCCGTATCCGTCGGAAGCGAACATGTTCTGGCCAGCGGCGGCCCGTTTGCAGAAAAAGGGCCCAAACACGCCGCCCCGGCCCCCCTGTTGTTGTTCTCGTCGCTTCTTATCAGCGTGAAGTCTGATATGGAGGATGACCGAATTATTGTTTTGGGTCTCTTTGGGTCGATCCCAAATCGACCGTTTAACGAAAGCCCAAGATTCAGCTCTATATTTTCTTCTTCTTCTTCGAATTTTGTCGGAAAATTGTTCTTCTCGGAGATGAATCTCTGTAATAGATCTCTCGGGGAAGTATTAATTTGTACAGAAATATGATTGGTTTCTCTTTTTCTTTCAGATTCCGCCATTTTTACAACAATATGAATGAAGATTAAACGAGTTTGGTCGAATTTAGAGGTACCCAGATGGATGATTTTTGCTAGGAAGTGATATTCCGGCGGATTTTCCCGGGAAAATAAGAAAGGAAATTTTTAAAAGCTGAACGATTTGAATGAAGCTCGTAATAGCCTATGATGAGCATCGTATATTCCATCGAGCTATAATACGGCATTTTTTTCTTCTTTTTTGTATTATTAAAATCTCAGATTATGTGATTTCGGATTTTCCCGCAGTTCCTCGGGAAAACATCGCCGGCAGAAGGGAGAGAGAGAGAGAGAGAGAGAGAGAGTATGAGAGAAAACAAAGGGAAAAGAAAGTAAAAAGAGGAGGATTTTAAACGGTATAGATTGAGCACCGAAATGGTGCACTTACTGATCGGTGTCGTTCATTTCGGTAGGATTCATGCCCTATATATTTGGGGTCCATTGAAATGAACGACATGGATCAATCGATGTACCATTTCAGTGCGTCTAGCAGGATTTGATTTTAAGAGACTGTTTGGAAACACAAATAACTAATTCTGTGGTATCCTCTGTATAAGTCAATTAATTTTACAAATTCAAGTGTTTTTTCAGTAGTTTTTAATAACACAAACTCAAGTGTTCCTGTGTGCTAATATATATATATATATACTTGCCTAAAAGCCCGTGTTTTATATTTAGTCTAATACTAACAACTATCTTCGTCCCATTTTATGTGTCTCCCTAGTCTTTTTGGGATGTTTCAGAATTGTCCACTTTCTTAAATTAGTATCCAAATTTTTACGGAGTATTAGTTTCTCAAACTATCTTTCCTTGCAATCAATACCAAAACAAAATTAAAAAAAGAAAGTATAATGATTATGAACAATTGTGAAAATAATGTATAAATTTATTTTGTCCCCTTAAACAATTAGATTTCCCAATTGGAACACATAAAATGGGAGGAAGAGAAACCAATAGTATTACTTTGATTTTCATAAGAATAAGTATTTACAAAAGTAAAAATTTTTTAAAAAAAAATAATTAAAATAAAGAAATTTAAATATATATAACAAATACACAGATATATATAATAATTTCTTATTTTTATCCTCTAAAATAGTTTAATTTTGCAGGAGGAACACATAAAGATGAGAGAGGGGAGTACTTTTTTAAGCAGACCTTAGTTAAGGATTTTAACTCACAATAATGAAATTACGAAAATAGCCTTCAAAGGAAACGAAGATGAACGTGACACGTGGTATTCATGGAGAGTCGGGGGAAAAACATGCCCACGTGGTTCTGACAACCTGCTTTTAAGACGACGTCGCAACCATCCGCATTAGGTGTCGTAGGATTTGGTTTCCCATTACACACGTGTCGAAACATTAGCTGAGAAAGTGGATGAGTTATCCACGTGGCTTAGCAAATCTCGGCCTCGTAAAGCCGCAACGTCCCCATCTCGCTTCCAATTTCTCTCTCTCTCTCCTACTTTCTCTCTCTAAATATAGTACTCCCTCCGTCCCTTTTTTAGAGTCCATCTTTGGGAACTCAACTTATTAAGGGGACAAAAAGAATCTACACCTACTTTCCACAATTGCCCCTAATCATTGCAATAACTTTTTTAGTTTTGTCTTGGTGTAGATTTCAAGGAAGGGTAGTTTTGGAAAGTAAGTAAAAATTGTATGCCAATTTAGGAAAGTGGACACTAATTTTGGGACATTCCAAAATGGAATATAGGACTCAAAAAAAGGGACGGAGGGAGTAGGTGATACGATATAGGAGTAGCTGTCAATCAAGAACTAGAGGTGGTGGGGGAACGACAAATAGACACGTGGCAGACAGCCTCGATTTTCGAGCTAACCCCAAAAGTTCGCGTCTACGTTGCTTCGTACCAATACATTGAGGAAAGTTTTGTTGCTACGTTCCACACGCCATGACAGTCCGACACGTATTAATAATGGCATCTCTGTAGTTTCGTGCAAGTCTGAAGGTATATTTCAAAACGTTACCCAGCTTTAATTGGCTCTGGCACGGCAAGTGTATAGACACATGCTTTCCATATATCGTAGGAGTAGGAGTTTAGGCCTGACAATCTCATTTTCATTTAAACATTATGCATTTTTTAAATAAATATAATAAAGGACAAATTACACTTTAGTCCATTAAACTATAGCATATTTTCAATTGGGCATATAAATTTTTTTTTTTTTGCAATTGGGTCCTTGAACTTCAAAAATTCATACAATCAGACCCAAATTCTGACACTGTAAGCTTAAACTATTAGAAATTGACACGTACGTTGCGCGTAAGACTTACCTGTCACATGTTATGTTAAGACAAACACGGGAGATTGTGAACAATGCAAAAAATTGCGTTCAATCAGATCTGAAATTGCGTTTAATTTAATTCGAATACACATTCGACTAGATCCAAAATTGCATTCAATTATACCCAAAATCACATAATTTTTTAGCCATTCACAGTCTCTCGTGTTTGTCTTAACCTAACATATGATAGGTAAGCATTACGCGCAACGTACGTGACAATTTCTAATAATTTAAGTTAACAATGTCATAATTTGGATTTGATTTAATGAATTTTTGAAGTTCATGGACCCAATTGCAAAAAAAAAAAGTTTATAGACCCAATTGAAAATAGGTGTACAGTTTAATGGACTAAAGTGTAATTTGGCCTATAATAATCTAGTTTAAAAGCGAAATCTTATCTTATTGTAATGGGTAATGCTATGTTTTTTTTTAAAAAAAATTCTTAAAACGTATTTTCCAATACATATGGCTAGGGCTGTATTCGAGCCGAATTTTTCAAACTCTAGCTGAATTCGAGCTGAATTTTAAGAGTTGGCATCCTTGGCTCATTTATTATCGAGCCGAGCCGCGAGCCCTAGTTGAGATAACCGAGTCAGCTATTATCTAGCCGAGTCGCGAGACCTTGTTGAGCGGCTCAATTCGTGTACACCCCTAGTAGCAAGTTTAAGTTGTCAATCAAAACTCACGGACCAAGCTCAAAGCTTAACAATTAGCATATATATATATATATATATACCTAAAACAAATACTTGACACTTGAATTTAGGACTATGCACATTATAATCTGTCAATTTTGTTTCAATTTTAAGTACTTTGTATTATATATATATTATAGTAAATTTTTATAATTGTCATATATATGATAATTAAATAAGCCCTTATTAAACTTATTAAAGAGATTTTTCACGAGCCTACTATACGAGCTTTAATCGAACTGTTCGCGAGCCTTATCGAGTCGAGCTTATGTGTGCTCAAGCTTGGCTCGTTTATTAAACGAGCTTTGTATTCAAGCTCAAGCTTGGCTCGTTTATTATACAAGTCGAGCCGAGCTATTATCGAGTCGGGAGCCCTTGTTGAGCGACTCAGCTCGTGTACACCCTTACATGTGGCAGTGGGATGCTCTTGAATAATAAAAGAACCACTTCAACATCAACCAATCAAAATTAACTGGGCCCACTGCCACATGTGTTGGGAAACACTTTTGGGAAGAAATTTTTTTTGAGAAGGATAGCATTACTCTATTATAATATGGAAGCCTCAAAATGTCACGTGTAAAACTACTACTGAGCAACCAAGACAAATCTATATTGAGGCTTCCCATATTTATTCTATACCTTCTATTTTTTTAATTACACCGTTAATTAGGCTCGATATACGTTTTCTCTCATTATCAATTATAACACCACTTAATTCAAATTTCAATTCATCCTAAAAAATTTATGCACAGGTTGAAAAGCTACTAAGATAGATAAATTTTAAGTAACCTATCAAACACACAATATAATGTTTGGTTTTTCAAATTTTACATATTAAATGATTTCAAAACACGTGTGAGAGTGCACATTGATTTTACAATTTTTACTAACCAAGTCCCTTGTGGCCGAGTGGTAAGCTTCTTGGGTGTACTATTTAAGAGGTTTAGTGTTCGAGTCATGGGGAGCGTGGCCACTGGAGTATTCACCCGGCGCCTCCAGTCCTCGGGGGATTAGTCGAGGTGCGCGCAAGCTGGCCCGGACACCCCCGATTACCAAAAAAAAAAAAGCTATGTTTCATGTGGTTGAAATCTTATGTTGTACCATCTTTCAACTTATTTTTTTAATTTATGACTCAACACAATTAGATTTCGCGGTCAATGTTGATGGTTTGATGGCACTTGACCCACTTAGAAGTGGTATGGTGGTTAATAAATTTTGGGCTTCCAATTTATTAATGAGAATCACTAAAGATTGTCGTTAAGTACATAGATGTAGTGGTGGAGTCAAGAATGATAATTTAGAAGGGTCGTGTATGGAGGGTTTAAAATTGTACGGGAGTTCGGGGCAGCGATTTGAAGAGATGAAAATTTTTAGGTCTATTCGTAAATCCGCCGTTGTACGTACATTATCATTATTTTTTATATTAAGTGTTAAAAAGGACAACTCGCAGCACGAGACTCTTGCTATTGCGAGTCTGGAGAGGGTGAGATGTACGCAGCCTTACTTCTGTAAGCAAAGAGGTTATTTTCATATTTGAACCCGTAACCTCCAGGTCACAATGAAATAACCTTATTGTTGCGCCAAGGCTCCCCTCTATTTTTGATATTAAGTGCTGATTTGTAAAATTTGCAATGATGGTAAAACAATTTGGGCTGGGTTCAAATGGTATGTGAGAAGGAAGAGAATAATATTGGTAAAAAATAATCTGGGTTGGGTTCAGAGAGTAAGTGAGAAGAAAGATTATTGGTCTAAATTTTAGGATGTGTTAGATAGCCAATATAGCATATAGTATAATTTATTTAATTTTTGGTGGTTCGATTCAATTAAGCCAACATGTAGTTGTTTGACTATTTATCCTTTGAAGGATATTATGTAATTCTGTATATGTGACTGTGCCAAGTAAACAAGTTGTCAATGTGTTTGTGTAATTGTATAAGCCAAATGCTCCATACTAGGTCAATTGTGATCGTTCGAATGCCTTAATTAAAATGACTTTTATCGTGTGAGATGAAATACCAAATAAAATATCTTCAAGACTATTCAAAGGTGTAGTGGCAAATCGAAGGTGTGGCGTGGACTGTTCAAAATGAAACTCAAATGAACAATTCGAAATGCATTGACAATACAGTAACTACAATTCTCTAAGTAATTGAAATGTGAAGGAATAAAAAAGCTTCGAACACCCTACTAAGGAAACCCAACCAAGAAAACAATGGAGACAACAAAACTACTTATTCTAACAGATTAAAGGGCATAAAATACTAATCTAGACTAGTATAAAGTAAATTAAAGAAAAGAAAAGAACATGCAAAACTAAAGTAAAGGAAATGAACAAACAGTCTAATTAATCTAAAGGCCATAATAGGCGATTAGGAATAGAGAAGAACAATATGTATTGTATTAATGCATTTCTGTGTGGTCTAGGATCCCTTACAATGAGTACATTACAACATATTTATAGAGAAAATGTATAACTACCTATTTGAATTTGAATATCTCCCTCCTAAATAACAAACAATTCAAATTCATATAACTTCCAAGTAGTTTAGAAAAAAACTACTAATTGGTGGGAACAACTCCTACGATGCCAAGTGTCCATCTTCTTTCCCAATCTTGTGCCGCCACTTGTCATTGATCCATGCCTTCCAAATGAGTTGATTGATCATTAAAGGTAGTCTTCAAGGTAATGTAATTATGGTAAACTAACCAATTAATTGGTCATTTTCCATATTATATTTTACTATAATATACAATAATATTTTTGGTACAAACAGTACTAACTACAAAACTCTTATTTTGAGCATTACCAATATTTTTTGGGGGTTCTGCAATAATCATACTATTTTGGGGGCACCAAATCTAAATTAAATTTGAAATTTTCTAAAACTATACATACTCAAAGTGGAATTTTAGAAAATGTTGGAGAGACCAGGGCTCTCGCTTGCCCCCCTCGCTTCGGCCCTGCATAGGTGAATTTCCACTAGTACATTTGGTAGGTTGTAATTCAATCGATGTAATACCCATACCCGGAAAAGCATAATAATCATTTTAATATGCATTGATTATTATAATTAGTGTATAAAATGGATTAAGAAGTGAGTCTTGGACTCACCAGAGGAAAGTGTTCAGTAAGGACACCATTGGGAAAAGACCCCAGGGAGGTGGGACAGGTAATGAAGTGGGATCAGTGAAGGGCCTGGACAAAAAATAAATTGCATTTACATGATTAGATGCATTTTATATGACTACTTGGAATATATTTAGTTGCTTCCATATCAAATTGTTAATATGTTAGCATTTGATATCTACTTATTAACCCAATAAGGTCATTTTTGCAAAAAAAAAAGTGCATAGTTAGTAGGTACGATAGCGACTTCATAAAATATTTGGAACCCACGTTGGGATCCATACGAAACTTAAACAAACACTCATTAGATAATTGGGTAATTAATGGAATGTTTGGTGGATTTCATAATAGGAACTTAAGAGTTTTAGGGGATGAAAAAGGAGAGAAATTGAAGCCAAGACACCTCATGCTTGATGCATGTATGTGTGTTAAGTGAAGGAGGAGCCTCATTTATAGAAATTACACAAAAGAAGAGAGAGAGAGAGAGAGAGAGAGAGAGAGAGAGAGAGAGAGAGAGAGAGAGCTGGAGATTAACGAGAATACGAGATGCCGACACCGTTTTTACGTCGTTCCGTTGCCGCCATTCGTCCAATTCACGAACCGAAGTCGTATTCGGACTCATGGAGGTGAAATGATCATTTCATACCTTTAATTTACGTTTTAACCATTGTAATTTTGGTAGCTCATGCTACTTGGTGACACGCAGTTGCCGAATTCTTGTAGGATTTACCCTAGAGAGAGAATATAGCTAAAATTTGGTGAAATTCTGTATTTCTTGGGTTAATTTGAGTAAGGTGAGTTTTCTAATTAAACTTTGATTGTGCCTAAGTGTGTTTAATGCCTCAATGGTGTTTAGAGATGATAATTCATGTTTAGAAGTCATGAAGATGATATATTTGTGATTAACATGTCAATTATGTGAAAAGTTGCCATGCCTATATGTTTATGTGCTTATGTGTTTACGTGGTAATCAATGAGCACCGGGAAAAAGATTCATTGCTGGGAGTAATAAAGGAGGAGAAGAGGAAGAATCTGATAAATACGGAAGTCCAAGAAATAGAAGTCTTCGGGTCTAAATGAATCATTGAACCGGTAACTCGGCGATTACGGATATGATTTGTGTGTTAAATTGTAGTATTGCACATGTCAAGCATTCGATCATGTTTAGATTTCTCACTAAGCGTAATGCTTAAGAAACTCGTCTTCCCTTTTTTGTTGTGGTAAATAACAACCACTGTATATTCGGAGCAATTCCCAGAGAGAAAATGGCGTGCGTTAGGGAAAGGCGGAGATTTGGGGCTTGTTTATATTATCTCTCTTGAAAGTTGGAACATGCTGTAAAATGTAGTTCGTATTATGACAATGTTGATACTTTTGTTGTAACCAAGTGGTTTAGTTCCTTGAACTTGTCATTTAGTAGTTTTGGACTTAAACTTGAAAAACTTATGTACATTTCCATGTTTTGGTTAGTGTAGTGCAAGTTGTTTGGTTGGACTGTTATAGCAAGTTCGGATGGTGTCACAAGTACTTTGATCAAGATCCATTTGCAAATATTATGTTGGTTGTAGTTTGAGCCAAAATCTATAAGTTCTTGTAAAATACTAGTTTGATAAGTGTGGTGAATGTCAAAACTTGTTTTGATTCAAAAAGAATGTGTTCATGGGTTGTTTTGATCCAATTGTAATTGTGTATATGTTCTACATGCTTGGTTTATATTTAAAAATGTTTGGAAGTGTGTTTGAAATGGTTTTCCAAAGTTTCATGAAGTTTAGGTTGGTTTTGCTATGTTTTAAACTTGAAAATCTAATGTTTTTAGCACTAGAAAACTGCCTTGCAGAACTGGATCGATCTGGCTCTTTAACGAGGATCGATCTGGCCCTTCCTGGGGACATTCTGTGAGAAATTATAACGTAAGATCGATCCGGGTTTTGTCGGCAGATCGGTCCGCCCCTGTTTCCCAACAGCTGTCCACTTTTACTTAAACAAGCATATCTCTTTCTAGAAAACTTGGATTCATGCGCCCTTTTTTGCATTGGAACCGGGACTCAAAGACCTAGATTTTGGTATAAAATTTGGCTATACTTTATTAATGACCATTTTGCCCTTGGGGATGTTTTGTCACAGTAAAGTTCTTTAAAGTGGTTTAATTCATGTTTTCTTCCTAATTAGTGTAGTTTAAGACGCATATAGTCTCGTTACACGTGTCCTAATCCACCAGGCCGGGTTAGGGTGTAACAATTTTTGGTATCAGATCAGTAGGCTAGAGCCTTGGGGATGAGAGACGTACGAAGCGTAGTGTGCACACAACGACACGTAACTACATGATCATGCATACACGTTTATTTAGCATGCCATGTGTTTTTTAAAGTAACGTGTGTGTGTGTGTGTATGTGTGCGTATTATAATGTGGGTGCCAGAATGTTTGGAGGTGAGAACCCAAGTCGCATGGAATGAGAAAATCTTCAAGGTGTGACACGACTAAAAAGTTGTGCGCTCTTGTGTGTAACACCCAAGTGTAGGTGGACATGCAAGTAGTAATCTGGTAAGACCAGGTCGATCCCACAGAGAAGGTGATAAGCTACTGACTTACATTAAACTCGAAAAGGAAATAAAAAAATCGATGTTTTAAATGAAATGTGAAACACAAAGTTCCACAGATTACTAACTAGTGAAAGTAAAGCGATTAAATTAAACTGATCTTTAACTAACTAAAGCAATATCAAACTAGGTTTTGACTTTATAAAAGAAAAGGCGTTGGGTTCACACGAATCCACAGTGACCTAGCCATCTACCATGCACATTCATTAACGCTCAATGGAGTACATCCTTCTATAGTATTCCGTATTTTTTAAAGATAAAGATTTAATAATCCTTTCTTGATCGGGACTATATCATCATAGTTGATTTAAAATAAGTGAGAGACAGTTTAAAACAATAGCTAAGACTCGCACTATGAATGGTGTGAGCATTCAAAGTGGTTTGCAAAAGTTATTGGAGAAAAATGCCTTAAGGCTTAAAATTAAGAAACTGTTTCGACAAACTGAGGTTATAGGGACAGTTTGATAACATATTTCGAAAACAAAAAGTCTAGAAATACTAAAAAGGATTATCTCAAGATTCTGTAGGTTCGATCGATCGAAATATCTTCGATCGCTTGACATTCCAACGTTCGATCGATCGAACACAAGTTTTCTGCAGAGTTCATGGCAAAGGCTGGAGATCACTGTTTCATCGTGATCTCCCAACTCTGGGACTACTCAGACATCGTCTTAAGAGCAGAAAGTTGATTTTTAACGTGTGAAAACATTAAGGCTACGTTTGGTTGCATTTTTAACATGAAGCTATGGAAAACTATAGATTCAATGGAAACTAACATGTAAATCTACGATTATGACTGATTAGACTACGAAATTCAATGACAGAATGTAAATAATAATAAGATAAAACTTGGAACGAAAGAGAACTTGTATTAAACTTCAAAATCTCAAAACTAAAATAATATCCAAAGATTAAACCTACAAAACAAAACCAAACTCTCTATCTGTCTTTATAAACTGAAAAACAAAGTGTGGGCGTCCTATTTTATGAGTTTATAACACATATATATAGAAAACCTAGGCTAGGGTTAATTACAATTACGTTTCCATTGTGTTCCCGTAAAAACTGGTGAACCCATATTCGATCGATCGAAATATGTTCGATCGCTTGAATGTCAAATTGCTCGAGCACTTGAGAAACCTTCGATCGCTTGAACTCTTGATTGCTTGAACCCTCTTCGATCACTCGAACTGCACATTTAAGTTTTGAAATGTCTTGCTTGCATCTTAGCCTTACCCTTTTCCTGGAGTTCATCCCTGCACACAATATCATAGCAATTGTGCACAGAATAGAGTCTAAAACAACAAAATCATCATAGAATCATTTCATTGTATCCAGACATGCATTGTAATGAAACTGCAGATAAAATGGAAAATTAAGAACTAAATCATTATATTTTTGCATTATAACGTGGATGTATTTTATAAATACCCCTGCTTGTCAAGGTGTTACCGTGTACGGAGGAACAGAAAAAGTTCTATTTGCCGCCGACACATTAAAAGATGAGGTGCAATATTGGTGGCGTACTAAGCTAGGCCCGGGTCAACCGACTACTTGGGATCAATATCTTGAAATATTTAACTAACAATACTTTTCGGAATCATTTGGAGATCAAAAAGCTCAATAATTTATAGAGTTGGTACAAGGGAGAAAGACAGTCCGAGAGTATTCGACACTATTTACGAGTTTGGCAAGGTTCGCCGGGACATTGTGACGATTGAGAAAGTGAAGGCAAGAAAATTTGCGACTCGGCTTCAAAGTGATAATCGAGGGCGAGTAACCGTGTTCCGACCCCAGACGTACGTCAAATCATGGGATATCGCTTCTATTGCGGAGAGAGACATTGGGTATACATCGAGCATGCCACCACTACTGGGTCAACAAAGTAAAAGACCGGGATCAAGTCAGTTCAGTGGTCAAGGAAGTGATAAGAGGCAAAGTCTGGGAGGTTCATCGGCTAGTAGTGGTAGTGGTTCTAATGGACAAGCCGAGGTATCAAACATGTCAGAAATTTCATTGGGGACGGTGTAATCAACTCCCAAACCCAATCACTTGTAATATATGCCAACAACCAGGACACATAGCAAGAAATTATCCAAACCAGAACATAGATATGAGGGGCCGATACTTTACTTGTAAGAAGTTGGGACACCAAGTTAAAGACTGTCCTACCAAGCACCAAAGAGCTTCAGGTTCTGGTTCTTTTGCTGGTAGTGCTCTTACACCAAGGACTACGCAACAACCTCAGAGGAGGGACCAGCGGGGGGGAAGATCATATCAGCTCAGGCCAGGAGAGACCGCTTCTGCTGACACTGTTGTTTCAGGTATGGTCCCTATTTTTTTATACCTAGCAAATGTACTTATAGATTCGGGATCCATACACTCATTCATATCACACCATTTTACTAAACATCTAGATAAACCATTAGAGTTTCTGGATTATGATCTTTCTGTCACGACACATCCCGCTACGTGCGAAAATAGGACACGTGGCATACCATCAAGGCTCATCCAATTCCTTTAAAGTAAGGTCGTAGCAGAAAACATAAGTAAATCCATTGAAATTAAAGTTATAAAAAGTTTTGTCCAATTGAAACTCTTTCAAAAGAATCCATTTTGAAAAACAGAGGTCCAGTCGACTGTGTCGGGGACCTAGTCGACTAGAGACCTAAAATAGAAAGTTTAAAAGTGTTACAACCCAGTCCAGTCGACTGGGACCTCAAATTCTCAGTCGACTGACCCTTTTCCGGTCGACTGGATACTATCCAAGCAGAATGTTGTGTTTTCGAGCTAAAACCAGTCGACTGATTTCCATCTTTTAGTCAACTTATCCTTTGAAAACTGAAAGGATTTTTACTGTAACACAGGGGTCTAGTCAACTGTGTCAGGGACCCAGTCAACTGATCCCTCCCACATCTGCACAATTCTGCAGCAACACAAATCATAATTCTCCAATCCGATTCCAATATAAACACAACTATATCACAACGTAACAAAACAGAAATTTCAGGAGTTCTAATTCAGATTAAAATACTACGAATTCATTACAAAATTGTTAAGTCACGCACATAGTTTTATTCCTTACAAATCCTTATTACAACAATTGAGATGGAAACGAAAATACATACAATGAACGTCTTCAGCTTCTCGTCGACCTCACTCATCTCATTTCTTTTTTACCTTCTTCTTTTCACCTGCAATGGAATAATCTCCACTGCTCAGCTATATGATGAGTGTACAAATTCTACATATATGATAAAAACATGCTTTAATCTTATAAAACACATCAAATAGTCTCTAGGTAAAAAATACGCATTCATCCGGTAGCGGCAAGTCCAAGCCTTAAATCGCGATGCCCACGGCTAGTCCAAGCCTACAACCGTTGCATTCACTAAGTGCCATGGCAAGTCCAAGTCTTACACCATGCACAGTAGTCGTCGCTACTAAATTCTCAAACATCGAGAAGCTTACTCCAGTATGAAATTTTGTAAGTCCCCCTTTTGACCCACATAATCAACTTAACGTGCTCGTGTAAAATTAGACATGCTTCTCACAATTAAGCGCATGCATAATTAACAGGCCTACTATTAACACATGAATTTTACTCAGATCACAATTTCGTCGTCGAAAACCAAAACATGTATATTTCCTATATAACATAGGTTAGAACTTCATACCTCGTGCGATTTCTTCCTAACTTTGAAGGATCGACTAGAGGCCCGAATAAACGTCGAATCTTCGTTTATACGCGATTCCAAAAGTTTTACCTGATTTTCTCCAAATTCTAGAAATTAGTTTTCAAAAAAAAGTTAGCCAAATGAGGCCTAAGAGGTATCAAAACGTAGATCATACCTCGAGGAGTCCAAATATAAAATCTTGTCGAAAACTGATGGACGAACTGTCGTCATATGTTGCCGGGAAGATCGTAGAATAAATCTCTCTCTCTCTCTCTCTCTCTCTCTCTAGATATTTTGTGGTTGGAAGATATTATGAAAATTTTCTTGAACTATTCTATTTATAGGCTCGACTCTAGGGAATTACATTTAATTCCCACGAGTTCTCAAAATTTCAAAGTAACTCCTAAAACGTTGCACGCATCCATTTTACTCCACGAGTAAAAGCTATAATTTACAAAAGTTTTCAACTAAGTTCTATTTGGGTCCGTAATTACGTTCGAAAATTAAATTTCGTAGAATTTCTATATAACCTACCATTTATGTAACGTATCACTCACGTTCTCACCATAGTATTCAAAACGATCTAACATGAGATCAAAACTACCAGAAATTATACAAAACAGGTATAATTACTATTCATCAAAATACCAAATAACTCAAATAATATTTAATGTATAAAAATGTCATGTAGCCATATTAATGCCTCATGGATTATCAAATCCTCGTGTCCTTACTTGACACCCCATCGTTGATCTTCAGTCAACCTCATCTCAATTATTAATCAACATTAATAATTTCACATGATTCGTATATGTTTATTAAAAATGAATGCAAATTCTCGGACGGGTGTGACAACTTTCCCCTCCAAAAAGGAAGTTTATCCCCAAACTTATACCTCATGAGTCGAAAATGTATGGATACTCATTCCTCATCTCTAGCTTCCTTATTCTCCCACGTAGCTTCCTCGACTGAATAACTATGCCATAACACCTTCACCATTGTAATCACCTTCATTCTCAATACTTGCTCTTTTCGATCCAAGATCTCTACCGGATATTCTATATATGTCAAGTTCTCCTGGATTTGCAATGGTTCTGGTACTATGATCTTACTTGTATCCGTCATACACCATCTCAACATCGATACATGGAAAACATTATGTATGTGTTCCAACTTGGACGATAAGGCCAGTTGGCAAGCCACTGGTCCTACTCTCTCTAGGATCTCAAAAGGTCCTACAAACCTCGGGTTATGCTTTCCCCTCTTTTCCAAATCAAACAATGCCTTTCGAAGGCAATTCACGTAAGTATATAAAGTCTCCAGCCTCAAATGTCATTGGTCATCGTTTAAAGTCCACATAGCTCTTATAACGACTCTGAGCCATCTTAAGTCACTCATGGATCAACTTCACCTTTTCAGTGGTCAACTGTATTATCTCAGGTCCTATCAATCTTCTTTCTCCAACCTCGGTCCAACAAACCGATGATTGACATTTACGTCCATACAAAGCTTTATACGGTGCCATTCTAATACTCGATTAAAACCCGTTGTTGTACACAAATTCGATTAGCGGCAAGTGTTTTTCCCAATCACTCCCAAAATCCAGAACACAAAGTCTAAGCATATCCTCTAATATTTGGATCATTTGTCTGATTGTCCATCGGTCTGAGGATGAAATGCGGTACTGAAACTCAACTTGGTACCCATAGATTTCTGTAGACTTTCCCAAAACCTCGACCTAAAACTACTATCACAATCCGATATAATCACTGTTGGAACCCCATGTAGTCTCACAATCTCCTCCATATACAACACTGCTAACCTTAAAGGCTTAGTAGTCAAGATCGGTAGAAAATGAGCTGATTTTGTTAACTTATCAACGATAACCCAAATTTTGTCATTCTTGTTAGACGATCATAAAAGTCCTGCAGGTACTTATCTTTCTGCCTTGACTTACTAACACGCTGAACACTCCGAAACGAACTTGACAACTTCTCATTTCATGCCCCTCCACCAAAAGTTTTCTTGCAAATTTTGGTACATCTTGTTACTTGCCGGATGAATTGAATACTTAGTACTATGAGCCTCCTCTAAAATTCTCTCTTTCAAACCTTTCATATTTGGCACACACAATCAATTTCCAAGCATTAATACTCCTTGTTCTAAAGTAAACCCCGATCACTTTTCCAAAGGTATCTCATCTCTCATCTTGCACAGGTAACAATCGTTAGACTGTTCCCTCTTGATCTCGTCAATAATATCTGGGTGAGCTATGATCACCATCATCAAACCACCATTCGTCTCTGGAATCACATCCAACTCTAATCGTTCCATCTTCGTTATCAAATCCTTTTGTTGGCTACTACATTAGCCTTCCCCGGATGATACTCGATCGATAGATCATAATCTTTCATAAACTCTAACCATCTTTTCTACCTCATATTCAAATCTCTTTGCATGAATAGGTACTTCAAGCTCTTGTGGTCTATGAAGATCTCACATTTCTCCCCGTATAAGTAATGTCTCTATATTTTCATAGCATGAATTACTACAACCAATTCCAATTCATGAGTCAGATAATTAATCTCGTGTGTCTTCAACTGTCTAGAAGCATAGGCAATCACCTTGTCACCTTGCATAAGTACACATCCTAAGCCTTGATATGACGCATCACTATAGATCACCAACCCCTTCGTTCCAGATGGTATCATCAAAATAGGTGCTCTCGTCAACCGCGACTTTAAATCTTGGAAGCTATCTTCATAGTCTGAACTCCATTTAAAAGTAATAGCCTTTCTCATCAACTTTGTCATAGGCAATGAAATCTTCGAGAAATTCTCAATGAAGTTGCGGTAGTACCCAGCTAAGCCTAAGAAACTTCGGATCTCGAATACGGATGTCGGCCTCTGCCAATTAGATACAGCATCTACCTTGTGAGGATCAACTGAAACTCCATTCTCGTCAATCATATGACAAAGTAAAGTAATGTTAGGTAACTAAAATTCACATTTCTTAAATTTCCCAAATAGTTGCTTCTCTCGCAATCTCTAAAGTATAAACCTCAAGTGGTTCTCATGTTCTATCTCACTCGGCGAATAGTTAAGAATATCATCGATGAATACTATCACAAAATTGTCCAAGTAGTCCTTGAAGACTCGATTCATAAGATCCATAAACGCGGCTGGTGCATTGGTAACTCCAAATGCCATGACTAGGAACTATTAATGTCCGTAGCGTGTCCTGAAAGCTGTCTTCTCTACATCTTTGGCTTTTACTTTCAACTGATGGTACCCCCGATCTCAAATCTATCTTGGAAAACACTTGTGCTCTACGAAGTTGATCGAATAGGTCATCAATTCTCGGCAACGGATACTTGTTCTTGATGGTTAACTTGTTGAGTACTCGATAGTCCACGCACATTTGCATTGAACCGTCTTTCTTCTTCACAAACAGCACTGGAGCTCCCCATGGAAATATACTAGGTCAAATGAAACCTTTATCAAGTAACTCTTGTAGTTGAATTTTCAATTCTTTCAATTCTACGGGTGCTATTCCATATGGTGTCTTTGATACGGGTTTTGCGTTTGGCATTATCTCAATGGTAAACTCAAACTCTTTCTCAATAAGAGCATTTGGCAAGTCATCTGGGAATACATCCAGATACTCTCGTACTATCAGAATGACTTCTATTTTCAATTCGATCGCTTTCGTTTCAATCATTGAACACAGAAATCCCTGACATCCTTTTCTCAACAACTTACCTGCTCGGATAGCCGAAATCAAATATGGTGGTGGTGTAACTCTACTTCCTTGGAAATAAAAGTTCCCATACACTGGTGATTGAAAATTAACCTCTTTCCGTTTGTAGTTTATCGTGGTTTGGTTAAGGGCTAACCAATCCATTCCCACTATCACGTCAAAGTGGTTCACAACAATTGGTATAAAGTCTACGGTCATCAACTCCTCACCCAGTCTGATTTCACAGTCCCTATATATCGTAGACGTCACAATCAGCTTACTAAGAGGTACGGTAATAGATAATTCATATCCTAAAGGTGCTGACGTAAAATTCAAATGTTCAACAAAATAATGCGATACAAATGAATGCGTAGATCCTGAGTCAAGAAGTATGCGTGCTAAGTGCAAACAAACAAGCACCATACCTGAGACCATTGTCTCTGAAGCAACCATATCTCTTGGGTTCATCTGAAATGCTCTCCCCTGACGTTGCTCTATCCTCTAAGATTTTGATCCACTGGAAGCCATAGAACTAGCTCCTTGATGAGAATGCTTCCTCGAACAATCCTTGGCTTGATGTCCAAATACCCCACAGCCATAACACTTTCCCCTTATGTCAAGAGTCAAATTAGTACTACCCCCTCCGTGGATCCTATCTTGGGGTTTGGTCATGAAACATTGGCCTGAGTGTGGTCGGTTGCAAAGTGAGCATAACGGTATATTCCTTGGTGTCCTCCTAAAATCACTGAAACTAGAACCAGAGCCTCTTGAAAACGGCCTCTTGAAAGATCCGCCTTGATTCCGATCACCACCCTCATTACCACGCTTGCCTTGTTGATTTTTCCTAGATCTTTCCATTCCTCTTTCAGCTATAAGCGCCGTTTATTGTACTACTGCCATAGTCAAATGCTCATGGGTCTCTACCCTTAAACAAATAGTTTCCCTTAAACCTTCTTCGAATTTCCTTGCCCTATCTTCCTCTTCTGGTACTGAATCCTTTCCAAACCTCAACAAAGCGTTGTATTTGAAAGTATACTCGGTTACGGTCATGTCTCTTTGCTTGAGGTTGTCAAACTTTCTCTTTTTCGCATTGTGAGCAGGTCGCGCAAAGAACCGGCGATTAAACTCTCTGCCTTAAACCCTTCTCACATTATTGGTGCCCCTTGGTCCAGAACATTTATCCACCAATTCTGGGCTTCACCCTTAAACACGTTACTTGCATTCTCTATCTTTAGTGTATTGGACATTAGAATAGTCTTGAATATCTTCTCCATATCCATAATCCAATGTTCTGCAAGCGTTGTGCGGGGTTTCCCATAAAATTTCATCGGTTTCTTTCTAGCAAACTGTTCAGTCACAGATCTCCCACCCCGATTCTCAAGTGCATACCTTAGCAACCGGTGCTACCTCGAATGGAGGTATTGGAGGCAATCACTCCGCTATATTTCGTAACATATCTCCCATGTTCCCAATCATTTCTATCATTTGATTCATTCGTCAAGTGTGTGGCGACAGATCTTGCTCATTGTCACTCATGATTGTAACTTCCTGTAAGTCTCAATGCATAAATATTATGCATATATGACAATTATGATAAACATGCATGTATAACAACATACATATGCATCAAACATCTCTATAATATATGAATGCATTTTAGAATATGTGTCAAAACACTCAACACTCCACTCGTCGTCGCACATTCCCAATTTTTTTTACCTATTGCTCTGATACCAATAAATGTCATGACCCATTCCACTAAGCGCAGAAATAGGACATGTGTGTCACGACCCATCTCGCTAATGTGCGGAAACAGTACACGTGGCAAGCCACCAAGGCTCAACAATAACTATACGCAGCGGAAAAGAACTTTAAAACAATCTTGAGTCTATAAAACTTTGAAAACATTACCCTCCATAAAATTGAAAATGTAATTATATTTCAAAACGAATGATTTAATGTTGAAAAGGGTCCCAAAGGCACCCTAAGAACCAATCAAAAACCTTTTAAAATTTTCGGAAGGGGTAGTAAAAGATTTCTGGCAGGGGGTATTTCGACCGGTCGAACGACCCCCTTCTACCGGTCAAATGACCCTTTAGCAGAATCCTGCCCAAAGTTGCAGAATTTGCTTAAGGCGTCAAACAACCACCACCAATACCAATACTCCTAACACACTTACATTAATCCAAACGTCACAAGCTATAACAAGCTTTCAAAAACAAAGTTTAATCTCACTAATCCATGAAAAGAAACAATAGCGGAACAAGCTAAGGCTTGTTTTGTTCGATTCACAAAACTCTAACCACACTCCTTCAAAATCCGAATTTGACAAGTTAAGTTTACAAAACACGAACTTAAGAGTTCGGACGAATTCAAAACTAACTATAAGAAGTTTTCTTACATAATACAACATTTCCCAAAATCCTTCCAAAGTACTTAATTCAAACAAAACATGACCCTACCTCCAATTCCATTATTACAACATTGGGAAGGAAACCAAAACATAAACAAAAGGCGATCCCCGGCATTCCCCCGGCTTCACCCTTCACGCTTCTCTTTTCTTTCTTCAAACCTGTAATGGAGTAAATCTCCATTGCTCAGCTATATGTTGAGTACACAATTTCTAACATATATATGCATATATGACAAATCATGCTTTAATCTCATCATAACACATAACTATTGGTCTCTAGGGAATAAGTGCACATTCACCGATCCAAAGTCTTAAGACTCAACCATGACCCATGCCCCTTCGACATGTCACGTTAATGCCTTTCTCGATAAGTGATCGTCATCACTACTAATCCTCCCCATTCTCGAGAGGACGTCTCACGATGAATTAACACAAATCCCCCTTTAACCCACATAGGCACATAAACATGCTCAACTAGCAAATCATCACATATACGTGCTCGCACAAAATTTGACATGCTTTCTATATTCAAGCGCGTGCATAGTTAACGGGCCTAAGATTAACACATGGATTTTGCCCAGATTTCAATTTCGTCGTCGAAATATAAAACATGTATTTCACCTATATAACATATGCTAGAAATTCATACCTCGAGCTATCGTCGTATAACTTTGAGGGAACGACTAGAAGCCCGATTAAACACCAAATCTCCGATCATACACAAAACCTACAAGTTTACACGTGTTTTCCCCAAATTCTTAGATTTAGAAAGTTATAAAAACTTAGCCAAACGTGGCCTAAAGACTATCAAAACGTAGCCCTTACCTTGGGGAGTTCAAATACGAATTTTGGTTGAAAACAGACGGACGAAAGGTCGCCGATCGTCGTCGCAAAGCCCGTGGCAATAATCTCCCTTTTCTCTTTCCTCTCTAACGATATTTTTAGAAGTTTACAACTAAATGAATTTCCCACCCTTGCTATTTATAGACAAACTTTTCAGAAATCGCATTTACCACCCCGCGAGTTCTCAAAACTCCTCATTAAGTCTTGAAACGTCGTGCGCGCCCATTTTATAACTTTACGGGTGAAAACTATAAATTACAAAAGTTTTCGACTAAGTCTCGTTTGGGTCCAAAATTACGTCCGAAAACTAAATTCTGTGGAATCTCTACACAACCTACCTTTTAAGCAATGTATCACTCACGTTCTCACCACAGTGTTCAAACGATCTAAAACTATATCAAAACTATCAAAAATTATACTACACAGGTATAATTACTATTTATGAAAATACCAGATAAGTCAAATAACATTTAAATCATATAAATGCCAGTTAGCTATGCCAATGCAACATGATTTTCCATGTTCCTGTGTCCTCTCTTGACACCTTCCAGACTGCCTTTAAGGCCAAATACTGGGTTCTCAAAAGACACCCTCCAACAACTAGTGAGTCATCAATCACTTCACACACGTTAATTAACATAACCGTAAGCATGCTAAAATGATATAAATAAATACCACAGGAGCGAGTATGACATCCTCTCCCCCTTAAAAGAAGTTTGTCCTCAAACTTTCAATACCATCTCATCAAGCTACAAGACTTCTCACAAGTACTTCCAACGTTGGTCTCATTACAACCTATACATCTCATCCAAGATATTACAATCTCACGAGGAAAATAAATCCTCAGGCTTTTAAGGAAAATAATTCCTTGAAGCCCTCGTCTCAACTCGATTGAAGATTCTCTTCGAATACTAACAACACAGAAACATCTCGATAAATAAGAACATCAATGCCTGAGTAAAACATAATCAATAGTCAATCTTGACATTAAATCATATCACGACGTCACACGTTAACCCACATATACCTTCATTGTACTTGTAACATCTTTTTCGAACTTTAAAGTTCATCCCAATAGCCAAAACAAAATCAATAACTCACCTCATTTTCACACATCTTTCTTTTTGACTAACTGTCGTTTCCAACACGTCTCAACTGGTTAACAACCATACACAATTCTTCATCTCAAAGTAATCAAAACTGAGTACTATCATACATTCATACACTGTCGGAAAGTCCATGCCTCAATCAATTATTTTATATACCATGAATTCCATCTCTTATCCTGTTAATCGTGGAATACCCGTAGAATGATAACACGTTTTCAAACAACTCTCATTCCTTATCAAATTCCAGTTCGGTTTAATCCAATCTCGTATTTAAGTCCAATCGTACATGATTTGTAAGACACCATTCAGATTCTCAATTGAAAATTTTACATCGTTTTACTTGTCCGAGGTTACCTACTATCCCGAACCACTCTCGGTGAGGTCAACACACTTGTCATTTATCTCCCACTTCTGTACTCGAACTGCCGTCGACTAACGTAGAAGATTTCACTTTACACCTTCAATTTAAAACTTTTAACAAAGTCAAATACATATTCTCCCTTTTTGTTTTTAAAATAAATCATTTTAAAATTTTGCATAATACTTTCCCAACATAATAACCCCAATGTTCATCGTAACCAATAACGTGGTTAACCCAAATTGACTTAGTCAATCATACATGTACCACAACGTCCATCATGACGCATTCCCATACTCACACCATACCTTGTTCCTGTCCCAAATCTTTGACCCTTCACAATCTTTTCTATTCATATAGTGTACACACACCTTGAGTCAATTAATTTTCTGTTGAAGATCATAACCCCATAAGTTTATGATATACCACTTTCACCTTTACACAAGCCCATACCAATCGTACTCATGTATCTCAACTCTTACTGAATTTTTGACAGCCTTTTACATTGAACATATATTCCTTGTATAACATCTTAAGGCTTCATACCTCATTTAACGATTTAATATTTCATAACTCCGGTCAATCTGACTTAACTCCAATTCAGATTTCTCTAATCCTTTATCTTTCTATTCAGATCCCAAATTCATTATTCTCGAAGAACTTGTTGTTCAAGTATTCATACTATTCTTGTAACCATCTGAAGACAACTCAGTAATTTAATCTTCCCAATAAAGTACTATAGTCTCACTGTGTTCAATAAATTTCCTATCAACTCCCAATTCACATACCTTTCGTGTCTATACTCAAGATCACCCATTCATAACTATTGTTTTTAAGTGCTTCACACTTTACGAATCTCATCAAGTTCATAAACGTTCCAAACTTCAAATCATTCATAACCTCGGGTTATTCAAATACTTAAACCAAGATCAAGTTCCCTTTAGAAAATACCCAAGTCAACTCGTTTAGTGGTACTACCTCCAGCTTACTAAGTCCAAGTGTACAACATTTTACTAATCCATTACTTTAGAATTTCCAACTTTATGACCTGCTCACGTAGAACTCATTCATTTGACCAACACTGTTGTGTCCTAAGCACTAAGCATACCATATCCTTCCACGATACTCGTCCTCCAAAGTCTACTTGATACCTTATTGCAAGTATTTAACAAAATTTTCTTACTCAAACAAAAGTTTGATTTTTAAAACATTTTAAACACTTTAAAATTTCCTTGGGATGGAATCTGACATTCTCAAAATTCTCCAACCTTGTTGGAATCCAGGACGACCGAGATAGCATTCCACTACATTTCCATTATCCTCTGCCCATTTTACATTCTTTCTATCATATCTGATAATGTACTCAACGTACTCCCTTCATCCCACTTCTACCGTTCTTGTTCACTTTCTCATAAGAGATTCATTTTCCCCAATCTACATTTTTGCTCTTGTGATCTGACTTACCCAAAATCTCTTTACTCTATCCATTTTCACAGTTGCTCTTGTTCAGTATCGTACTACTTGTCATACTCCTTCCTCCCGTTGACAACCACTCATTACAAATACTTAACGAGGTTTTACAATCATTAAAAGATTCTTCACTTTATTTGAAATACGATAATTAGCAAAGAAAGCATGAATTCGACCTCTTAAAAAGACTTTTCTGTGACAAAATAGACCAAGGGCAAAATGGTCATTTATAAAGTATGGTAAAAATTTACACAAAAAGCTAGCTCTTTGAGTTCCGGTTCCAACGCAAGAAACGGTGCGCGAATCCGAATTTTCTACAAAGAGTTATGCCTGTTTCCGTAAAAGTCGACGAAAAATGTTTCCGAAAACACTGTTTGGATCAGAGGGGTGTTCGACCGGTCGAACTGCCCCCTTTCGACCGGTCCAAGTACCCCCTGGACCATATTTTACTCCATTTAACATCTTTAAAAGTCCCCAACCTCACAAGGCATTTGGGGCTACTTCCCAATCATTTTAGAACCACCCGCAAGTGATCGAAAACATCAAAACTCATCGAATCACACAACCGTTGGACTCAGGTTTAGGTTTATCCTCATTACAACTCACTGTAATAAAGACTTTTCTATAGGATTCCTTACCAAGATCCCCTTATCTTTGATATCCAATATCAAATTGATTTCTCCGAATCTCTTATCACGTTTAATCAATTACACGTATCTTTCACATCAAGTCCTATATTCCTACATCCTTTGTCCTACTTCCTTTGGCAAACCACACCTCAAAACACCAAGAATCTCTTATTCATAATCATTTCCATTCCTTTAATCTCCACCAAGAAGTTCTACTATTTCTCCTCCGACCTATGCCGTCCTTATCGTTAAATTCACAAGCACTTGATCATCAAATCTAAGCAACTGCTTCAGAGGTCCATTCTCGACTAAGCTTTCACTAATTGTTTTCAACTATCCAAGCGTACTCTATCATTTCCATTCTCAACCCCTCGTCATAGGTTAATCCTTAAACACCACTTCCCACTTATACAATCAATCCGGTACCCTTCGTTACCAATCCTTATACTATATCTGATCTGCTATGGTCCCACGACCACTCGAAACCAGGTTCAGTTAAGAGATTACTCAACAACCATGATACTCACAATCCGTTGAGATATTCCTTAACCCCCAATACATACTATAAGATAGGTTGAGAGATTCCTCAACCATCCAATACATACCGTAAGATAGGTTGAGAGATTCCTCAACCATCCAATCATCTCAATACCGTAAAATCAGTTGAAAGATTCTTCAACTATCCATGATACACTGTAAGAGAAAATCGTAAGATAACCCATATGATCACACCGTAGGTTTACACCATAAGATAAGGTGAGAGATTCCTCACCTACCCCATACCCGAGCAATACGTGTTGCTGAATTACCTTTATGTCATAAACCCCAACTGTCCATCTCTATTCTCTTACGTCACAACGTTTAGTCAATGTCCGAGACGGAACTCTTATCAATCAATCTCAATTCCAAAACTCGACTATGAACAATCACCTTTCATTCTCTACGTGAACTATAAGGAAATCTCCCCTGACATTCACTACTCAACCTCCGTTCTCGGTTAAAGCCCTCAAAGAGCACTTATTACTATCACTTTGAATAATTACCGATTCGATCCAAAAAATCATTTCATTTTCATTTGAAAATTCAACTGTTCGCCACGATCGAGATATCATCTCTCCCTCGTATCACCCCACAAGGCCTATGATAACCCACAGAAAACTTCATCTCACCACACGGTTCCACGTCCGCATGATTCCACCGATTCACGAGTGCATAAATACTATGCATGTATGCCAATAACATAATCATGTATGTATAATAACATACCATATGCATCAAACATCTCTACCATGTGTGAATGTATTTTAGAATATGTGTCAATTCACTCAACACTCCACTCGACGTCGAACGTTTCCAAATTTTGTTGCCTATTGCTCTGATACCACTAAATGTCACGACCCATCCCGCTAATGTGCGGAAACAGGACACGTGACAAGCCACCAAGGTTCAACAACAACTATACGTAGCGGAAAAGAACTTTAAAACAATCTTGAGTCTATAAAACTTTGAAAACATTACCCTCCGAGTTGTAAAATCCGTATAAAATTGAAAATGTAATTATATTTCAAAACGAATGATTTAATGTTGAAAAGGGTCCCAAAGGCACCCTAAGAACCAATTAAAAACCTTTTAAAATTTTCGGAAGGGGTAGTAAAAGATTTCTGGCAGGGGGTATTTCGACTAGTCGAACGACCCCCTTCGACCGGTCGAATGACCCTTTAGCAGAATCCTGCCCAAAGTTGCAGAATTTGCTTAAGGCGTCAAACAACCACCACCAATACCAATACTCCAAACACACTTATATTAATCCAAACGTCACAAGCTATAACAAGCTTTCAAAAACAAAGTATAATCTCACTAATCCATGAAAAGAAATAATAGCGGAACAAGCTAAGGCTTGTTTGGTTCGATTCACAAAACTCTAACCACACTCCTTCAAAATCCGAATTTGACAAGTTAAGTTTACAAAACACGAACTTAAGAGTTCGGATGAATTCAAAACTAACTATAAGAAGTTTTCTTACATAATACAACATTTCCCAAAATCCTTCCAAAGTACTCAATTCAAACAAAACATGACCCTACCTCCAATTACATTATTACAACATTGGGAAGGAAACCAAAACATAAACAAAAAGAGATCCCTGGCATTCCCCCGGCTTCACCCTTCACGCTTCTCCTTTCTTTCTTCAAACCTGCAATGGAGTAAATCTCCATTGCTCAGCTATATGCTGAGTGCACAATTTCTAACATATGCATATATGAAAAATCATGCTTTAATCTCATCATAACACATAACTATTGGTCTCTAGGGAATAAGTGCACATTCACCGATCCAAAGTCTTAAGACTCAACCATGACCCATGCCCCTTCGACATGTCACGTTAATGCCTTTCTTGGCAAGTGATCGTCATCACTACTAATCCTCCCCATTCTCGAAAGGACGTCTCACGGTGAATTAACACAAATCACCCTTTAACCCACATAGGCACATAAACATGCTCAACTAGCAAATCATCACATATACGTGCTCGCACAAAATTTAACATGCTCTCTATATTCAAGCGCGTGCATAGTTAACGGGCCTAAGATTAACACATGGATTTTGCCCGGATCTCAATTTCGTCGTCGAAATATAAAACATGTATTTCACCTATATAACATAGGCTAGAAATTCATACCTCGAGTTATCGTCGTATAACTTTGAGGGAACCACTAGGAGCCCGATTAAACACCAAATCTCCGATCCTACGCAAAACCTACAAGTTTACACGTGTTTTCCCCAAATTCTTAGATTTAGAAATTTATAAAAACTTAGCCAAACATGGCCTAAAGACTATCAAAACGTAGCCCTTACCTTGGGGAGTTCAAATACGAATTTTGGTTGAAAACAGACGTACGAAAGGTCGCCGATCGTCGTCGCAAAGCCCGTGGCAATAATCTCCCTTTTCTCTCTCCTCTCTAACGATATTTTTAGAAGTTTACAACTAAATGAATTTCCCACCCTTGCTATTTATAGACAAACTTTCCAGAAATCGCGTTTACCACCCCGCGAGTTCTCAAAACTCCTCATTAAGTCTTGAAACGTCGTGCACGCCCATTTTATAACTTTACGGGTGAAAACTATAAATTACAAAAGTTTTCGACTAAGTCTCGTTTGGGTCCAAAATTACGTCCGAAAACTAAATTTTGTGGAATCTCTACACAACCTACCTTTTAAGCAACGTATCACTCACGTTCTCACCACAGTGTTCAAACGATCTAAAACTAGATCAAAACTATCAGAAATTATACTACACAGGTATAATTACTATTTATGAAAATACCAGATAAGTCAAATAACATTTAAATCATATAAATGTCAGTTAGCTATGCCAATGCAACATGATTTTCCATGTTCCCGTGTCCTCTCTTGACACCTTCCAGACTGCCTTTAAGGCCAAATACTGGGTTCTCAAAAGACACCCTCCAACAACTAGTGAGTCATCACTCACTTCACACACGTTAATTAACACAACTGTAAACATGCTATGTATGCTAAAATGATATAAATAAATACCGCAGGAGCGGGTATGATAATGTGGCACGCTATTAAGGCTTATCCAATTCCTTTAAAGTAAGGTAGCAGCAGAAAACATAAGTAAAATCTATTAAAATCAAAGTTATATAAAGTTTTGTCCAATTGAAACTCTCCCAAAAGAATCCATTTTGAAAAAACAGAGTCCAGTCGACTGTGTCGGGGACCCAGTCGACTGGAGACCTAAAACAGAAAGTTTAAAAGTGTCACAGCCCAGTTCAGTCGACTGTGTTGGGGGCTTAGTCGACTGGGACCTCAAATTCTCAGTCGATTTTGAGCAGAAACCAGTCGACTAATTTTCATCTTTCAGTCGACTGATCCTTTGAAAGCTGAAAGGATTTTTCCTATAACACAGGGGTCCAGTCGATTGTGTCGAGGACCCAGTCAACTGATCCCTCCCACATCTGCACAATTCTGCAGCAACACAAATCATAATTCTCCAATCCGATTCCAATATAAACACAACTATATCACAGCGTATCAAAACAGAAATTTCAGTCAACTGATCCCTCCCACATCTGCACAATTCTGCAGCAACACAAATCATAATTCTCCAATCTGATTCCAATATAAACACAACTATATCACAGCGTATCAAAATAGAAATTTCAGGAGTTCTATTACAGATTAAAATACTATGAATCCATCCAAAGATTGTTAAGTCACACACATTTAATCCTTACAAATCCTTATTACAACAAATGAGATGGAAACAAAAACATATACAATGAACATCCCTAGAATCTCATCGATCTCACTCATCTCACTTCTTCTTTCCCTTCTTCTTTTTTACTGCAATGGAGTAAATCTCCATGGCTCAGCTATATGGTGAGTGTACAAATTCTAACATATGCATATATGATAAAATATGATTAAATCTCATAAATCACATCACATAGTCTCTAGGGAAAAAAATACGCATTCATTCGGTAACGACAAGTTCAACCTTAAACCACGATGCCTATGGCTTGTCCAAGCCTACCACCGTTGCATCCCCCAAGTTCCATGGCAAGTCCAAGTATTAAACCATGCACAGTAGCCGTCGCTACTAAATTCTCAAACACCGAGAAACTTACTCCGGCATAAAATTGTGTAAGTCCTCCCTTTGACGCACATAATCAACAGAACGTGCTCGCATAAAATTAGATATGCTTCTCACAATTAAGCATGTGCATAATTAACGGGCCTACTATTAACACATGAATTTTGCCCGGATCACAATTTCGTCATCGAAAACCAAAACATGTATATTTCCTATATAACATAGGTTAGAACTTCATACCTCGTACGATTTGTTCCTAACTTTGAAAGATCGACTAGAGGCTTGAATGAAGGTCGAATCTCCATTTATATGTGATTCCTACAAGTTTTACCTAGTTTTCCCATATTCTAGAAATTAGCTTTTCAAAAGAAAAAAAAAGTTAGCCAAACGAGGCCTAAGAGGTATCAAAACGTAGATCTTACCTCAAGGAGTCTAAATATAATATCTGGTCGAAAACTGACAGACGAATGGTCGTTGTATGTTGCCGGGAAGATCATAGGAATAAATCTCTCTCTCTTTCTCTCTCTCTAGATATTTTGTGGTTGGAAGATATTATGAAAATATCTTGAACTATTCTATTTATAGGCTCGACTCTCGGGAATTACATTTAACTCCCACAAGTTCTCAAAACTTCTAATTAATTAACTCTTGAAACATCGCACACGTCCATTTTATTACTCCACGAGTAAAAACTATAATTTACAAAAGTTTTTGACTAAGTTCTATTTGGGTCCGTAATTACACCCGAAAACTAAATTATGTGAAATTTCTAGATAACCTACCTTTTACGTAACGTATTACTCACATTCTTCAAAACGATCTAACATGAGATCAAAACTACCAAAAATTATACAAAACAGGTATAATTACTATTCATCAAAATACCAAATAACTCAAATAACATTTAAGGCACATAAATGTCATTTAGCCATATTAATGCCTCATAGATTATCAAATCCTCGTGTCCTTACTTGACACCCCATCGTTGACCTTCAGTCAATCTCAACTCAATTATTAATCAACATTAATAATTTCACATGATTCACATATATTTATTAAAAATGAATGCAAATTTCGGGATGGGTGTGACACTTTCTGTTGTAATACTGTTGGGGGCTCCATTAGTTAGTTCAGGTGTGTTTAGAAAATGCGAGACAAAAATAAATGGTAAAGGGTTAACCATAGATTTAATACTGTTAGTTATTCAACACTTCAATGTTATATTGGGTATAGATTGGTTAGCAATTAATCATGTAGTTATTGATTATACTAGTAAAGGAGTGGTATTTCGTATTCCAAATCAAGAGGTTTTTATTTTCAAGGTAGGAGTGTTGTAACACCGCTATATATGGTGTCAGCTATTGAAGCATATCAATTGTTAAAGAAGGGTTGTCGTTGTCTTATGTAGTATACTTAATACTAGGGTCCTGATTTAAAACTTAAAGATATTCCAGTAGTTAGAGAATTTTCAGATGTATTTCTAGCGGAGTTGCCTAGTGTGTTAATTGATCGAGAGATTGAGTTTGGTATCGATGTTATGCTGAGGACTCAGCCGATTTCACGAGCACCGTATCGAATGACACCAGTTGATTTGAAAGAGTTGAAGACTCAGTTACAAGAGTTGCTAGACAAGGGTTTCATTCGGCCTAGTGTGTCTCCGTGGGGTGCACCAGTATTATTTGTGAAGAAGGATGGTACAATGCGGATGTGTATTGACTACCGAGAAATCAACAAAGTAACGATTAAGAATAAATATCTGTTGCCACGCATTGTCGACTTATTCAACCAACTTCATGGAGCACAAGTCTTCTCAAAAATTGATTTAAGATCTGGGTACCATCAACTGAAAGTTAAAGCAAAGGATGTAGAGAAGACAGCCTTTAGGACCCGATATAGACACTATGAATTTCTAGCGATGCCGTTTGAGGTTACTAATGCGCCTGCTGCTTTCATGGATTTAATGAATTGGGTGTTCTAATCGTATTTGGATGAGTTTGATATAGTATTTATTGATGATATTCTTATTTATTCAAAGAGTCTAGAGGAGCACAAGCAACATTTGAGATTAGTTCTACAATGACTTCGGGAGAAACAATTGTTTAGAAAATTAAAGAAAAGTGAGTTTTGGTTAACAAGTATCACATTCTTAGGGCATGTGATCTCTAAAGAGGGCATTTCTGTAGACCCACAAAAGATTGAAGCTATTATAAATTGGTCGAGACCGACTAATGTGACAGAGATTTGAAGTTTCTTGGGGTTAGCTGGATATTATAGAAGGTTTGTTAAAGACTTTTCTAGAATTGCGAATGCAATGACAAAGTTGATGAGAAAAGATGTACCGTTTGAATGGAACAAAGAATGTGATGAATGTTTCTTAGAATTGAAGAAGAAGTTGACAATGGCACCGATACTTGCAATTCGGACAAGTACCGAAAATTTCAAAATTTATAGCGATGCTTCTCACCAAGGCTTGGGATGTGTTTTGACACAAGATGATAAGGTGATAGCTTATGCTTCACGACAGTTGAGACCTCACGAAAAGAACTATCCGACTCACAATTTGGAGTTAGCAGCGGTAATCTTCGCCTTGAAAATTTGGAGACATCATTTGTACGGGGAGACATGTAAAATTTTTACCGACCACAAAAGTTTGAAGTACTTGTTCATTCAGAGAGACCTTAACATGCGACAAAGGAGGTGGTTGGAACTCATGAAAGATTATGATTTAAAAATTCAGTACCACCCGGGAAAGGCGAATGTGGTTGCCAATGCTTTGAGCCAGAAGTCAACGGAGAGTTTGGCGTATGTTTGACGGGGTAGAAGAAGTTAATACAAGAATTTGAATGAATGAGACTTGAGGTAATTCCTAAAATTGAAGGTAGTTTAATGGCTACGATTGTGGCAGAGCCGAGTTTAATTGGTGAAATCAAGACTAATCAACTAGAATTCAAGAAGATTGTGGATGAACTACCTGAGGGTAGAAGGCATGAATTCAGCTTCCAAGATGGTGTACTAAGGTATATCAACCGTTTATGTGTGCTTAAGGTTGGAGATTTAAGAGATAAAGTTATGGAAGATGCCCATAATACCAGGTATTCAGTACATCCAGGTAGTACCAAAATGTATAGAGACTTACGAGAGATTTATTGGTGGAGTGGTATGAAGCGAGAAGTAGCAAAATTTGTTGCCAAATGTATGACATGTCAAAAGGTAAAAATGGAACATCAATGACTCAGAGGGGAACTTCATCCTTTAGAGAAATCGGAGTGGAAGTGGGAACATATTACAATGGATTTCGTATAGAGATTTCCAAGATCTACATAGTTAAATGATAGTATTTGGGTCATTGTTGACCGGTTGACTAAGTCAGCCCATTTTCTACCAATCAAAACCAAGAATCCGTCAAAGCTGTCAGAGATTTATATCAGAGAGATTATTAGACTTCACGGGGCACCGGTGTCAATAGTGTCAAATCATGACGCTTGATTTGTGTCAAGATTTTGGGAGAGTTTACAGAGGGCTACGGGGACAGCTTTACATTTTAGTACTGCATTTCATCCCTAGACTGATGGTCAATCCGAGAAAGTGATTCAAATTCTGGAAGACATGTTGAGAATATATGTAATGAACTTCAAGTCCGATTGGGAGACCCACTTGCCTTTAATCGAGTTCTCTTACAATAACAGTTTTCAAACTAGTATTAGAATAGCGCCTTACGAGGCATTGTACGGAAAAAAAGTGTAGATCACTGGTTGGTTGGACAGAAGTTGGTAAAAAATAGCTTTTAGGACAGGAAATAGTACAAATTACTACTGACAAGATTAGATTAATTAAACAACGGTTGCAAACGACTCAGAGTCATTATCAAAGTTATGCGGATACGGGTAGAAGGCCGTTGGAATTCAAAGTAGATGACTATGTGTTTCTGAAGGTATCGCTGGCATAGTAGCGAGGTAAGCTCAGTCCGAGATATGTTGGACCGTATTTGATCCTTAATTGAGTAGGACCATTAGCTTATAGCTTGGAATCGCCACAAGAGTTGGTGAATATCCATAATGTATTTCACGTGTCGATGCATCGACACTATGTATCAAATTCGAAAAATGTCATCATTTCAGAGCCGTTAGAGATTCGGGAAGATATGACTTATGTGGAGAATCCGATGCAGATTCTTGACAGCAAGGATCAAATGTTAAGGACTAAGGTGATTCCCTTAATGCTTGTTCAATGGCGTAGCCATTCCATCGAGGAAGCTACTTAGGGAGGATGAAATCCGAGCCAATTACACGCATCTCTTTGATTCCTGAGGTAAGAATAAGTTTGGGGACCAAACTTCCTTTTGGGAGGGAGAAATGTAACACCCGTACCCGAAAAAGGGTAATTATCATTTTAATATGCATTGATTATTATAATTAGTGTATAAAATGGATTAAGGGGGGAGGCTTGGACTCAACCAAGAAAAGTGTTCAGTAAGGACACCATTGGGAAAAGTCCCCAGGGAGGTGGGACAAGTACTGAAGTGGGACCAATGAAGGGCCCGAACAAAAAATAAATTGCATTTACATAATTAGATGCATTTTAAATGACTACTTGGAATATATTTAGTTGTTTCTATATCAAATTGTTAATATGTTAGCTTTTGATATCTACTTATTAACCTAATAAGGGCATTTTTGAAAAAAAAGGTGTATAGCTAGTAGGTACGATAGCAACTTCACAAAATATTTAGGACCCACGTTGGGACCCATACAGAAATTAGACAAACACCCATTAGATAATTGGGTAATTAATGGAATGTTTGGTGGATTTCATAATAGGAACTTAAGAGTTTTGGGGGTGTAAATGAAAAAGGAGAGAAATTGCGGCCAAGACACCTCATGCTTGATGCATATGTGTGTGTCAAGTGAGAGAGGAGCCTCATTTACGGAGAGAGAGAGAGAGAGAGAGAGAGAGAGAGAGTTGGAGATTAACGAGAATACAAGACGCTGACACCATTTTTACGTCGTTCCGTCTCTGCCGTTCGTCCAATTCACGAACTAAAACCGTATTTGGACTCGTGGAGGTGAGACAATCATTTTTATACCTTTAATTTATGTTTTAACTATTGTAATTTTGGTAGTTCACGCTAATCGGTGACACACGATTGCCGAATTCTTGTAGGATTTACCCCGGAAAGAGAATAGAGCTAAGATTTGGTAAAATTTGCATTTCTTAGGTTAATTTGGGTATAATCTGAGTAAGGTGAGTTTTATAATTAAACTTTGATTGTGCCTAAATGCGTTTAATGCCTCAAGGGTGTTTAGAGATGATAATTCATGTTTAGAAGTCATGAAGATGATATATTTGTGATTACCATGTCAAATATGTGAAAAGTTGCCATGCCTATATGTTTATGTGCTTATGTGTTTATGTGGTAATCAATGAGCACCAGAAAAATGATTCATTGTTGGGATTAATAAGGGAGGAAAAGAGGAAGAATTCGATAAATACGGAAGTCCAAGGAACAGACGTGACCACGGGACCAAGGGAGGTCTTCGGGTCTGAATGAATCATTAAACCGGTGACTCGGTAATTACGGATATGATTTGTGTGTTAAATTGTAGCATTGCATATGTTAAGCATTCAATCATGTTTAGATTGCTCACTAAGGTTAATGCTTAAGAAAACCGTCTTCCTTTTCTGTTGTGGTAAATAACAACCATCGCAGGTTCGGAGCAATTCCTGGAGAGGAAATGACATGCGTTGGGGAAAGGGATAGATTTGGGGCTTGTTTATATTATCTCTCTTGAAAGTTGTAACATGTTGTAAAATGTAGTTCTTATTATGACAATGTTGATACTTTTGTTGTAACCAAGTGGTTTAGTTCCTTGAGCTTGTCATTTGGTAGTTTTGGACTTAAATTTGGAAAACTTATGTACATTTCCATGTTTTGGTTAGTGTAGTGCAAGTTGTTAGGTTGGACTGTTCCGGCAAGTCCGTATTTTGGTGTCGCAAGTACTTTGATCAAGCTCCATTTGTAAATATAATATTGGTTTTAGTTTGAGCCAAAATCTACAAGTTCTTGTAAAATACTAGTTTGATAAGTGTGGTGAATGTCAAAACTTGTTTTGATTCAAAAATGATGTGTTCATGGGTTATTTTGATTCAATTGTAGTTGTGTATATGTTCTACATGCTTGGTTTATGTTTAAAATGTTTGGGAGTTTGTTTGAAATGGTTTATGTTTAAAACTGTTTAGACTTAAACTTGGAAAGCTTATGTACATTTTCCATGTTTTGGTTAGTGTAGTGCAAGTTGTTAGGTTGGACTATTCCGACAAGTCTGGATGGTGTCTCAAGTACGTTGATCAAGCTCCATTTGTAAATATAATATTGGCTATAGTTTGAGCCAAAATTTACAAGTTCTTGTAAAATACTAGTTTGATAAGTGTGGTGAATGTCAAAACTTGTTTTGATTCAAAAAGGATGTGTTCATGGGTTGTTTTGATCCAATTGTAGTTGTGTATATGTTCTACATGCTTGGTTTATGTTTAAAAATGTTTAGGGGTGTGTTTGAAATGGTTTTACAAAGTTTCATGAAGTTTGGGTTAGTTTTGGTAGATTTAGCACCAGGAAACTGCCCTGCAGAACCGGATCGATCAGGCTCTTTAACGTGGATCGATCCGGCCCTTCCTGGGGACATTCTGCGAGAATTATAAAGTAGGATCGATCCGGGTTTTATGGGCAGGTCAATCTGCCCCTGTTTCCGAACAGCTGTTCACTTTTTACGGAAACAAGCATATCTCTTTCTAGAAAACTCATATTCGTGCACTGTTTTTTTGCGTTAGAACTGGAACTCAAAGAGCTATCTTTTAGTATAAAATTTATCTATAATTTATTAATGACCATTTTACTCTTGGGACTGTTTTATCACAGTAAAGTTCTTTAAAGTTGTTTAATTCATGTTTTCTTCCTAATTAGTGTAGTTTGAGACGCATATAGTCTTGTTACACGTGTCCTAATCTACCAGGGTAGGTTGGGGTGTGACAATCGACTTGAGAAAGCGTCTACATGCCCTGTTTCTCAACCTATCTACACCGTTGCTGTTATTCATCTCCAACGAATAAGAATTACTCTGGTCAAGTCTAAGTAAGGACACGCCACTTATGATCACTTTCTTCTGAAATTAGTTAGACATCTTAAATCTCAAACCATCAAGTGATTTTTATCTACAATAATGCTAGACACACATTACAAACCACAATACTAACTACAATGTACCATATTTTTATCTACAATAATGCTAGACACACATTACAAACCACATTTAATGCACATGGTAGCATTATTAAAGTGTCTTGTCCTCGAATGTGGTGCCTTGAATGTGGTGTCATTTGTTTTAAATCTGGTAGTTATGTAATTAGTATTGTGGTTTGTGATGTGTGCCTAACATTACTCTTTAATCTATACCATGAAACAAAAATGTAAAAAAGGATGTTAAATTTTGTTGCAAAGTTTCTTATCTGTTTAGAACTATGTTGGTTTTGAAAGTCTACAACTTTTACATCTAATTGCATAGCTTGGAACTTTAGCTCACAAAAATGATACTCAGAAAGGATAATATTTGGGGCACAAACACATTATCTCTCTCTCTTAAGTGACACTGTAGGGTCTATTGAAATTATCCGAACCCCACAGTACCACCTAAGAAAAATATAGAGTATATTTGTGAGTATTTTTATAATATATTTATGCCCCTAACATTATTGTTATACAAATTTGCTACCCATAGTTAAAAACTTTGCACCACTGACCAAAATTTCGCAACTTTTACATTGAAAAAAACTTGGTGCCATGAAAGTCTTTTCCCATCACAAATAATGTTAAATTAATGGCTGACAGATGAACTTTAAAGTTTAGCAGTACTTATTTTAAGTCAAATTGTGCGAAAAAAGAATCTTCAGACAAACAAAATCAAGGAAGATATCACGCGTGGACCCCACGGGTATCAAGTTGCACTTTTTCAAATGTGCAACTTGTCATCCGCGTGACTGCCACGTGGAGTATGGTAGTTAGGAGATACATGTGTCGCTACGTAACTGCAGATCAACAGCTAAGCATCATCAACTTGCGGATGACGACGTGTCATATTGTTACTGTTGGGAAAGTGAGAGCATCTGGCTGCTGGCATCAAATTGCTTCGTACGCTTTCAGAAATACTAGATAAATACATACACACACTGACACACACATATAACATTCATGTGTAGTGCTCTGTTTGGACTGCTTTCTAAAACAGTGTTTCTTTAGTGAGCAAGTCTTTGTGCGTAAACCAAATTCTCTGTAGCTCAGTGGTAGGCGGACCAAGATAGGGAGATCTTCTATCCCTTTGGTCTTGGCCCTCTTGGGTTCGAGATTTTACATGGGTAAATACAAGGAATTTGTCCAGGGCCTTTGACCTGAGGTCAAGGGCTCGAAATCCTCTTAGGCGTCGTATAAGTTAGTTGGAGGAATGAATCTCAAGATAGACAATGTCTAACTTGGTGTAGGTTCAGATCCTACCGCTAGCTTGCCTCCATGATTTACCTGACACATGCCCGAGGTTTGCCTCATGTTCCACTCCGCTAAAACGACAATAGGTACTGATCCCGAAGTCGTGGCGGACAGGTTGAGGGATTTGTCCTCGTATACGGAAAATAAAAAATGAATAAATAAAAATAAATCTTTGTGCACAAATAATGAAACAAATCTCACAAATACCACAATGTGTATATTTCTCTCCTGGTGGGGTACACTGACACTGTGGAGTCCACAGAGGAGAGAGATAGACACATTGTGGTGTTGGTGGATTGTGTTTGTGCACACAAACTTGCTCTTCTTTAGTTTGAGTGAATTGCTGCTTCTTTTTTTGGTTAAAAAAATAATGTAACTTTGCTTAATTTATGTGTGTGTTTAGGAAAGTCTAAAACTGTAACAAGTTTAGAGCATGTCCCACTTTTTAGCTGGTTCTTGCCAAAACTAAAGGTGACGTTAGTTTGACAACGAGTCAACTTCAAGAGAATTATTAGACTAGACACGGACTCCTATGCAAAAATTAACAGTTCACCAAAACACATAAATTTGTACACATATGAAGCATGAACAACGAACATGTTCTTTGATTTCCCAAATAACCTCAGGCTCTAATTTCTAATATAAACAAGCCTTGTGTTATGATCTTGAGATAGTTCAGGACCGCGCTGTTCAGGCCCAGCTAACTGTTATTGTTGATGGATGTTTACTAGACAATTCGGTATAACTTCTGTTTCAGTAATTCAATTACAAAAACACTATTTTTCAGATTTAGGCCAATTACTTATTTTTGACACACTTTTGTTCACGATTGAACCACATAATTTGATTGAACCACATAATTTGGTTTGCCAAAATAGTTTCATTCTAACTTTTGAAGTTCCATAATTTTATATATTCCAAAAGTTGTTGTCAAACACTCCCTAAGATATTTCAATATGCCTTTTATTGCATAACCCATACTCAGTTGAACATCCAACATGGTATTTGAATTTCTAGAACTTGGAATGTAGACTGGGTCAAAGCCTCAAAACAGCCAAAATGGATGACCATCCAACTGAACCTGAAAAGCAGATTAAAGTGGGAAAAAAAGGGTGAAATGGATAAAGAGCACAAGAACATTTTCGCACACGCACACATATATTATCTATACACACATACACATACACGTTGCAGTGATTAATAAAGATAATAATATAATATGGAGTCAATCTGAATTGAAGATACACAAAAAGTGACAAAATAATTAGCAAATAAATCCAAGTGATAATCCTTGCTAACACAGACATCATCAACTACTACCCAACAATATTGTGACAGCCATTGTACAAACACTCAGGTTCTGTTTCAAATTAATTTTTTTAAAAAAATAATAGTAATTCAAGAAAAGAGGAAGAGAAGGACTCAACAAATTATAAAAAAAAAAAAAAAATATTTTATTTATTCCTATATTTTCTCTTCCTACTTTTCTTATCATTTTCCTTATTAACCAACCAAAGGAAAGTGTTCTCCTTTATATTTTCTTTTCTTTCCTCAATAAAATGATGAACCAAACAAAGCCTAAACGAGCTTGAATTGGAGAATTAGACTTAATTTCCACAAACAAAGAAAAAGACATCAACATTTCAGAGTTATATCAGATATATATCTTACCCCCTTCACAAAATTCTGATTTTAAAGAATAACCCAAACCTACACCAAATGCCTTCTATGTTGAGGCAAACCCCAAATTAGACTAGGAAAAAAAAAGAAAAAAAAAAAAAAAAATCTAATGAACTACATATGATTAAATCACTAACTTCCTACTGTTTTAAGTGCCACAAATGGCAAGAAAAACAACTTTTGTCAGGAATTTCCGTCAAAAAAATCATCTCTGCGTTCAGGTTCATGCTGAAACAGGATTCGGATTAGGTCCACCTCCTCGATACCCACCTCTCCCTCTACCTTCTCCTCCACGTCCACCTGGACCTCTACCTCGGCCCGAAAAGTCACCCCGGTTTCCAAAGTCGTTCCTCACGTACCCCCGACTTATACCGAAGTTCCCACGGGCCCTGAAGCTGTCACTTCGAAACCCTCCTCTTCCGGAAGGAAACCTACCTCTTCCACCACCAACTGCAAGATTCAGAAGCAACAGCAATGTTAATTTAGAGGAAACTTTGTAATCCAAAAAACTACTCCACATAGATTGATTAAAGTTCCAGACCATTTTTATTTTTTCTTCTCAGGCAATAAAAATGTCAAATACATGATACTATATTCGAAAAAGAGCGAGCACCCAAAAGCTGAAAAACTTTGACTTGCCTCGAGAGGTAGTTCTCTTTATCTCAACAGCAGCTTGACGTTCCCCGATTGTAACGGGTGAAGCCTGATGATTGACATTTAATAATTATTAAACAAACGAGAAACCAAAAAGTTTCAAGTGTTGTAAACCAATGTAGCTCAAACTTCAAAGTTCTAGAAATATTAACAGAATTTCAAAAGAATGAAGACTAAAGCAATAGATAAGCAGATTAATTAAGTAGTGAATGAGGATGAAGTTAGTTGTGAACAAAATTGCTTGGTCCTGTTTGTCAAAAAACTTGAAGATAAAGAGAATAACAAATCAGACCAACTCAAATTAATATGCTCTACATTAAAAAAAAATACTCTCACAACCGCTAAAACGGCGAGTGGGATCAAGGATTTGCATCTTCTTGTTTGCCTTGCATAATCTCAAAGATATCAGATCAAATTGTACCAAGAAAAAAGTCAAAAAAAGAATGGCGCAAATTCTACTTTATGCGTCAAACCTAACATAAGGGTAAAGTTTTAGATGGTCTCTATTTGTAACTTGTGTACGTTAGATCACTGATTGCCCCAAAAGCTTAATTTAGAGAATGGGCCAAACAATGTATCTAGAGTCTTACAGCATGTACAAGGGTTGTATAGTTGTGTTCCCTTAATTGTTCTATACTGACTTTTTGATTCCCTTTTCCCTTTTAGTTCTCGTGTTTTCTGAGTGCATTTCAAACTAATACAATTGTCTTGTGCTCATGTACTGATAAATTTGAGAGATGATAGAGAAGGGCCATTTTTTTGGAGACGGACACTTGTGAGAAGTAAAATGAGAACGCACTGGCAAGGTTTATTCACTGGCACTCAATATGAAATGCAAATTGCTAATTAGTAAGATGTGCATGGACCAACTAGTTATAAAGAAAACTATATTGCATTAAGCAATCTGTCATGCCCAATTTCCCCATATATTCTTCTGCGCTTCAAGGTGAGTGTGATAATTATGCAAAGCCAGTAGCAACGAGACTACAAATTTGTGTAAAAATCCACTTAAAACAATGCAATTAAGATTCAATCTCCTTTTCCACAAAGTTTTCCACAATTGCATTCAGGTTTTCAGATTTCGAATTTCTTATTTTCTGTTACAATAAAACATGGAATATAAGACTCTAAATGCAGTTTGCTATTGAAGTATCTTCCAGTTACTGTAAGAGCCTGTTTGGATGCACTTCTCAGGTGCATGTTTAGGTCTAGGTGCGCTTATGGGACCAATACATGTATAATAGTTTGTTTGGATTAATCTTAGGAAGCACTTTAGAGCTCCAAAAGCATGTTTTGGCTAAATCAGGTCCAGAGGTGGTTCAACCCAACATCATGCAGGAAGCAGATTGAGGTTTTAATGAATTTTTCTGAGTTCTCACTCTGCCCATGTGATTGGGACTCCCGCTGAAAGCAAAAACAGCAAATCAAAACCAGCCCTAAAGGTTTTAGAGTTTCCAAAAGCAACCCTTAAAAAATTAAAGGGAATTTCTGTCTTTCTAGCGGTCCGGATAATCAAGAACTGCCAGAGCCATCTAGATCATCCCTAGCCTTTATGCATATTGTTGGAATTAGGAAATATTTTAATATTGCTGATTTTATTCTTTTTATTTTAGGTCATGTTGACCCGTCTTTATTTCATATTTATTAGGCGATATTTCTTTTCCTTTTCTGGTTTTCTAGCTTTGTATATATATATATATACATGGGATTAGTTTAATAAAATTACTCTTTTCCCAAATTCTATTTGGTATCAGAGCCAAAACTTACCACCACCACCCTTGCATCGTACATCACCACCACCGACCACCACCTCTGCGCCTACCACCACCACCACCTTTGCGCCGCACCCTCACTAGCCCCACCGAACCCTACCCTAGCCTCCCCCTGCTCAGCCGCAACCCCCCAGCCCTGCCCTAGCCTGCGCCGCACCCTACCCATCCAGCGGAGCCACTATCGAGCCTCTTGGCTCTGTCAGTAGCCTTCGGGATGCTCGTCTTGCCCGTGTTGGGCCTGTTTGTGATGTACTAGAGCCGTCTTTGTGCTCTTAGTTTTATGTTTTGTGACCGAGTGTCCAGTTACCCCTGTCATTGTTTCACCGAGTTTCCGGCTGTGTTGGTTGCTGCTGTGCTTTCGGCTATATGTGTTCATCGAGCCCCGTTCGTTCGGCAGTGTGTTTTTCAGATTATTTGGCTCTCGTCTTGATCTTATGACGTTTTATGGTTGATATTGGTAAAGAAGCTGTATAGTTTGTTTGTTCAAGTGCACGGTTGCCCTCATCTCTCTCAGCCAAGTTTCCGGTTATTGTTATTGATTGTATTACTTCCTTTTTCAGAGCCGTCTGTTGTTTGTCCTTGCTAGTTTCATGGCTAATACAAGAACATATAGTGCTTTCCCTTCATCTTCTGGCCCCACGACCGCTATTGCAGCAGGTATTCCTACCGCTCTTTACAGTGAGTCAGACCACCCCACTTAGATTTTGGATTCTGGTGCCAATAATCACATGACTGGTGAGCATTCTATTTTTACGTCTCCTTTTACTTCCATTGATCAGTCTGTCTGTATAGCTGATGGGTATAGCTGATGGGTCGTCCATTCCCATCCGTAGTCAGAGTGATGCACGCTTGTCCCCAGATATCACTCTTTCCTCTGTTTATTATGTCCCAAACTTTGCCTATAATCTTCTTGCTATTAATCGTCTTGCTAACAGTCATAATTGTGTTGTTGTTTTCCTACCCAACTGTTGTTTGCAGGATCTGACTTCGAATAAGATTTTTGGCAGGGGGTACGAGCGAGACGGTCTCTACTACTTTGGTGATCCTCCATCGTATAAAGTGTCATCCTACAGTCTCCAAGCTTCTGTTTTGCCAGTCTCAAATAATGTTTTGTCAAACTCAAATAATTATGTCTTTTTTTTTCTTCAAACATTAGAGTTGTGGCATGCTCATCTAGGACATGCCAATTTTTAATATTTGTGTTGGTTATTTCCTTCTTTAACTAAAGCTTGCAAGGATTCTAATTTTAAATGTGGTGTGTGAACTGTCAGAACATACTTGCACTACATATATTCCTCGCATGCACCGAGCACCTAGTGCCTTTGATCTTATCCATTCTGATGTGTGGGGGCCTTCACCTGTCACGGCCCTCTCTCAACACCGTTATTATGTCACATTTATTGATGATTTGCACTTAGGTTTATCCAATGAAGAAAAAATTTGAAGTCTTCACTCATTTTAGAAATTTTTTGCAAATGATCAAAACCCAATATCATACTGTTGTGTGTAATATTCGGTCTGATAATGGTAGGGAGTATATAAGAGCTGAGTTTTGATTTGCCCTTAACAAAGATGGGATTCTCCAACAACTTACATGTCCTTATACTCCATAACAGAATGGCGTGGCGGAGCGTAAATACCGTCATATCATGTCATGTCTGTGGTTAGATGTCTCTTATGTGGTATGAGCGTTACTAAATATTTTTGGCACATGGTTGTTCTCACTGCCACTTACCTTATTAATCGTACTCCCAGTCTACAGGGCAAGGCACCTCTTCACGTGCTTAAGTATGATAGTACTCTCTTTCCTATTTTGCCACGGGTCTTTGGTTGTACTTGTTTTGTCCAAAATAAGAGTCCTACCCGTACCAAACTTGATAATAAGACGGTTCGTTGTGTCTTTTTGGGGTATTCATCAATGTCTAAAGGGTATCGGTGTTATGATCCCGCCACTCGTCACTTCTATCACTCTTTGGATGTTACCTTTCTGGAAACTGTTCCTTTCTTTTCAGGTTCTTCCTCACCAATGCAAGTATCTGTGGAGTCTGTTGAGGACGATAATGCTGCTTTACCATGTCCCGATCCCATCCTTGAGTCCACCAGTGAATCTCTGCCTTCAGGGCTATAGCTACCTCCTGTTATCTCCAGCGATCCATCACAGGTTTAATCTCGCCGTCCACGCTCGACTGCTCCCCTACCAGATTCTTCTCCGGATTCAGGTATCTCCTCTTCTCTTTTACCTGCTGATATTGCTCCTGAAATTGTTTCTCCCCGTTACCCCACTCGTGTACGTCGCCCCCCTGCTCGCTTTCTTCTTTCTGATAGTACTAACCATCCAATTTCCAAGTATATCTCTTATCAGGGTTTGTCTACTTCTTATCAGTCATTTATTAGTCAAGTTGATTCAGTCTCCATTACTCGTTCTGTTCATGAGGCCCTCCAGAATCCTAAGTGGGTGGCTGCTATGAAAGCGAAAATGGCTGCTCTACAGGGAAATCAAACTTGGGAGCTTGTTGCTCTTCCAACAGGTGAGCGCACGGTTGGCTGCAAATGGGCTTTTACCCTGAAATATTTGGCGGATGGGACTATTGATCGCTATAAGGCTCAATTGGTTGCTAAGAGTTTTACTCAGGTTCGGTAAGGATTTTGGTGCCACTTTTGCTCCTGTGGCTAAGCTAACTACAGTTTGTCTTCTAGTTTCGTTAGCTGCTTCTTATTCTTGGCCACCTCATCAACTTGATGATAAAAATGCTTTCCTTAATGGTGATTTATCTGAGACTATTTATATGGATCCTCCACCAGGTTTTCGTGCTCAGGGAGAGTATTCTGGGAAAGTTTGTTGCCTCCGTAAGTCTCTCTATGGCCTGAAGCAATCTCCTCGTGCATGGTTTAGCCGCTTTAGTGATGTGAATTTTAGTATGGGGTTTATTCGGTGTCACTCCGATCACACATGTTTTATCCGTTGCCAGTCTCATGGAAGGTGTATTATTATCTCAGTATACGTTGATGATATTATTATTACTGGTGATGATGCATCTGGCATCGCTCGAGTGAAGCGTGATCTTGGTATGTCGTTTGATATTGAGGACTTCGGTCCTCTTCGTTATTTTCTCGGTATGGAAGTAGCTCGCTCACACCAAGGTATCTCTATATCCCAGCGAAAGTATGCTCTGGATCTTCTTAAGGATACTGGTATGCTTGGGTGTAGACCGGCTTCTTCTCCTGTGGATCCAAACATAAAGTTATCAGCTGAGTTGGGGGAATTATTACCTGATCCCTCGGTATATCAGCGTCTTGTGGGTCGTCTCATCTATTTGACGAACAAAAGAGCTGTTAGTGTTGCGAGTCAGTTTATGCACTCACCTCGGACCTCTCATTTGGATGATGTGAATCATATTCTCCGATATCTTAAGACATGTCCGGGTCTTGGTCTGTTCTTCAAGACAGGAATACAATCAGGTCTTTCCAGTTTTACTGATGCCGATTATGCAGGTTCGAAAAGTGATAGACGTTCTACTTCTGGTTTGTGTACTTTCCGTGGTGATCACCTAATATCATGAAAAAGCAAGAAACAGGCAGTAGTCTCCCATTCTTCTACTGAAGCTGAGTATCGTACTATGGCTCATGAGACTTGTGAGCTGCTTTGGCTTCGCTCTATTCTTGATGAGTTGGGGTTTCCTGTGAAGGGCACGTCTACTTTGTTTTGTGATAATAAGTCGGCTATCATGTTATCATCCGACTCCATCCTTCATGAGAGAACAGAGCACATAGAAGTTGATATTCACTACGTCCGTGAAAAAGTTAAGTCAGGAGTTATCTCACCAAGTTTAGTCACCTCAAGTGAACAAACAGCGGATATGTTTACTAAGTCTATTGGTCCTGGTCTTCTTCAGTCATCTATTCACAAGCTAGGGCTAGTAGATATATTCGCCCCAACTTGAAGGGGAGTATTGGAATTAGGAAATATTTTAATATTGCTGATTTTATTCTTTTTATTTTAGGTCATGCTGACCCGTCTTTATTTCATATTTATTAGACGATATTTCTTTCCTTTTCTGGCTTTCTAGCTTTGTATATATATACATGGGATTAGTTTAATAAAATTACTCTTTTCCCAAATTCTATTCATATATTCATGTATACTTGTCTCTTTATAAATGCAGATCGTATTTCCAAGAAGGCATACAAAATCTGTTATTATCTCTTTGATTAAATAATACTGGCCTAGTAAGATAGGTACCTATTTCAATGGACAGGGTTCAAGATTTCATCACCTCCATTGGTGGGGAATTTTGAAGGAATTTTATAAAGTACTAGTATCCCCTGTGGAACCAAGATAGTTTCTTAAAAACACTTAAATATCAGAGATTATCAAGTTGCGAGTTGGAGAACCTAATTGTAGGTACTGTCGAGGTCAGCATAAAGGGGCAAGATGATAGGTGCTGAACTGTTATGTATGCAGCATGACTGGACTCCTTCAACATATGACTGAAAATACACATTAGGACAAAAACGATATCAAACACTTGTGCTTATTTTAGAACTACGACTAAGCACTGAAGCACCTTGCACAAGTGTGACCAACACTGGGTAACGGCCCTTTAATTGAGCACTGAAGTACCAACTGATACAGTCTGTAACGACAAGGTAGAGTACAATCCCAATTTTTTTTTTTTTTTTTTTTTTTTTTTTTTTTTGGATTTAGTTACTCAGATGTATATAGAAAAATACCTCATTATCTCGTTGATTATTGATACAACAAAACAAAATATGTCCCTACTGTTGGAAAACTAGAAATTGCTCATTTGTAGAGCACATACCTGAATTGCTTCATGCATGGAGCTAAATTCTAGGAATTCAACGAAGCCAAAACAGAACCCCGAATGCTGGAAAAGGGAAGAAAAAATGGCAAATGGGAATTCATGTAAAGTTGTAAACCACTAAACCAGAGGGGCACAACAATTATGAACAACATACATATACAACTAACCTTATTACTTCTAACTTGGACACCTCCAGGCTTAATAGGTCCAAATTTCTTAAACTCCACCTCAAGCTCACCAACCGTCACATTTAAAGGCAAATTTCGGACATATACGGAATAGCCCTCAACTATAAGGTGTAAATAAGAGGATTAAAACAACAAACTTTGGAATATGCTATTACTGAAAAAAGAGACCCTGTGGTCCAGCACACTAAATTCACAACTCAAACACAAATTATACAGTAGAAAAAGCATGGATGCATCTGAGTTCATTTCAACACGCACAACACAGATTTCTAAAAGAATCAAGGGTGAGGGTCCGTTTGGATTAGATTATTTAGGACCGACAATCACTTATCTGGGATTACTGAGAGATTTACGTCCGTTTGGCAAAAACTTTTTCAGAGCTTTTCTAAAAAAAAAAATTCCACTTTAAAGCTAAAAAGTAGCTTAAATCAGAAGCGGCTAATTTGCTGCTTTTTAAAAATCCATTAAAGAAAAAAATCTCTTATTCCCAAACGGCCTCTTACAAAGTAGTAGTAAGAAGCATATGAGTACCTTCCTCCTGAGCATTCCTACTTTCAGGGGCGTTGGTACTGCTAGGGTCACTAGTGGCAGATGCTTCTGGCCCTGAAACATGTGCTACTGAACCAAGGGACAGTTTGTCAGTCTTTATAGGAGCCGCTCTTGAGGTATTAGCAGGTACATAAACTTTAGTGGGCCCTGAAGACCCTTTCTTCGTCTGTGAACTCACAATTGATGCATAAGATTTCTTCGGAGCATCCTCTTGAGCAGTAGAAGAAACTGATTCGGCAACCACAGAAAAGTGATTCTCACTCGTTTGGGACTCAGATTCCACAACCACCTCTTTGTCACTGACTAATAGCTTTTCATTCTCCAATGGGTCATGGGCTTTCTCATCAACATTTTGAACCTCTTCTACATGAGAAGTTTCTGGGTCCAGCATTGGAGGATCTGGAACATGAGCAGGCTCTGGGAACAAAAATGATAAAGTAACCCATGACTATTCTCAAGAAAGTGCTAACCTACTACATATGTAAAAGTGTGCACATTTTATAAGACAAAAAAAAGTCCCTGACATGTCACTAAAATGAGGACACTTGAGTACTTTTGCAAAGGATCTAAAGTAAATTACTTTAGTGCCCTCATCCAGAAAAAAACTTAACTGACTATTCTTATCCATTTAAAATTTATGCTAATTACCTAGTACCTTCACATAGTAGGTTAGCAAGCCATGTTAAAAATACCTAATAACATAAAGGAACGCTAATCTACTAGATGTCTAAGAACATGCACTTGCAAAATGGACAAATAAGCCAGTGCCACCTTATCAAAGTGATGGCACTAAAGTAATCTTACAAAAGACCTAAAGTAAATTACCTAGTGCCCCGTTGTAAAATTACTCTAGTGCCCCCATTTTAATAAGCTATGCTTCCTATTATACTATATAAGAATTAGTAAACCCACCTGGATCTGGGGTCAAAGACACTGATGAAGTATTGTCGATTCCATTGATGGTGTTGCTTTCCATTCGTTTGCTCTCCTCTACATACCTAAAAACATCATTCAGAACAAAGTACCCTTTGTCTTGTGGAGCAAGGAAAAAAGTTTGTGAGAATTTCCTTCTCAAATTATCTTTTCCAGTTAAGCAGCCAGTTACTAACACAATCACCCCTTCTTTGTAGGAATCCTGAGCATCTGCAGTCTTTATCTCGGCCTTGTAGTTTTTATAATCCAAGGAGCAAATCTTGTCATTGATGCCCTGCTCGAAAGGTGAACACAACAGTGAAAGTAATCAGAAGTCAAAGTACTTAATCAAGAGTTGTTAATAAAATCTTGGAAAGCCAGGCTACTAATCAAGTCAAAGAACAGCCACTGTATGCATAAATGTTATGTATCTTCTCAATCACTCTTTGGGAAAGGGACATTTATTTGCTCTCATAAGAGAGTCTCAAAAAACCCAGACAGAGAATCTCAGAAATAGCATAACGGATGCTTGATTGACATTAACTTATTCATATCTCCGAATTTACTCATTTTGCTGCAATTCTTTTTTTAAATAAGTTTCTCCGCACACGTTGGAAATGATACTACTACCTATCCGAAAGAAAGGAAAAAGATGAAAAAGGGAAAGTACAACACATTTCACAGTCTAATAATTTAATGAACCTCCTAATGAATAAACATGTAGAGCCTGAGCGAGCGAACACCTAGCATCAACTTCTGAGATATTGGGGTTGGTGGAACAGAAAATCTGGAGCAACTCAAGGGAAGGAGCATCACGTTTATTAGAATACCTATTCGCAGAGGCCTAAAGCTGGAATCAACTTAGACTTGACACGTGTCACGATTTATGTACTGTTTCTCCTCTTGGCCGTCCACTCTCTACATTGACAGAAATCAAAACTATCTCACACATCTGTTTGATTAGATTCAAACACATAAACTGACTCTCTCTCTCTCTCTCTCTCTCTCTCTCTCTCTCTCTCTCTCTCTACACTAATGTGAAACTGAATCGGTCTCTCTCCCTCTCTCAAGTGCCCAATGCTAATAATGTGAAACACTTGCTCGCTCGATCTCTCTCTGTAGATATTTAAAGAGACCGAACACTGTGACATAAAATACTATTGAAGCTGCATGTTCCTTTCCCTCTCTTGCTCTTTTTTATGTCACAAGAAGACCTTTCTGTCAACTACGAGGGAATATGAATATAGTGAAAGCTTAGGTTTCTAACATTGGTTAGACCCTTTTGTATTAACCATGAGCAGAAAAGAACAAATATTACAAATAGGTCCTTGGACTAACAACAAAATACAAAACATAAAAAAAATAACTCTAACACTCCCCCTCAAGCTGATACAAAAATATCTCTCATTCCCAGCTTGTCCAAAATAGTATGAAACAGACGACTTCCAACGGCTTTAGTAAGAGCATCAACAACTTGATCGCAAGACTTCACAAAGGGAACACAAATAGTACCACTACTAATATTTTCTTTAATGAAGTGTCGATCAATCTCCACGTGCTTTGTTCTATCATGTTGAACAAGGTTATGAGCTATACTGATGGCCGCTCTGTTGTCACAATATAGCTTCATAGAATCTGTTAATTCAATCTTCAAGTCCTTCAGCAAAGACTTGATCCACAACAACTCACAAATAACTTGGGCCATAGCCCTAAATTCAGCTTCCGCACTAGACCTAGCTACTACATTCTGCTTCTTACTCCTCCAGGTACCAAGATTACCTCCTACAAACGTGCAGTACCCAGAAGTGGACCTCATATCGGTAATATAACCAGCCCAATCTGCATCAGTTAAAGCTTCCACCCTTAGGTGGTCATGTCACGCAAAGTGCAAACCTTTTCCAGGATCAGACTTCAAATACCGCAAAATCCGAAAAACAGCATCTTGATGCGACTCTCGTGGGGAATGCATGAACTAACTAACGACACTAGCCGCAAAAGCTTACCAACGAGTCTCCGATAACTCCCCCTGTCCACTAGTTCCCCACTACTATCATCACCAAGTTTCCAATTTTGTTCCATAGGAGTATCACACGCTTTGCTGTTAAGTATCCCTGTTTCCTTCAACAAGTCAAGGGCATACTTCCTTAGGAAAATAAAAATCTCATATTTAGACCGAGCAAGTTCGATCCCAAGAAAGAACTTCAAGGCACCCAAATCCTTAATCTCAAACTTAGTGGCTAACTGCTTCTTCAATCTCTCTATTTCCTCCAGGTCATCTCCTGTCAACACAACATCATCAACATACACAATAAGAGCAGTGGTTTTACCCTGCGGTGAGTGTTTGATGAACAATGTGTGATTCGCATGACTCTGTCTGTACCCAAATCGAAGCATAGCCTGTGGGAATCTCTCAAATCAGGTTTTAGGGGACTGTTTGAGGCCATATAGTGATTTTCTAAACCTACATACTTTCCCACCTGTCTTGGAGTCCTCGAACCCTAGAGGAATATCCATGTAAACCTCTTATTCTAAATCACCATGTAAGAAGTCATTCTTCACATCAAACTGGTGAAGTAGCCAATCCTGGTTAGCTGCTAAGGAAAGAAATATTCTAATTGAGTTCATCTTCGCGACAGGAGCAAAGATCTTCTCATAATCCACCCCGTAGGTCTGAGTGAACCCTTTTGTCACCAATTGAACTTTATACCTCTCAATAGAACCATCAGCCCGATGCTTCACGGTGTACACCCACTTACACCCCACAGTCCTCTTCCATTAGGTAACATGGTCAACACCCAAGTATCACTCTTTCGAAGAGCTTTCATCTCCTCGATCATGGCATGTTTCCACTTAGGATCAGCAAGAGCTTCCTGTACATGTTTAGGAACACTAACAGAGGAAATTTTGGAAAAGAAGGCTTTATAGGAAGGAAAAAATATGAGAATAAGACACAAAGTTAGATATAGGATGTTGAGTACAGGATCGAACACCCTTTCGAACAACAATAGGAACATCTAACTCATCTAAGTCAAGAGAGGGTGCATCAGAGGAATTACCTAAATTTTCATTACTAATAGAGACAGGCAGTGACAGTGGAGGAGCAGGAGTAGTACTAAATTCTGGAGTCTCTCTGATTTTTCTTTTACTCCATGTCCCCCTGGAATAAACTCTCAACTCATTCTCCCCTTGCCTCACAATCTCAATTGCCTCTTCTTCTTCAAGCTCCCTGTCACTTTCTCTCTCCACTTATGACTCTTTTGTCTCAACTCTCTCTACCTCAATCATCGTAGGCAAAGGCAAACACGGTATCTCTTCACACCTCGTCTCCCCCTGAAGTGGTACCGGAGTGTCAAGGAAGTAAGACTGGGACTCACAAAATGTGACATCCATATTGACAAACCACTTTTTAGACGGAGAATGACAGCGCTTGTGGCCCCTTTGAGTGGGGGAGTAACCGACGAACACACACTAAATGGCACGAGGGTCTAATTTTCCACGAGTTGGGTTGCGGTTATGAACAAAGCACACAACCAAAAACACAGGAAGGAATGGATGAGGATAGAGAAGAGTGAGAAAGAACCTGTAGAGGTGTTCTCTTATCCAACACACGAGTAGGAAGGTGGTTGATGAGATAAGTTGCGGTTAACACCGCCTCCCCCCAAATAGGAGCGGAGGGCTTGAACCTAGAAGAGTAAAGACTGGGTAACATCTAAAAGGTGACGGTTCTTTCTCCCAACCACTCCATTTTGTTGTGGAGTGTCAGTGCAAGACGTTTGACGGATAATCTCATGGGAAGAGAAATACTTACCTAGACCCGAATCAATATACTCACCTCCATTATCATATCTTAAGACTTTCACTACCGCCCCGAACTGGGTACTTACCAAAAATAGAAAAGACTTCTCATTTTTCTTTCATCATGTACAACCACGTAGTACGCGAATGATTATCTAAAAAGGACACAAACCATCTATGACCTTTCAAGGACACAGTCCGGGAAGGACCCTAAACATCAGAATGTATTAACGCTAATTGTTGGGAGCATCAGAAGTTCGAAAATGTTTCCCAAGTTCACAAGCATTACAAAAACTATTAGAGTTTGAACTACCAATATTACTAACAAGAGAAGGAAACATATGTTTAAGTAAAGACAAAGATGGGTGGCCTAATCTTCCATGCCAAAGCACTAAATCTTCCGCTTTATTTTGTAAAACAACGGCAGCAGGCTTTTCTCCCTCTTCCAGATTCTTCGTTCCCTCTTCCAAAATATAAAGCCCATGTGTCTCTCTATCACTGCCAATCACCCTCTTTGTGATAAGATCCTGAAAGACACAATAAGAAGGGAAAAAGGTTACAGAACAATTCAAGTCCCGAGTAATACGACTCAAGGATAAAAGATTATGAGAGAAACTAGGAACATGTAAAACAGAGATCAGGGATAAAGGAGTGACACAAATAAGACCTTTCCCCGAGACAAAGGAAAAGGTACCATCGGCAATTATAACTTTGTCCTGACCTGAACAGGGCTTATAATCACCAAAAAAGATTAGAAAAACGAGACATATGGCCAGAAGCACCGGAATCAATAATCCAATGGGCTAATGAAAGAGAAAGAAAAGCTCTTGCAGGCATGACGACGTTACCTGATTGTGAAAAAGAGGAGGTACTAGTTGCGGTACTAGCAGCTGCCGATGAAGTACACCGGGTCATCAAATTCTTGAGAGTGTCAAGCTCGGCAAGAGATAGCGGACCCTGATCAGAGGTAGGAGCATTATCACCGCTCGGTGAAGTCTCAATATCCGCAGTAGTATGCTGAGCATGAGTACCACCTCCTTGGCCACCCGAACAACCTCCACGACCATCTCCACAACCTCCTCGAGCACCAGAGGGACGACCATGAAGGCTTCAACAATTGGCCCGAGTATGATGGGGCCGATAGTAATAATCGCAAATCACTACAGGCCAGTCTGAAGGAGTAGACTGCTGGGTCTCCTCTCTCGGCGGGAAACAATCAAGTGCGGAGCGTTCACTGGAAGCATCACAGAACGACGACTCTCTTCGTTCTGAACATAAGCAAAGGCCTCCTGAAGAGGGTGGAGAGTGTCCATCCCAAGAACCCGACTATGAACAGTATCATAATCGGAATGAAGCCCTTGAAGAACTTAAAGACCCGTTGCCTCTCCATAAATTTCCGGTACTCCTCTACATCAGTAGTACAAGCTGGCTGGAAAGATTGTAGGTGATCAAGACGATCCCAACTAGTAGCAAGTGAGGTATAGTATTGGGTGACGGTCATATCACCCTGCTCCGAACGCTCAATGGAGCGGAGCAACTCAAACTCCTAAGCATAGTTCCCTCGTCGAGAGAATGTGGAGGCAATGGTGTCCCAAATAGCCCGAGCTGTTTTCATTCGATAAAAACTCTCACCAATCCCAGAGACCATGGAGTTGATGAGCCATGACATGATAATGGAGTTCCCAATCTCCCATTTATCATATCCCGAATCAATAGTAGAAGGAGCGATCACACGCCCATCAAGATGTCCCATCTTCCCGCTTGCCTTCAGATAAAGTTCTACCGCCTGTGACCACTTCAAAGTAATTTTGGCCATTGAATGGAACGGTAGTAATTTTGAGATTGGGATCCAAGGGGGTAACCACAATCTGTTTGGCCATTGAATGGAACGGTAGTAATTTTGAGATTGGGATCCAAGGGGGTAACCACAATCTGAACAGGAATGATAGCCATTGTTCGGTAACTCTCACACCCCAACCCACCTCGGACAGATTAGGACACGTGTAACAAAGCCCACACACCAACTTATTCTCAAACTACTAAGAAAACCATGGGTTAAACCTCATAACACAAGTTTATAATGACAAAACAGCCCCAAGGGTAAAATGGTCATTAATAAAGTATAACAAATTTTATATCAAAAGATAGGTCTTTGAGTCCCGATTCCAACGCAAAAAATGGTGCGCGAATCCGAATTTTCTATAAAGAGTCATGCTTGTTTTCGTAAAAGTCGTCGGGTTAAAACCAGACCAGCGGATCGATCCGCCCCAAAACCGGATCGATCTGGTTTTAGCAGAATGTCATTTTCTGCTCCTCCAGATGCCCCAGATCGATCCGCACCAGACCCGGATCGATCCGAATTCTGCAGGACACCATTTTACATCAGTTTCCCCTGTTCAAAAAGTTCCAAACATAACCAAAACCCAACCAATACTCATGGGCACTTCAAAAACTATCCCAAAAGCATTTATAAGTCCTCTCAAACACTAAAAAACCATTAAACTCAAGATATTAATACAAACTTGCATCTCACCTCAACATTTAGCTAACATGAGTAAAAATTATGTCAAAACTTGATTAAATCATACCAAATCCTTATAGTCACATCCAAAACCATTTGGGAAGTACTCCCAAGTGTCTCAAAACTTTACCCAAACATCATAAGAGTTTTCCAAACATTCGAAAAGTAGTTTAAACATACATATTCCATAAGATTCCAACTAGGAACCTTAATTTACATTCAAGTCTATATTCTTCCAACATATACATAAACAGTAATCCATAAGGAGAAACCAAGTTAGCTTCCAACCAAAAGTTATCCAACTTGCTCAAGTCTCTCCCAACCACACCCAACTTGTGACTTACAAGTGCAATTCACATCTTACAACATAATTTACAATCACTTAAACTTAACATACTACAAGTCTCCCAAATGTACATTGTTTAAGTATTTTTCAAGACAAAAGTTATATTTCACACCAAAACCATCTAAGCATACGGACATATACGCAACTCCCAAACTTAACCCGTCGCATGACTCACTTCCTCTCCTCGTCTCGTTTAGTACTTGCGATGGTTATTCAATAACCACAGCAGAAAATAAATTTTTGTTTAAGCTTTCGCTTAGTGAGAGAACTAATCATGCTATTGGTTTAACATGTAAATGCAACAATCACGATAAACATCAATAGAATGATCTCCGGAAAGTCAAGTAACTCCAGCCACCACCCCCGGGTTCTTCTCACCCCGGATTTTTCTCACTTTTGGGCGCATATAGCGCAACACACATTCTCTCGCGACCCGAAGGCGTCTCCAACATTTCATTGTGGTCGTCACCATGCCCTTTCTCTTGAGGGCTTACTATCCCTTACATATGGGACCTATAAATGGTGACCACTACTTGACTTCCCTTTGATCCACATAGGCATTTAAGCAACTTAGCATATAAGCACAAAATTTCACATTATTAACATGCTTTTTGCCCAAATTTAACAACACATATATACATAAGCATGAGTTAAGCAACTATGAACAACAATTATCACATTTTTTTTTTCGGAAAACAACAATTATCACATTAACATAACTAAACACCCAATTTTGGGATTAGACACTCACCTCTTCGATTCTTAACCAATTAAGCTCCTAGAATTCAATTCCAAGCTAGAATCTTGCCCAATTCTCGTTCTAGAGTTAATCCTACATGATTTTGATATGTCAATTTCTAACAACCAAGAACGGTCGCCAGAAAAACGTTACCGAAACTGAAAATAAAGAACGTGCATGTGATCCTCTTACCTCCACGAGTCCAGAAATGGTCTCGGATTGCAAATCCGGCACCGGACGGACGGCGAAGGAACAACGTCAAACGTCATCGAAGAACCCCCCATCGTCCTTGCCGAAGCTCTTGATTCTCTCTCTACGTGTTCTTCTAACTTCCATATGATGTGAATGTGCAAATGAGTCATCCTATGACTCACCAATTAAGATATACATCAAGTTATGCTATTTTTCATTTACACCCCTACATTTTCTAAATGTTTATTATGAAACCCCCAAGTTAATTATGTTAACTACCCATATTTTCTAAATGGATTTAATCTAAGTCCCGCGTAGGTCCCAAACGTGGTCCCACATAATTTATGAGGTTGCTTTAAAACGTACCAATTTTGAGTCATATACAAGTACGCCACATGGGTACCCAAACTAGTCCCCTTTACCTATCATAAGACATAATATAATCTTTAAACAATTAAACAAGTATTCATTTAAGCATTTAATAACATCTAAATGCAATTTATTTTAATTAGACCCTCATCGGGCCCCACATTTATACCAGACCTGCCTTTCACCAAACTTTTATCTGTGTCCGCATTTGAACAACTTTTCATATGTGGGTTTATATCCCCACCTTAAACCATCTTATGCATTAATTATCATTAATTAACACATATTAATACCATATTAACCTTCTTTCTTTTTTTTCCGGGTACGGGTGTTACAGTAACCGTTGGTTTATCAAGGTCAGTCATGATTCTGTGGTCCGAATGGAAAACTCACACAACCAAACGAAGGAGATGGGTACGAAAGAATCAACAAACTTGATTCAAGGGTCCATTAGGGGACCAACAATACACCAAACAAGTATCTCCAATCAAAATAGCCTTCTTGGAACGGTGCCTTGAAGACTGGAAGAAGTCTAGGTTTAGGTTTACCAAGGGCTAGGTTTAGGCCAGAATGACCTGAGTTGGGTTTGGTGGGTTTCGCCATAGTCTAAAAGAGGGCTAGGGCTTCGGCGCAGCAATGGGGTGGCCACAGGGGCTTTGGCGCAGCCCAGGGTGGTGTTGGGTGGCTGCGCGCAGCCTGTGGTGTAGGTCTTGGTTGCGGCGCAGCTTGAGGAGGGCTGGTGGTGGTGCGGTGAAGCAGTGGGTGGCTGGTGGTGGTGTGATTTTGTTAGGGTTTTGAGCTAAGCTCTGATACCATGTCAACTATGAGGGAATATGAATATAGTGAAAGCTTAGGTTTCTAACATTGGTTATAAACTTTTATATTAACCATGAAAAGAAAATAACAAATATTACAAGTAGGTCCTTGGACTAACAACAAAATACAAAACATAACAAAATAACTCTTTTAACACTTTCCATAAATGAACAGATGATTTGTTTTGCTAATGTCATCTTTTAATTGTCAATGGTGGCTTTTGTTTAAGCTGCAGCTTCTGTTCTTGGGCGGCAATAGATGGGTTTCGTTTTTGTTCTCATTTATGTTTTGGTTGTAGATTTTATTTGTTTTGATTGGGTGTGTGGTTTTGGGGGGTTTTCCTTCAAGCGTGTGTTCTTTCCTTTGGGGTTTCCTTGCGCACACAAGTTGTTTGTGGTTGGGTCTGTGTGACCTGGAATTTGTCTAGGGTATCGGAAGGCAAAGAGAAACCGGGAATGTTTTTAAATGGACCCCTATAATCTTGTCTTCTTCCAGGCAATCAAGTCCCTGTTAATTAAAAAGTTGCTTCAGCCTTCACCAGGAGCTTGTTTTTTATTTGTGGGGGAAGACTGGGCCTTTTTAGGAAGTATTAAAAAAGCATCCGTTTAGTTTTCTGGTGGTAAAAGAGCCCATATTTGTATTCGATTGGATTCTAAAATTTTACGTCCAAGGGCAAAGCCGCGAAAGTCAGAACAAAAGTGACTTTGAAGTCTCATATACGTCTCTTACATTTGTCGTACACGAACTTGTGGCTATAATTTTACCTTATTTATTTTTATGCTCATAGTGTACCCATTTTCCACATCCATTTGGTCTCATGCCGAATTAGACGGTAAAGAAGACTAATGTGTTCCCACTCATTTGGGCAAAAAAAATTTTCATTTTTCAGTTGTTGGTTGCATAACATAGTCGCAGGATTCAAGACGTTTGGTGTGCAACTGTAAGTATCATGATTGAATCAGGTAGCACTTAAAACCACTTAGCTATTTCGTTTCGTATATTGTGGGTCAATATGTATAACTTTCAATAGTTTCAAATATAATTTGTCAAGTGAAGTTTTATGATTTCTCATTTTGGAAAGACTTTCAGATTCCAAAATCTAAACATTTGCGTATACAATGAGCTTATTTGGTTTGCTTACACTTTCGCAGCTTCATTATAAAGGACATTGTTCCTCATAGCCTAATGGAACACATCGATCCTTATTCTGTACTGTGGCGTGTTTTTTTAACCTAGATATTGAGTTGCCGATACATCAGTAGTGATAGAATCTATAAATTTTCATTGGGTTACTAACAGAGCATATATGGAGCTATTGATCACACTGAGGTTTCTCCTTAGTGGTGAAATTCATAGGATCATTTGTGAGACGGATTAGTTTTGGAATTTCAAAATCACTACTATTCAAGCTCTTGGTGACTATGTGGAATACTTAACAATATCATAACTAACATTCTAAGCTAGTTAATTGTGGAAAATTGGAAATAGAGGTGAAAAATACACAAAGCATATGACATGAAGCACCAAAAAAAGAGAGGGCTCGAGTAGCTTTAAGATTGTGAAGTGCCATATATAGAACTTCTAAAAAAGAACTACAAATTAAAACAAAAACTTTGAACCTTCCTTTTTCTTGGTTCATATGTGATACACACACATATGCCCCATAACTCCAAGCTCCAAATCTACATGTATTCTCCAAAAGGCCTAACTTTTCAAGGGGACAGCCAATTGACGTGTGATATCTTTTATATTCATATGGAAAATACACCCATGACCTTTAAGTCCACAGATGCCGGTACTCCACATTCACACACATTCCCCAATAGGGCCTTACTTTCGGAGTGACTCAGACACATACAATTTTAACACATTCAACCCCCCATCATGAACCTTTTTTTGGTTCACACAGGAACCACACCTACACGACCTATAAGTCTAAGAAACTCATACACACACACACACACAAAAGGGGGGGGGGGGGGGGGGGGGGGTTGCGGGGCAGGGTCGGGGAAGTTAAAAAAAAGAAGACAAAGAAAAGAACAACAGAAAGGAAGCAACTTTGACTCTAACATTATCTCATTCGCTCCAAGTACATTGTGTTGGAGCATCTGACTAAAGAGACAATAGACGGCAAAATATAGACAACACAAATAAAAGTTAAGTCTCAGATCTCCTCAAAAAACTTACTTTCATGGTTGTCACGGACGTCATTACACCACTGGGATCTGGCCTGCTCAGCACACTTGATTCCTGGTAAAATCTGTAAACCAATTCTGGGGAGTGGTGAAGAATATGATAATACTGATCAACGAAAGCATTTCCAACCACTTGGGCACTGGGAGGGGTTGAAGGATTTGCAGTTTGCATGGCCATTGGACTAAAAAACTCAACTAAGAATTATTCAACTTGAACCTTGTCCCAGTTACTTGGGGTTGCTACAAAAAGAAAGAACAAAAAAAAGAATGTGACAAACAAACAAACAAACAAATTTGCCCCGTCAAAGATACAGAAATACAAATCACAGTACCAAACTTTACACTTTTTTTCAATAAAATTCTTGAACTTAAAGTCTTAAATGGCGATGCACATTCAGTGATTCCTAAATTACCTACTCCTTTTTCCTAAGTCGTTTCCAACATTCTTATAATTACTCTGCATAATCACAGAACATAATCTCGTATTTTCTTTTTTGGATACAAGGACAAATCCCAGCTTCTGTCCTCTGCGCGAGTTCGGAATCCCCGCCAGTATTTCAAACGATTTACCAGTTTATCGGAGTAGAATAGGGGGCAAACCCCGGGTACGTGCACCCACCCCACAACACAGTCAAGTAGGGAAGCTAGCGGTAGGATTCAAACCCACACCAAACTGGAAACTATCCGTCCAACTAGACGGTCCGTAACTCTCAACTATCTTATGTCGGCAACTAGGGGGTTTCAAACCCCTAACCTCCCTTAGGGAAGCTAGAGGCTCTAGCCAACTTGGCTTGGCCGACTTGGTTATAACCTCATATTTTCAATGTATATTGTTATTGGAAACTTAGCTTATTACTCCAATACCTAAAGAAAAAGCACGTCTGCAAATGACATTATTTCTACGTTGAATTAATCCCGAATCCCTAAGTTGCCACTAGAATACAATATTTATGATTCTTACAATACCAAAATTCACTAAACCATGAATCGAAACACTAAGCCAAAACAAAAGCAAATCCAAAAACATATAGCCTAGCCAAATCAAGCCCATTGTGTGTGAGGTAAAAGCAAGAAATTCAACCCAACTGGCAATGGCATTTCAAGTAACTGACTCTGCAAAACACCTTTGGAATAGTAGCAAACAGCAAAACAAAAATAAAATCTGAAACTTGAGACAGAAAAAGACAGATTTGAAATGCATAAAACCCACATTCCTGTCCAAACCCTAAAGGCTAGTTTTAGGAGTGAAAGTAAAAAAAAAAATTTAATAATAATAATAATCGGATTGAAAAAATTTGCCATTTTTTATGAGCTAAAACAGTCCAGTGCATCTCAGTACCTAATGAAACAGTGCCAACATTAGATCTCCAAGACATCCTCCAGATCTATATCCAACAAAATTCAGAAACAAAAACCCAAACAATAATTTAGAAAAACTTAATAGATACGTAAAGAAATGTAGGAACAACAGTGCGCAACATTTACAAACACACACACACACACACCAAAAAAAGAAGAAGAAGCTGAAATGCCACATTAATTAGCACTGTAATGGTTGATCGTACCATGAAAATCGAAGAATTAAAAGCAAAAGATCAAATAACAATCATAACTATGATACCCTTAAACGAATTAACTAAACATGATCTAATGATTGGAGCATTTGTACCTGCAAATACAGTCAATAACTCAATTTTGTTTATTTATTTATTTATTATTATTATTATTTTTTATTTAGAGGACCCAGATGGATAATAAATTATGAAAAAAGTACCTGTTGTGGGAACGATCAAAGCGTGCAGTGAGAGCGAGAGGGAGAGAGAGACGATGAGATGATTGATGAGTACTGTGGCTTCACAAAAATGTAGAGAGACAGAGAGAGAGAGAGTACAACTTAACCCACGAAAAAGGGAGTACGCGAAAGCTACCTGAGAGCTTTTGTTCCAATTAGGGAAACAAATTAAGAGCTAACTTCCCTAATTAATACCTACTAACTAACTAGACGATTCTAACAATATTTACCAAATTGAGCTGCAAAATGACATTTTTATTAGTACACTTTATTAATGATAATGAATTTGCTACTTTTAGTTTGGTCTGTAGATTTATAAATGAAAAAAAGGGGAAAAAAATTAAAATAAAATCAAGAAAGCTCTTTTCTTAGTGCTTTTCAACTTTTTTAAAAGTATTATAAAATTAAGGATAATATTAAGTAGAAATCTCTCCGCAAAACCCTATCTATTAAAATTTTTTTGATTAGGTCCACCCACGATTTAATTATTGTGTTGATTGACTGCAAACAAATTAAAAGTTTATTGTGATTAGTTCATCCCCAATTTAGTGTCAATATTGTTACACTTTTACCCTTGGATATATATATATATACACACGTACAAATATACATACACATGAGACTCTATTAATTGAAAATATATCCCTTATTTTTAGCATATCTTAATGTTGATTATAAATCCCTAAATTATTGGAGTTACCATTGTGGACACGCGGAATCCCACCTCTTTGTTTTGATTTGAGATTGTTTTGAAAGAGAAAAAGAAAAGGAAGGTCTGTTGAAAACAGATACAGAGTGGTCACTTGGTCTTTAAGGAACCAAGAAACCTAAATTTGACTCACACAAACGGATAAAGGGCACCGGCCTTTCATAACCAAAGAACTTGGCTCGGGGTTTTGGTATGAGAGAGGAAGGAGCCTTTGTCACGACTAAAACACCCTCAACTCGTCCCGTCTCTCGACGGGCCTCAATTAGCATCCAAATAATCATCTTATACTATGTTTGGTTCGACAATTAATACGATGATAGTATATTACATCACACAAGAATTTTGAAATAGAATATCAAAAGATAAGATATCATTCATAAGATCTAACCAAGTATCACACAATGTAAAGTGAAAGATCACACAAACAAACCTAGGAAAAATCGTCTAATCACATATCAAGTAATCAAGTTTTCCTAATCTAAGGGGGACATGAATTGTTCTTGGAACAAATAAACAAAGAAAATGAAATATGCTTAGCAAGCTAGAATGATGCATGTTAATCTTTGAGAAAAGAAGACCTCTCAATCCCCGGGATGGATGAGAAAAGAAGATTGGATCGGGGGGAGCATGAACGTTTTATCGATTTCATTCATTATAATCTTCTTAGATTAAGAGCCACAAAAGCCCCAAATCTTGCATGGATGCAATGCATGATCCTAGAATGTGCAAAGGTTGTAATGTGTTTGTGTACATGGACTTTCTAAAGTGACTTATCTAAAACATGCATGAATGCATGAAGAAAATCATCATAGAATATGTACAAATGTAGTATGGACTACTTCCTAAGACATGAGCTAATTTGGATTGTATATAAGCATCAAATCAAATGATTAAAGTAAAAGTATACTTGCTGTGAATAGTGGACAGAACAGTGAGTTGATCTTGTGGAAATTGAAAAGTGAGGCTAGAAATGTTTTCAATGCATGATTTTTTATGGAGATCATCCTTATTGTGTCTAGAACACATACAAAAAATCCAATCTTCAATAACTATTACAGATTGAGAGAAATCATATAAACAATAGAGGTTACTTAGAACCAGAGTCCGTACTATCGACTGAAATGTCAAAACAATTTAGAAAATGAAAACAAAACATCTAGAGACCCATATTATACAGAAAGTTCCCTAAGATACTGAAGTTCAAGGGGGAAAAAAAGTTTGGACCACTCCTTTTGGAAAAGTTTTCTGTAAAACAAGTTGAAAGTCAACAAAGCTGCTGTGACAGCAAAAACAGAATGTCTGGAAGGAATGTTTGGGTCCAAATGGACCCCTTTCACGTGTTTCCAAGTCAAACCAAAAATCATGGGTGTTCTCTAATGAGTTGAAAAGCCTTTCCAAGTGGTCTCATGTTAATACTTTGAGCATTGAGTCCTAAAGAAATCTTTGAACTCAGATTGTTCACTATTTTGAAGGTTTTGGGAAGAACTATGGTTTTATTCTTTGAAATCAAAATGAGGGGTTTTGAAATAGAGGTTTTGAGAGTATACTTTCAGCACTTAAATGGAGATTATGACCCCTTGAAATATCAATATTGAACTCATGTCAAGAACCTCCAAGATTGTTGGAGAGCATTGTTTCCATTTGAGCATAACTTCAAGAATACTTTGGAAGTATTGAAGTTGGAATCATCATCTATCAAACATGTTTTTGAGTTCAAGAGCTACTATCCATAAGGATTCACTCACCTCAAACTTCATGCCATCACATAGATGATGATGAACTAGTAAGTAATCAAAGAAAAATCAAGAAAAAATGAGGGAAGAAGAGATGAACATATATATAAACAAGCAAGTAAATAGCAATCAATAGATGATAATCAATAGGATATTGGACTTGTAGCTTGGTGTTTCACTCATAGATATTGACATTTGTACATGAAAGTAACTTCCTAACTCAAGAATGCTTAAGAATGGTGATTGGGGGGGTATTTGAATGTGAAGTGTATGAAAGATAGTGGAAGAAAACAAGATTAGAACTCACTTTGTTATAGAAAATCAGTGGGAGAAGCTCCCTTTCTCTCTTCTAAACCTATCTCTATCTCTATTTCTCTCTACAACTTTCTCAAACTTTGCACTTGGCCCCCCAAAATGAAGAGCAAAGGGGGGTTTATATAGGCCAATTTGGGGTAGTTTTGGAATTTAGAAAGTGCTCCCATTGGTCCAAAAACATCTGTGAACATAAAACTACATCGTTTTGGTCTTTAATTATTCAATTTGGACCCAAAAATAAATTACAAAAATGGATTCTGCGGGGGTTGAGTGCCACCGCGACACTGGCCATGTGCCACCGCGGCAGTGGCCCAGCGCCGCCGCGGCACTACTCCTCAGACGCCCAAAAATTTGTATTTAGGCCCCCAGAGGTTCCAGTATTCACGAAAATGCCATATTTCGTCTGAAATTCACAGAAAATGCGTATGAACTCCAAACTGAGGTTGTGATATACCGTTGGAAAGGTAATGGAGTCTAATTTATATAAAAAATAGTTTGGAGATAGGTCACTTTGAAAAGTTTTGTGGTATTCGTGATAAAAGCCGATTTGATCGCCTTTTTCACCTTCGAAAATTCATAATAAATTCGTTTTAAATCCAGAAATTATGTGCAATATACCATTGGAAAACTATTGACCTCTTGTATCCATGAAAAATATTTGAAAATGATACGGTGCTCCAATTTTAAAGTCAACCTTTGGTCAAACCAAGGACCTTCAGGAAGTTCTGGGAACCTCTGGGAGTTCCCGGGAGCTGACGTTTTTGTCCGATTTTCTTTTAAAACTTGTTTTAGTACTTTCCACATGATCTAAAATGATCTCAGAGCTTTTTGGCGAATTTGGACGATTTCGGTCAAACCTTGGTCAAACCTGGTCGATCATTGGTCAAACCGGTCAATAGGGACTTTCCAAGAACTTCTGGGACTTTCGGGGGTCTCTAGGAGCTGACAATTTTATATGATTTTGCTTAAAAACTCATTTTATGACTTTCCTTACGACGCAGCATGTTTCCAGAACTTTCGGTCCAAATCTGGGAGTGTTTGGGCTTTCAGGGGTATTTTTGTCATTTGTACCACTTTCTGAGCATTTCGAGAGATAAAACTAACTTCTAGGAGTCCTTCTGAGTCTTTTTCAATCATTGTGAACCACCGAACTATGGGTCTCCTAAATCTGATAGCCGACAAAATGGTGTCTACAACCATTTAAGTCGTATATAGATAGATACACACGTAGATATATCTATATACACACGTAGGACTCTATTAACTGAAAATATCCCCCTTTTTAGCATATCTTCATATTGATTATAAATCCCTTAATAGTTGGAGTCACCATTCAAGTCAACCAAATATCTTGCAAGTTGTTAGTATAACTATTTTATGATATAAAATCCCTTAATTATAGCATTAATATTACAATGTGTAACGTATATTTGTTGTCTAATTTGTTTAAATTACTCAAATTTTTTATGACCCACAATAGAGTCAAGATGTTTTCATATATTGCACAGACATCTTTTCGGCCAATGTAACATTTATGTGGTGTTAAATTTTACACTACTCGTCCATTATATAACAACAGTTTACCGGGTTACACTACAGGAAAATAGGCCTTTTTCGGCAGTTATTCAGCCGTAGCAGCAAAAAGCGTCGGAAATGACTTTTTCCAAACACAACTTTATTGTCGGTAAATAACTAAAAGTTTATCCTGATAGTCCATAACGGCAGTAATAAAAGTGCCAGGAAAAAGTGATTTTCTCTACGGTAATTGTGACGCTATGTCCACCGCCAAGAAAAATTAGGTTTTTCCGATGGTCGTTTCCACGGTAGTGCTATCGACGATTTTTTTTTTCAGCACATTTTTCAATTTAGTGAAAGACTAAAATACAATTTATTTTACCAACGACCCAAGTGGTCAAGTGGTATTACCTTGATATTTCTAGTGGAGAGGTCAAGGGTTCGATCCCCTTGGGGAAGTTCTTGCCCCTCAAATTTGTGCGTTTAATCAGAATGAGTGACCCTTGTTGAACTTTGCTATGAGTCATTGTGGGGCTGTGGAGTGGGGTTGGGTTGGGTTTGTGTGCCTGTGTGGGGTGTGTGCGTTGTATCCAGATAAGACTAAAACAAATATATATATATACAATTTATTTTTACGGGCAAGAAAAAATAAAAAATAAAAAAAAAATTATGCTATTAGCAGGATAAATTTATGCTGGCGATAAAGACACTTTCATTTTTTAATTAGGACACCTAAATTTAAGTTAAAAAAAATTAGTTTTTTACCTTTACTTTAATTAATAAGAGCACCTCACTGATTTTACTATATATTATAGACTTAACTATATTTTACACCCTCTTAGTTTGCCCTTCATGTCAATTTGGTCCCTGTACTTTAGAAAGTGTCATTCTAGTCCCTATAGTTTCATAAGTGTGTCATTTTAGTCCCTCGCACTTTTTGTGACAATTTTTTTTTACTTTCAGTGACAAAATTATTCATCACTAAAGGACTTATTTGACACACACAGAGACTAAAGTAACACTTTCTAAATTACATGGACCAAACTACAGGAACAAGCACAACACACATAATTAGGAATTATATATTTTCATAAATATTAAAAAATTAAAAGATATTCAAAGAATAATAAGAATAAATTTGGTACTTGCAACAATGTTACTTGCAATTATAGAGTTTTATAACAACTGAACTTATTAGTATTCCTTCTTTCAGTATAAGACGCTTTGCAGTTTCTATGGCTTCGTCACTTGATATCTGGATATCATAAGACCACTTGATTGTACAAATGGAAAAATGATGTGGCTGATAAATTGCGACAAGTATAAATCTAGAATAAATATGACCCATTCCAAACACATACACACACACACACACACACATATGCAGACATAATTTCACCATAAAGTGTAATAAATTGATGATGCAAAGAATCAATCTCGAAACTTGATATGGGCAAATTCATATTATTATATAAATTATGCTTAGGAGGATCATGTGACACATATCGAAAAGAGAGAAGAATCACAATTAGTGAAAACATGCAAAAAAAACTTACAAGAGAAGAAGCCAAATCGAAGAAGATGTTAATTACAGATTAAGAGTTAATAGATAAAGAAATCAGAAGCAGCCAAGAATTTGAAAGTAAATAAGGAGAGAGACACAAAGAGATAATATATAGTAAAACAAGTGAGGTGCCCTTACTAATTAAAGTTAAAGATGAAAAATTGAATTTTTTACTTAAATTTAGGTGCCCTAATTAAAAAATGAAGGTGCCTTTATTGCTAGCCCAAATTTTTTTGTCGAACAAACTGTATTTTATTTTATAATTTGTCTATAGTAGTGAAATAGCTGCTAACAGACAAGTCCAAATAATCTTCCAATTTTAGACTAGATACTACTAATGTGAATTAGACACTTAGCAAACTAGGTTCTCACAAGAACCAGATTATTGAATTTGGCTTGAACCAGGTCATATTTTAGGCCTTTCAAAACAAGCCCTTAGTTTCCATAAAAATAGAATACATTTTTGCTCACCCCAAAATTGCTCACCATTTGCCCTCCTTCCTCTCCCATTGGCTGACGCAATGGGGCCCTGTATTAAATGAGAATTAATTAATAATGTAAAGTACTGGACCCCACTTCATTAGCCAAAGGGAGAGGAGAGTTGTCACACCCGTTCCAGAAATTTATAGTTTTATCATGCATAATTGTAAATTGAGAGGTTATCAATGTTAATTGATAATGGTGGATTGAGGTTGACTGTGAGTCAATGGTAAGGTGTCAGTAAGGACACAGGAACATGGCAGTTCATATTGCATAATCATGAGTAAATGACATTTATGTGATTTAAATGTTATTTGATCTTATCTGGTATTTCTGTGAATAGTAATTATACCTGTGTAGTATAATTTTGATAATCTTTGATTTGGTAGTATCATTTTGAGAACTGTGGTGAGAACGTGAGAGACACGTTAATTAAAAAGGTAGGTTGTGTAGAGATTCCACAGAATATAGTTTTCGGACGTTATTTTGGACCAAACGAAACTTAGTCGGAAACTTTTAAAATTTATAGTTTTCACTCGTAAAGGCATAAAATGGACGCGTGCGAAGTTTCGAGAGGTAATTAGAAGTTTGAGAAACTTGCGGGGAGGTAAACGTAAATTCCCGAAAGATTGCCTATAAATAGTGAGGATGAGATTCATTCTCATCCAAACTTGCCAAAAATATCTAGAGAGAGGAGAGAGAAAGGAGATTTGGTTGCTCCGGACTTTGCGACGCCGATCGACGACCGTTCGTCCGTCAGATTTTCTCCAGATTTCAGATTTGAACTCGTGGAGGTAAGACCTACGTTTTGATATCACTTAGGCCGTGTTTGGCCAAGTTTTTGTAAAATCCTCATTTTAGACTTTTGGGAAAAACAGGTATAAACTTGTAGGAATTTTCTCAAATTCGAAATCCAGCGATTATTTAGCCTCCTAGTCAATCCTTCAAAGTTTGAAGAGATTCGCACGAGGTATGAATTCTAGATCTATGAAATATATGGATTTTCATGTTTTGGACATCACTTTTGATATTCTTGGATCCGGGCAAATTTCATGTGTTAGTTAGGCCCGTTAATTATGCACGTGAAATTATGATAAAAGCACGTATAACTGTTTATGTGAGCATGTTATGTGTCTACTTGGGTCAAAGGGGAGTTTGGTGCAAATTCATGCCGTAGTAAGCTTCTCGATGTTTGAGAATTTTGGTAGCGACGGCTACTGTGCATGGTTGTAGGCTTGGACTTGCCATGGCACTTGTGGGATGTAATGGTTGTAGGCTTGGACTTGCCATTGACATCGCGGTTTAAGGCTTGGACTTGCCGCTACCGGATGAATGCGTACCACTCACCCTAGAGACTATTTTTATGTGTTTTAGATGCTTAAACCATGAATTGTCATATAAGCATACATTTAGAATTGTACGCTCAGCATATAGCTGAGCAGTGGAGATGTACTCCATTGCAGGTAAGAAGAAAGACAAGAAGAAGTGTGTGGAGTGAGGCTGATGAACACCGGGGGATCACCTTTGTAAATGTTTTTTTGTGTTTTAAATCCTAAACTTGTGTAAGGATTTGAATATTGTAGTATGTTATAATAGAAACATGGATTTGCTTTTCAGTATTGTAATCTTGTAATTGAACGTCTGTAATTATGTTTTAATGCGTTATAATCAGTGGTGGTTGTGATTGTTGTGGTATTGAGTAGTAGTAGGACTTGTTAATTTTCAGCACAGGGCTGCCAGCAGAGAAGCAGTCGACTGGACCCTCTGATCAGTCGACTGGATCTCGTGTATTTGGGATACTGTAAGGAAATATTAGAGAAGCAGTCGACTGGACCCCTTGGGCAGTCGACTGAACACTGTTTAGTGGAGCCACTGCCTCCTTCGATTGAATAGCAGTCGACTGGTTTCAGAAAGCAGTCGACTGGGCAGTCGACTGGACCTCTGTTGAGTTTTAGGGTTTTTGGTTCTGCTTGGCACAGTCGACGGAGCAGTCGACTGGACCCTGGTGCAGTCGACGGGGCAGTCGACTGAACCTCTGTTTTCAAAACCATTTTCTTTGAATGTGTTTTCAATGGACAAAACTTTTTATAACTCTGATTTTAATGGATTTTACAACACAGAGGGGAATGTTTCCCAAGTTTTAAACTACCATGGTTGTTTTATAGAAGTTCTTTCCGCTGCGTATTATGAGATTGATGTTTGGATGAGCCTTGTTGGCGTGCCACGTGTCCTTTTTCCACGCGTAGTGGGATGGGTCGTGACATTTATTGGTATCAGAGCTAGAGGTAACAAAACTTTGGGAACGTTCGACGACGAGTGGAGTGTTGAGTGAATTGCTACATGTTTTCAATTGCATTCATGCATCTTAGAGATGTTTGATGCATATGGATGTTGTTTTACATACATACTATTGTTGTTGTTGTACATGCATAGTGTTTATGCATTGAGAACTACAGGATTGTAATCATGAGTGACGAAGAACGAGAATTATCGCCACATACTCGTCGAATGAATGAAATGGCTGAAATGATGGGGAACATGGGAGAGATGATACGAAATATAGCGGACAGATTACCTCCAACACCTCCATTGGAGCCAGAACCGATAGTTGTAGTACATGCGCCTGAAAATAGGGGTATGAGGTCAATATCAAAATAGTTTGTCCGGAAGAAACCGATGGAATTTCATGGGACACCCGACCCAACGCTCGCAGAACATTGGATCATGGATATGGAGAGAATTTTTCGATCGCTTCCGATGACCAATAAGGAGAAGATTGAGAATGCCAGTGATGTGCTGAAGGGTGAAGCCCAGAACTGGTGGGTAAATGTACTAGATCAAGGGGCACCGATTACTTGGGAAGGGTTCAAGGCGGAATTCAATCGCCGGTTCTTTCCGCGAGCCGCCTACAATGCAAAGAAGAGAGAATTTGATAACTTGAAGCAGGGAGATATGACTGTAACCGAATATACTTCCAAGTATAATGCGTTGTTGAGGTTTGGTAAAGGTTCTGTACCAGGAGAGGAAGAAAGGGCAAGGAAATTTGAAGAAGGCTTAAGGGAAAATATCCGTTTGAGGGTAGAGACTTACGAGCATTCGACCGTGGCAGCAGTACAACAAACGGTGCTTGTAGCCGAAAGTGGAATAGAGAGATCGAGACAAAATCACCAAGGAAAGCGAAGTCATGAGGGTGGTGACCGAAGTCAGGGTGGATCTTTCAAGAGGCCGTTTCAAAAAGGCTCTGGTTCTAGTTTTAGTGAATTCAGGAGAACGCCAAGTAGCATACCGTTGTGTTCACTTTGCAACAGACCACACTCAGGCCGATGTTTCATGACCAAAACCCAGAACAGGAACCAAGGCGGGGGTAGTACAAATTCAACACCTGACATGCGAGGCAAGTGTTATGATTGTGGAGTATTTGGGCACCAAGCCAAGGATTGCCCGAGGAGGTATTCTCAACAAGGAGCTAGTTCTATGGCTTCTAGCGGTTCGAAGCCTAAACAGTCTAATGACGGAGGACAAAGGACAGAGCAACGTCAGGGAAGATCATTCCAGATGAACCCTGGAGACGTGGCTGCTACTGATACAGTGGTCTCAGGTATGGTGCTTGTATGTTCGCACTTAGCACGCATACTTGTTGACTCGGGATCTACGCATTCGTTTGTATCACATGCTTTTGTTGAAAATTTGAATGTTAAATCGGCACCGTTAGGATATGATTTGCCTATTGTTGTGCCACTTAGTAAAGCAATAATGACATCTACTGTATATAAGAACTGTGAGATCAAATTAGGTGAGAAGTTGATGACCGTAGACCTTATACCGATTAGAGTAAATCATTTTGATGTAATACTGGGAATGGATTGGTTAGCTCTTAACCAAGCCACAATAGATTGCGAACGGAAAGAGGTTAAATTTCGATCACCGGTATATGGGAACTTTTGTTTTCAAGGAAGTGGGGTTATACCGCCGCCATATTTGATTTCAGCTATTCGAGCGGGAAGGTTATTGAAAAAGGGATGTCAGGGATTTCTATGTCAGGGATTTCTATGTTCAGTAACTGATGTTTCGGCGATCGAATTAAAAGTAGAAGGCATTCCGATAGTGCGAGAATATCCCGATGTATTTCCTGATGAGCTACCAGATGTCCTTATTGAGAGAGAGGTCGAGTTCACTATTGAGGTTATACCAGACTCAAGGCCAGTATCCAAAGCACCGTATAGAATGGCACCAGTAGAATTGAAGGAACTGAAGGTTCAACTACAAGAGTTACTTGATAAAGGTTTCATTCGACCAAGTGTATCACCGTGGGGAGCTCCAGTATTGTTTGTGAAGAAGAAAGACGGTTCCATGCGTATGTGTGTTGATTACCGGGAACTGAACAAATTGACAATCAAGAATAAGTATCCACTACCCAGAATTGATGACTTATTTGATCAACTTCGTGGGGCACAAGTATTCTCCAAGATAGACCTAAGATCGGGTTATCATCAGTTGAGAGTGAAGGTCGAAGATGTTGAGAAAACAGCTTTTAGAACGCGTTATGGACACTATGAGTTCTTAGTTATGCCATTTGGGGTTACCAATGCACCAGCTGCATTCATGGATCTTATGAACCGCGTCTTTAAGGACTATTTGGATGATTTTGTGATAGTGTTCATCGACGATATCCTTGTTTATTCACCGAGTGAGATAGAACACGAGAACCACTTGAGATTGATACTTCAGAGATTACGAGAGAAACAATTGTTTGGGAAATTCAAGAAATGTGAATTTTGGTTACCTAGCATTACTTTTCTTGGTCACGTGATTGACAAGAATGGAGTATCAGTTGATCCTCACAAAGTAGAAGCTGTATCAAATTGGACGAGGCCGACTTCTGTATCCGAAATTCGAAGTTTCTTGGGATTAGTGGGATATTACCGCCGTTTTATTGAACATTTCTCGAAGATTTCATTGCCTATGACAAAGTTAATGAGGAAGGGAGTTATATTTGAATGGAGTCAGGAATGTGAAGACAGTTTCCAGGAATTGAAAGCACGACTAACGAGAGCACCTATTCTGACAATACCATCCGGAACCGAGGGATTTGTGATCTATAGTGATGCTTCACACAAAGGGTTGGGATGCGTGTTGATGCAAGGGGGTAAAGTGATCGCTTATGCTTCTAGACAGTTGAAGACACATGAGATTAATTATCCAACTCATGATCTGGAATTAGCTGCAGTAATTCATGCCTTGAAGATTTGGAGACACTACTTATACGGGGAAAAGTGTGAGATATTCACGGACCACAAGAGTTTGAAATATATTTTCACCCAACGAGACTTGAACATGAGACAGCGAAGATGGTTGGAGTTGATGAAGGATTACGATCTTTCGATTGAGTACCATCCGGGGAAGGCGAATGTAGTAGCCGACGCATTAAGCCGGAAGACGCCAAGGAATTTAGCCGATGAGCTAACACAACAAAAAGAATTGGTAAAAGAGATGGAACGTTTGGACTTGGATGTGATACCAAAGGTTAGTGGTGGCTTAATGATGGCAATCATGGCACACCCAGATATTATTGATGAGATTCAGAAGGAACAGTTTCATGATGTTTACTTGTGTAAAATGAGAGACGAGATACCTTTGGGAAAGCGATCTGGTTTGGTTTTGGAACAAGGGATTCTGAAGTTTGGAAATCGGTTATGTGTACCGAATGTGAAAGACATAAAGGAACGACTTTTAGAAGAAGCTCATAGTACGAGATATTCAGTACACCCGGGAAGTAACAAGATGTACCGAAACTTGAGAGAAAACTTTTGGTGGAAGGGTATGAAGCGTGAAGTTGCTAAGTTTGTATCCGAATGTTCGGCATGTCAACAAGTCAAGGCAGAGAGACAAGTACCCGCGGGGTTACTACAACCTTTGCCAGTGTCGGAATGGAAATGGGATGAGATTACGATGGATTTTGTTTCAGGATTTCCACGATCATGTAATAAGAATGATAAGATTTGAGTTATAGTTGACCGGTTAACAAAGTCAGCTCATTTTCTACCGATCAAGACGACTAAACCGTCCAAGTTAGCAGAATTGTATGTGAAAGAGATTGTAAGACTACATGGAGTCCCAGCTGTGATTGTGTCAGATCGTGATAGTAGTTTTACGTCAAGATTTTGGGGAAGTTTGCAAGAAGCTATGGGTACGAAATTAAGTTTCAGTACTGCGTTTCATCCTCAGACCGATGGACAGTCAGAGCGTATGATTCAGACCTTGGAAGATATGTTGAGATTGTGTGTATTAGATTTTGGGAACGATTGGGAGCACCACTTGCCGTTGATTGAATTTGCTTATAATAACGGATTTCAGTCAAGTATTGGTATGGCACCATATGAAGCTTTATATGGCCGTAAGTGTCGATCACCAGTTTGTTGGACCGAGGTTGGAGAAAGGAAGTTGTTAGGACCTGAGTTAATACAGGTGACTACTGAGAAGGTGAAGTTGATTCAAGAGCGACTTAAGGTAGCTCAGAGCCGATATAAGAGTTATGCGGACTCTAAACGACGACCGATGAATTTTGAAGTAGGAGATTTCGTATACTTGCGGGTATCGCCTTCAAAAGGCATTGTACGATTTAGGAAGAAGGGAAAGCTCAATCCGAGATTCATAGGACCTTTTGAAATCCTAGAGAGGGTTGGTCCAGTAGCTTATCGTTTGGCCTTGTCATCAGAGTTGGAACATGTGCACAATGTGTTTCACGTGTCTATGTTGAGACGTTGTATGACTGACACGAGTAAGATCATTGTACCTGAACCGTTGCAGATTCAGGGAGACTTGACTTATGTGGAACAACCAGTGGAGATTCTAGATCGTAAAGAACAAGTTTTAAGAACTAAGACTATTCCAATGGTGAAAGTACTATGGCGTAGTCATACGTTGGAAGAGGCTACGTGGGAAAACGAGGAAGACATGCGGAATGAGTATCCGTACTTGTTCGACGCTTGAGGTAAAGTTTGGGGACAAACTTCCTTTTTGGAGGGGAGAGTTGTCACACCCGTTCCAGAAATTTATAGTTTTATCATGCATAATTGTAAATTGAGAGGTTATCAATGTTAATTGATAATTGTGGATTGAGGTTGACTGTGAGTCAACGGTAAGGTGTCAGTAAGGACACAGGAACATGGCAGTTCATATTGCATAATCATGAGTAAATGACATTTATGTGATTTAAATGTTATTTGATCTTATCTGGTATTTCTGTGAATAGTAATTATACCTGTGTAGTATAATTCTGATAATCTTTGATTTGGTAGTATCATTTTGAGAACTGTGGTGAGAACGTGAGAGACACGTTAATTAAAAAGGTAGGTTGTGTAGAGATTCCACAGAATATAGTTTTCGGACGTTATTTTGGACCAAACGAAACTTAGTCGGAAACTTTTAAAATTTATAGTTTTCACTCGTAAAGGCATAAAATGGACGCGTGCGAAGTTTCGAGAGGTAATTAGAAGTTTGAGAAACTTGCGGGGAGGTAAACGTAAATTCCCGAAAGATTGCCTATAAATAGTGAGGATGAGATTCATTATCATCCAAACTTGCCAAAAATATCTAGAGAGAGGAGAGAGAAAGGAGATTTGGTTGCTCCGGACTTTGCGACGCCGATCGACGACCGTTCGTCCGTCAGATTTTCTCCAGATTTCAGATTTGAACTCGTGGAGGTAAGACCTACGTTTTGATATCACTTAGGCCGTGTTTGGCCAAGTTTTTGTAAAATCCTCATTTTAGACTTTTGGGAAAAACAGGTATAAACTTGTAGGAATTTTCTCAAATTCGAAATCCAGCGATTATTTAGCCTCCTAGTCAATCCTTCAAAGTTTGAAGAGATTCGCACGAGGTATGAATTCTAGATCTATGAAATATATGGATTTTCATGTTTTGGACATCACTTTTGATATTCTTGGATCCGGGCAAATTTCATGTGTTAGTTAGGCCCGTTAATTATGCACGTGAAATTATGATAAAAGCACGTATAACTGTTTATGTGAGCATGTTATGTGTCTACTTGGGTCAAAGGGGAGTTTGGTGCAAATTCATGCCGTAGTAAGCTTCTCGATGTTTGAGAATTTTGGTAGCGACGGCTACTGTGCATGGTTGTAGGCTTGGACTTGCCATGGCACTTGTGGGATGTAATGGTTGTAGGCTTGGACTTGCCATTGACATCGCGGTTTAAGGCTTGGACTTGCCGCTACCGGATGAATGCGTACCACTCACCCTAGAGACTATTTTTATGTGTTTTAGATGCTTAAACCATGAATTGTCATATAAGCATACATTTAGAATTGTACGCTCAGCATATAGCTGAGCAGTGGAGATGTACTCCATTGCAGGTAAGAAGAAAGACAAGAAGAAGTGTGTGGAGTGAGGCTGATGAACACCGGGGGATCACCTTTGTAAATGTTTTTTTGTGTTTTAAATCCTAAACTTGTGTAAGGATTTGAATATTGTAGTATGTTATAATAGAAACATGGATTTGCTTTTCAGTATTGTAATCTTGTAATTGAACGTCTGTAATTATGTTTTAATGCGTTATAATCAGTGGTGGTTGTGATTGTTGTGGTATTGAGTAGTAGTAGGACTTGTTAATTTTCAGCACAGGGCTGCCAGCAGAGAAGCAGTCGACTGGACCCTCTGATCAGTCGACTGGATCTCGTGTATTTGGGATACTGTAAGGAAATATTAGAGAAGCAGTCGACTGGACCCCTTGGGCAGTCGACTGAACACTGTTTAGTGGAGCCACTGCCTCCTTCGATTGAATAGCAGTCGACTGGTTTCAGAAAGCAGTCGACTGGGCAGTCGACTGGACCTCTGTTGAGTTTTAGGGTTTTTGGTTCTGCTTGGCACAGTCGACGGAGCAGTCGACTGGACCCTGGTGCAGTCGACGGGGCAGTCGACTGAACCTCTGTTTTCAAAACCATTTTCTTTGAATGTGTTTTCAATGGACAAAACTTTTTATAACTCTGATTTCAATGGATTTTACAACACAGAGGGGAATGTTTCCCAAGTTTTAAACTACCATGGTTGTTTTATAGAAGTTCTTTCCGCTGCGTATTATGAGATTGATGTTTGGATGAGCCTTGGTGGCGTGCCACGTGTCCTTTTTCCACGCGTAGTGGGATGGGTCATGACAAGAGTAAGCAATTATAAAGTGAGCAAAACTGCACTCATAAGAATATTAAGTGACACTTGTTTTAAACTTTTTTTTAGCATTTACAACTAGGCCCTAAATTAATCAATTGCCGAAACAAAACAAAAATTTTAAAATTGAAGAATTAAAACTCTGCACACACAACCAAAATAATTACAATCCAAATATCCCTAAAAAATATTTTAAATCCAAATAGATCTCCCCCAAATCGCACAAAACGCGCCATGGATAGTTACACAATATGATTTATTTTTTTAAAAAAAAAAATTTGGCCTCAAAATACATTATGAATTAGAATACATTTTTGCTCACCCCAAAATTGCTCACATTTACTCACCCTATTCTCCCATTGGCTAATGTAGTGGGATTCAGGATTAACTGAGAATTAATGTAACACCCGAACCCGAAAAATGAGATTAATTATTATGTTAAAATGCATTAATTAATATAAGTAGTGTATATGATGGATTAAAGGGAGACTTTGGACTCGCCCGTGAAAAGTGTTCAATGATGGACAGAGTTGGAAAAGTACCCAGCGAGGAGGGACAAGTAATAAAGTGGGATCCAGTGAAGGGCCCGGATAATAAAACTTTGCATTTTACATGTTAAATGCATTTATATGATTAAATGAGTATATGTTGAAGATATTTTCATTTTAAATTGCTATATGTGTTAGTATTTGGTATCAGTTTGGATACCCAAATAAGGGCATAACTGTAAAGATTCATAATTAGTAGGTGCGATAACAACTTTATAAAATATTTGGGATCACGTGTGGGATCCATATGGGACTTAGACAAACATCTATTTAGATAATTGGGTAGCTAACAGAATGTTTGGGGGTGTAAATGAAAAAGGGAAAAGTTTAGTTGACACCTCAATGCATGCATATGCATGGGTGTCTTATGATGGAGAGAGTTCTAAAAAAATTTACAAAAAATTTGAGAAAGGAAAGAAAGACGACGAACACGGGTTCCCGACGGCGTAAATTTGCATTCTGTCGTCGTTTGTCGTCCAATTCGTGAACTGAAACCGTATTCAGACTCGTGGAGGTGAGACGGTCGTTTCTATGCCTTTTATTTACGTTTTAATCGTCGGATTTTGGTAGCTCATTCTAATCAGTGACACGCGGTTGCCGAAAACTTATAGGATTTACTCCAGAGTAGGATTTGGGCAAGAATTACTAAGGATTTCAACTTTTCTAAGCTCATTTGGGTATAATTCTACTAAGGTGAGTTTTATAACTAAATAATGATTGTGATTTAACTTGTTAAATGCTTCGAATGAGTAGAATTGGTAAATTCATGCTTAGTAGACATGAAAATGCTAGAATTGTGAATAACATGTCAATATGTAAAATTGTGATGCTGATGTGTTATGTGATTATGTGGTGATCGAAGAACGATGGAAAAATGATTGAGAAGAATCCGTTGAGAACAGAAGTCCAAGGAATAGAAGTGACCACAGGGCCAAGGGAAGGTCTTCGGGTCTGAATGAATCATTGAACCGGTGGTTCGGCGATCACGTTTATGAGTTTTGTGCTTATTAGTAGCATTGTACTTTTAAGCATACAATCATGTTTAGATTACTCACTAAGCGTAATGCTTAAAAAAATATCATTTTTCTTTTCTATTGTGGTAAATAACAACCACTACAGGTTCGGAGCAAATACTCGGAGAGAAAGTGACGCGCGTTTGGGGATGGGTCAGAATCATTGGACTTGTTTAAATATGTTTATAGACTTGTGTATATGTGTATAATCTTGTTGAGTATGTAGCTTGCTAGTTTGAGAATTCTGGAACTTGTTTGTAATATGTGTAGTTAGAGGGTTGAGATCAACTTATGAATTCTATGTATTTCCTTAAGTCTCAACTATAGGTTGTATATGTTGGGTGGTTGGACTCTTCCGGCAAGTCCAGATTATGTCACAAATGTTATGGACAAGTTTCATTTGTAATTATGATGTTAGTTATAGTTTAGAGTTCATTACCAACAAGTTCCTATGAGATGTTAGCTTTGACAAGTATTGAGTTTTATAAAGTATTGAGTTTCAAAGACATGTTTTGATTCAAAAGAGATAAGTTTTATACTTGATTTGATTCAAGAGAGTTTGAGTTCATGATTTATATGCTTGGTAATGCTTTAGTTGGCTTGGAAATGGTTTTGAAATGTTTTCCTAAAGTTTCTTGAAGTTGGTTAAGGTTTGGGTGTGTTTTGGGCTTGAAAAATAGGGGTTTTAGCAGTTAGAATGTGTTTCTGTAGAACCGACTCAATCCGGGTTTATAGGGCGGATCGATCCGCGTATAAATTTGTTGCACATCGACTTTTACGGAAACATGCATAACTCTTTCTAGAAAACTCGGATTCGCGTGCCATTTTTTTTGCGTTGAAATCGGACTCAAAGAGCTATGTTTTGATATAAAATTTAACCATATTTTATTTATGAACATTTTGCCCTTGGGGCTGTTTTGTCACAGCAAGATTATGTTATGTTGTTTAACTCATGCTTTTCTTAGTGACTTCCATGTTTCTTCGCTAATTAAAGTGTTTGGGCGTTTGTGGCATTGTACATTACACATGTCCTAATCCGCTCGAGGCGGTTTGGGGTGTGACAATTAATTAATGGTGTAATGTGTTGGGCCCCACTACATTAGCCAATAAGAAAGGAGGGTGAGCAAAAGTTGGGCAATTTTGGGGTGAGCAAAACTTCACTCTATGAATTAAATGACTGTTTGAGAAGTGTTCATGAAAGGTTGATTAAACCATTGTGCTTTTAATAACCAAAACTACGTCGTTTAGTAGAGTTGTAACTTGAAGATGATATAGTTGGGTTTCTCACGTCTCCCCTTTTCTCTCTTTTCCGTGATAATCATAACCGGTTTCTAACTCTACCAATCTCTTCCTCACTCTTCACGATCAAAGTTGTCAACGACCTTGTACCAGTTGCTGTTGACCGCTGGCAACTGTCGAGGGTCATCGTCTGCCAATGATTCTCACATGTAAGTGCAACTCCCTCATTCATTCAATTGCACACGTTGTCACACCCGTTCCAAAAATTTATAGTTTTATCATGCGTAATTGTAAATTGAGAGGTTATCAATGTTAATTGATAATGGTGGATTGAGGTTGACTGTGAGTCAACGGTAAGGTGTCAATGAGGACACAGGAACATGGCAGTTCACATTTCATGAGCATGAGTAAATGACATTTATATGATTTAAATGTTATTTGACTTTATCTGGTATTCCTGTGAATAGTAATTATACCTGTGTAGTATGATTCTGGTAAATTTGGATATGATAGTATCATTTTGAGAACTGTGGTGAGAACGTGAGAGATACGTTAATTAAAAAGGTAGGTTGTGTAGAGATTTCACAGAATATAGTTTTCGGACGTTATTTTGGACCCAAACGAAACTTAGTCGGAAACTTTTGAAATTTATAGTTTTCACTCGTAAAGTTATAAAATGGACGTGTGCGAAGTTTCATGGGTGAATGAGAAGTTTTGAGAAACTTGCGGGGAGGTAAACACAATTTCAAGAACTTTTGCCTATAAATAGATGAGGATGAGATTCATTCTCATCCAAACTTTTCATAAATATCTAGAGAGAGGAGAGAGAATGGAGATTTGGAGCCAACGGGCTTTGCGACGCCGATCGACGACCGTTCGTCCGTCAGTTTTTCTCCAGATTTCAGATTTGAACTCGTGGAGGTAAGATCTACGTTTTGATACCACTTAGGTCATGTTTGGCCAATTTTTGTAAAAGTATTAATTCTAGACTTTTGGGAAAAACAGGTATAAACTTGTAGGAATTTTCCCAAATTCGAAATCCGACGTTTATTTAGCCTCCTAGTCGATCCTTCAAAGTTTGGGGGAAATCGCACGAGGTATGAAGTTCTAACTTGTGAAATATAGGGAAATACATGTTTTATATTTCGACGACGAAATTGTGATCCGGGCGAAACCCATGTGTTAATTGTAGGCCCGTTAATTATGCACGCGCTAATTTGTGAAAAGCATGTCTAAATTTATGCGAGCACGTTAAGTTGTCTATATGGGTCAAAGGGGAGTCTTATACAAATTCATGCCGGAGTAAGCTTCTCGATGTTTGAGAATTTAGTAGCGACGGCTACTGTGCATGGTTGATAGACTTGGACTTGCCATGGCACTTGTGGGTACAATGGTTGATAGACTTGGACTTGCCATTGGTATCGCGGTTTAAGGCTTGGACTTGCCGCTACCGGATGAATGCGTATTTTTCTCCCTAGAGACTATTGTATGATTTATGAGATTAAAGCATGTTTCATCATATATTGTACATGTTAGACTTGTACGCTCAGCATATAGCTGAGCAGTGGAGATGTACTCCATTGCAGGTAAGAAGAAAGACAAGAAGAAGCACGATGAGTGAGGCCGTTAAGGAACGCCGGGGATACTACTTGTATATGTTTTTGTTTTAAATCCTAAACTTGTGTAAGGATTGGTAATATGTTGTAATAGAACCATAGATTAGTTCTTTAGTATTGTAATCTTGTAATTGAACGTCTGTAGTTATGTTTTAATACGTTAAAATCAGTTGTGGTTGTGTTTGTTGTTGGTAATGGGTAACAGGACTTATAAATTTTCAGTACAGGCTGTCCAGCAGGGGAGCAGTCGACTGGACCCAGGGTCAGTCGACTGGACCTCGTGGGATAGAGACACTGTAAGGGAATTATATAAAAGTAGTCGACTGGACCCCTTGGACAGTCGACTGAACACTGTTAATTTTGGCTACTGCTTCTTAGAATAGAAAAGCAGTCGACTGGTTTCAGAAAGCAGTCGACTGGGCAGTCGACTGGACCTCTGTTGAGATTTAGGGTTTTAGTTTCTGCCAGGCACAGTCGACTGGACCCTAGTACAGTCGACTGGGCAGTCGACTGAACCTCTGTTTTCAAAACTGATTCTTTTGAAAGTGTTTTCCTTTAGCCAAAACTTTTTATAACTCTGATTTCAATGGATTTTACAACCTCAGAGGGTAATGTTCCCTAAGTTTTAAATACCAGGATTGTTTTAAAGTTCTTTTCGCTGCGTATATTTGTTTAATTGTTTGGGTTGAGCCTTAGTGGCGTGCCACGTGTCCTATTTCCACGCGTAGTGGGATGGGTCGTGACATTTATTGGTATCAGAGCTAGAGGTAACAAAACTTTGGGAACGTTCGACGACGAGTGGAGTGTTGAGTGAATTGCCACATGTTTTAAATTGCATTCATGCATCTTAGAGATGTTTGATGCATATGGATGTTGTTTTACATACATACTATTGTTATTGTTGTACATGCATAGTGTTTATGCATTGAGAACTACAGGATTGTAATCATGGATGACCGAGAGTTATCACCCCATACCCGACGAATGAATGAGATGGCAGAGATGATGGGGAATATGGGAGAAATGATACGGAATATATCGGAGCGACTGCCTCCCACACCTCACATCGAAGTGGAACCAATAACTGTAGTATATGCACCCGAAAATAGGGGTATGAGATCAATATCTGAACAGTTTGTTCGCAAGAAACCGATGGAATTTCATGGGACACCCGATCCAACGCTTGCAGAACATTGGATAATGGACATGGAACGAATCTTCCGATCTATCCCGATGACCGATAGGGAGAAGATGGAAAATGCAAGTGATGTACTGAAGGGTGAAGCCCAGAACTGGTGGGTAAATGTACTAGATCAAGGGGCACCGATTACTTGGGAGGGGTTCAAGGCGGAATTCAATCGCCGGTTCTTTCCGCGAGCCGCCTACAATGCAAAGAAGAGAGAATTTGATAACTTGAAGCATGGAGACATGACTGTGACGGAGTATACTTCCAAGTACAATGCGTTGTTGAGGTTTGGAAAGGGTTCTGTACCAGAGGAGGAAGATAGGGCAAGGAAATTTGAAGAGGGTTTAAGGGAAAATATCCGTTTGAGGGTAGAGACTTACGAGCATTCGACCGTGGCAGCAGTACAACAAACGACACTAGTGGCCGAGAGTGGGATGGAAAGGTCGAGGCAGAATCAGCACGGAAAACGAAACAATGAGAGTGGGGATAGGAACCAAGGCGGATCTTTCAAGAGGCCGTTTCAAAGAGGCTCTGGTTCTAGTTTCAGTGAATTCAGGAGAACGCCAAGTAGCATACCGTTGTGTTCACTTTGCAACCGACCACACTCAGGCCGATGTTTCATGACCAAACCCCAGAACAAGAACCAAGGCGGGGGTAGTACAAATTCAACACCCGACATGAGAGGCAAGTGTTATGATTGTGGAGTATTTGGACACCAAGCCAGGGATTGCCCGAGGAAGTATCTTCAGCAAGGAGCTAGTTCTATGGCTTCCAGTGGGTCGAAGCCTAGACAGTCCAATGACGGAGGACAAAGGACGGAACAACGTCAAGGAAGAGCATATCAGATGAACCCAGGAGATGTGACTGCTTCCGAGACAGTAGTCTCATGTATGGTGCTTGTATGTTCGCACTTAGCACGCATACTTGTTGACTCGGGATCTACGCATTCATTTGTATCACATGCTTTTGTTGAAAATTTGAATGTTAAATTGGCACCGTTAGGATATGATTTGTCTATTGCTGTGCCACTTAGTAAAGCGATAATGACATCTACTGTATATAAGAACTGTGAGATCAAATTAGGTGAGAAGTTGATGACGGTAGACCTTATACCGATTGGAGTAAATCATTTTGATGTAATATTGGGAATGGATTGGTTAGCTCTTAACCAAGCCACGATAGACTGCGAACGGAAAGAGGTTAATTTTCGATCACCAGTACATGGGAACTTTTGTTTCCAAGGGAGTGGGGTTATATCGTCGCCGTACTTGATTTCAGCTATCCGAGCGGGAAAGTTATTGAAAAAGGGATGTCATGGATTTCTATGTTCAGTGACTGATGTCTCGGCGACTGAATTAAAAGTAGAAGACATTCCGATAGTGCGAGAATATCCAGATGTATTTCCTGGCGATCTACCAGATGTTTTGATTGAGAGAGAAATTGAATTCACCATTGAGGTAAAGCCAGACTCAAGGCCGGTATCCAAGGCACCGTATAGAATGGCACCAGTAGAATTGAAGGAACTGAAAGTTCAATTGCAAGAGTTACTTGACAAAGGTTTCATTCGACCAAGTATTTCGCCGTGGGGAGCCCCAGTGTTGTTTGTAAAGAAGAAAGATGGTTCTATGAGAATGTGTGTGGACTATCGGGAACTGAACAAATTGACAATCAAGAACAAGTATCCCCTACCCAGAATCGATGACTTATTTGATCAACTTCGTGGGGCACAAGTATTCTCCAAGATAGACCTAAGATCGGGTTATCATCAGTTGAAAGTGAAGGCCGAAGATGTTGAGAAAACAGCTTTTAGAACGCGTTATGGACACTATGAGTTCTTAGTTATGCCATTTGGGGTTACCAATGCACCAGCTGCGTTCATGGATCTTATGAACCGAGTCTTTAAGGACTATTTGGATGATTTTGTGATAGTGTTCATCGACGATATCCTTGTTTATTCACCGAGTGAGATAGAACACGAGAACCACTTGAGGTTGATACTTCAGAGATTACGAGAGAAATAATTGTTTGGGAAATTCAAGAAATGTGAATTTTGGTTACCTAGCATTACTTTTCTTGGTCACGTGATTGATAAGAATGGAGTATCAGTTGATCCTCACAAAGTATAAGCTGTATCAAGTTGGCCGAGGCCGACTTCTGTATCTGAAATTTGAAGTTTCTTGGGATTAGCGGGATACTACCGCCGTTTTATTGAACATTTCTCGAAGATTTCATTGCCAATGACAAAGTTAATGAGAAAATGTGTTACATTTGAATGGAGTCAGGAATGTGAAGACAGTTTCCAAGAATTGAAAGCACGACTAACGAGAGCACCTATTCTGACAATACCATCCGGAACCGAGGGATTTGTGATCTATAGTGATGCTTCACACAAAGGGTTGGGATGTGTGTTGATGCAAGGGGGTAAAGTGATTGCTTATGCATCTAGACAGTTGAAGACACATGAGATTAATTATCCGACTCATGATCTGGAATTAGCTGCAGTAATTCATGCCTTGAAGATTTGGAGACATTATTTGTATGGAGAAAAGTGTGAGATATTCACAGACCACAAGAGTTTGAAATATATTTTCACCCAACGAGACTTGAACATGAGACAACGAAGATGGTTGGAATTGATGAAGGATTACGATCTGTCGATTGAGTATCATCCGGGGAAGGCGAATGTAGTAGCCGACGCATTAAGCCGGAAGACGCCGAGGAATTTAGCCGACGAGCTAACGCAACAAAAGGAATTAGTAAAGGAAATGAAACGTTTGGACTTGGATGTGATACCAAAGGTTAGTGGTGGCTTAATGATGGCAATCATGGCACACCCAGATATTATTGATGAGATTCAGAAAGAACAATTCAACGATGTCTATTTGTGCAGAATGAGAGATGAGATACCTTTGGGAAAGCGATCTGGTTTGGTATTGGAACAAGGGATTCTGAAGTTTGGAAATCGATTATGTGTACCGAATGTGAAAGACTTGAAAGAGAGAATTCTAGAAGAAGCTCATAGTACGAGATATTCAGTGCACCCGGGAGGTAATAAGATGTACAAAAACCTGAGGGAAAACTTTTGGTGGAAGGGTATGAAGCGTGAAGTCGCCAAGTTTGTATCCGAATGTTCGACATGTCAACAGGTCAAGGCAGAGAGACAAGTACCCGCGGGGTTACTACAACCTTTGCCAGTGTCAGAATGGAAATGAGATGAGATTACGATGGATTTTGTTTCAGGATTTCCACGATCCTGTAATAAGAATGATAAGATTTGGGTTACAGTTGACCGGTTAACAAAGTCAGCTCATTTTCTACCAATCAAGACGACTAAACCATCCAAGTTAGCAGAATTGTATGTGAAAGAAATTGTAAGACTACATGGAGTCCCAGCTGTGATTGTGTCAGATCGTGATAGTAGTTTTACGTCAAGGTTTTGGGGAAGTTTACAAAAGGCTATGGGTACAAAATTGAGTTTCAGTACTGCATTTCATCCTCAGACCGATGGACAGTCAGAACGCATGATTCAGACGCTAGAGGATATGTTAAGACTTTGTGTATTAGATTTTGGAAGTGATTGGGAGAAGCATTTGCCATTAATTGAATTTACGTACAACAACGGATTTCAGTCAAGTATTGGTATGGCACCATATGAAGCTTTGTATGGCCGTAAGTGTCGATCACCGGTTTGTTGGACCGAGGTTGGAGAAAGGAAGTTATTAGGACCTGAGTTAATACAGGTGACTACTGAAAAGGTGAAGTTGATTCAAGAGCGACTCAAAGTAGCTCAGAGCCGATATAAGAGTTATGCAGATTTGAGACGACGACCGATGAATTTTGAAGTAGGAGATTTCGTATACTTGCGGGTATCGCCTTCAAAAGGCATTGTACGATTTGGAAAGAGGGGAAAGCTCAATCCGAGATTCATAGGACCTTTTGAGATCCTAGAGAGGGTTGGTCCAGTGGCTTATCGATTGGCCTTGTCATCAGAGTTGGAACATGTACATAACGTATTTCACGTATCAATGTTGAGACGATGTATGACTGATACAAGTAAGATCATTGTACCTGAACCGCTACAGATTCAGGGAGATTTGACTTATGTGGAACATCCTGTAGGGAGTCTAGATCGAAAAGAGCAAGTTTTGAGAACCAAGACTATTCCAATGGTGAAAGTACTATGGCGTAGTCATACAGTGGAAGAGGCTACATGGGAAAGTGAGGAAGACATGCGGAATGAGTATCCGTACTTGTTCGACGCTTGAGGTAAAGTTTGGGGACAAACTTCCCTTTTGGAGGGGAGAGTTGTCACACCCGTTCCAAAAATTTATAGTTTTATCATGCATAATTGTAAATTGAGAGGTTATCAATGTTAATTGATAATGGTGGATTGAGGTTGACTGTGAGTCAACGGTAAGGTGTCAATGAGGACACAGGAACATGGCAGTTCACATTTCATGAGCATGAGTAAATGACATTTATATGATTTAAATGTTATTTGACTTTATCTGGTATTCCTATGAATAGTAATTATACCTGTGTAGTATGATTCTGGTAAATTTGGATATGATAGTATCATTTTGAGAACTGTGGTGAGAACGTGAGAGATACGTTAATTAAAAAGGTAGGTTGTGTAGAGATTTCACAGAATATAGTTTTCGGACGTTATTTTGGACCCAAACGAAACTTAGTCGGAAACTTTTGAAATTTATAGTTTTCACTCGTAAAGTTATAAAATGGACGTGTGCGAAGTTTCATGGGTGAATGAGAAGTTTTGAGAAACTTGCGGGGAGGTAAACACAATTTCAAGAACTTTTGCCTATAAATAGATGAGGATGAGATTCATTATCATCCAAACTTTCCATAAATGTCTAGAGAGAGGAGAGAGAAAGGAGATTTGGAGCCAACGGGCTTTGCGACGCCGATCGACGACCGTTCGTCCGTCAGTTTTTCTCCAGATTTTAGATTTGAACTCGTGGAGGTAAGATCTACGTTTTGATACCACTTAGGTCATGTTTGGCCAATTTTTGTAAAAGTATTAATTCTAGACTTTTGGGAAAAACAGGTATAAACTTGTAGGAATTTTCCCAAATTCGAAATCCGACGTTTATTTAGCCTCCTAGTCGATCCTTCAAAGTTTGGGGGAAATCGCACGAGGTATGAAGTTCTAACTTGTGAAATATAGGGAAATACATGTTTTATATTTCGACGACGAAATTGTGATCCGGGCGAAACCCATGTGTTAATTGTAGGCCCGTTAATTATGCACGCGCTAATTTGTGAAAAGCATGTCTAAATTTATGCGAGCACGTTAAGTTGTCTATGTGGGTCAAAGGGGAGTCTTATACAAATTCATGCCGGAGTAAGCTTCTCGATGTTTGAGAATTTAGTAGCGACGGCTACTGTGCATGGTTGATAGACTTGGACTTGCCATGGCACTTGTGGGTACAATGATTGATAGACTTGGACTTGCCATTGGTATCGCGGTTTAAGGCTTGGACTTGCCGCTACCGGATGAATGCGTATTTTTCTCCCTAGAGACTATTGTATGATTTATGAGATTAAAGCATGTTTCATCATATATTGTACATGTTAGACTTGTACGCTCAGCATATAGCTGAGCAGTGGAGATGTACTCCATTGCAGGTAAGAAGAAAGACAAGAAGAATCGAAGCACGATGAGTGAGGCCGTTAAGGAACGCCGGGGATACTACTTGTATATGTTTTTGTTTTAAATCCTAAACTTGTGTAAGGATTGGTAATATGTTGTAATAGAACCATAGATTAGTTCTTTAGTATTGTAATCTTGTAATTGAACGTCTGTAGTTATGTTTTAATACGTTAAAATCAGTTGTGGTTGTGTTTGTTGTTGGTAATGGGTAACAGGACTTGTAAATTTTCAGTACAGGCTGCCCAGCAGGGGAGCAGTCGACTGGACCCAGGGTCAGTCGACTGGACCTCGTGGGATAGAGACACTGTAAGGGAATTATATAAAAGCAGTCGACTGGACCCCTTGGGCAGTCGACTGAACACTGTTAATTTTGGCTACTGCTTCTTAGAATATAAAAGCAGTCGACTGGTTTCAGAAAGTAGTCGACTGGACCTCTGTTGAGATTTAGGGTTTTAGTTTCTGCCAGGCACAGTCGACTGGACCCTAGTACAGTCGACTGGGCAGTCGACTGAACCTCTGTTTTCAAAACTGATTCTTTTGAAAGTGTTTTCCTTTAGCCAAAACTTTTTATAACTCTGATTTCAATGGATTTTACAACCTCAGAGGGTAATGTTCCCTAAGTTTTAAATACCAGGATTGTTTTAAAGTTCTTTCCGCTGCGTATATTTGTTTAATTGTTTGGGTTGAGCCTTAGTGGCGTGCCACGTGTCCTATTTCCACGCGTAGTGGGATGGGTCGTGACACACGTACACATTGATGTGTATTTGTGATTAACACAAATTATGGTGCAAAAATGTAGCCTATTGATTCTATGTAGGTTCCTCAAGCTATTGTTAATTTTTTATACTGATAAAACTCTAGATTTCACTTGGGTAAATTTGGGGATTTTCAGACAATTTATGTGTTGTCAATTTATTGTGTATGTACATATGAGAGAGAGAGAGAGAGAGAGAGAGAGAGAGAGAGAGAGAAATATACTATTGTATCTCTTATTTCCTATTGCACTACTTATATTAAACAAGCAATGCATGTTGTGTGTTTGTGATTGGGTCTGTGAGAGTTCATATGCACTGGACAAGTATTTTTACGGTTAGTGAGGTACCTTTGTTGTGGTTGTGATTCCTTGTATTGTGGCTTTAGTTAATTGAATAATATCTACATTTGACATTAAAAGAAAACAACATGAAACTAGCTATCAAATGAATGCAAAATTTAGAAATCAATCCAATACATACCCGTGTAATAATAATAATAATAATAATAATAATAATAATAATAATAATCTTGTACATTTTTTTTTCTTTGATGAACATGTACAGTTTAAAAGACCAATCAAATGTGAGTTTGCCAAAGTGTAAATTGTTGGAAAATTTTAAAATATTGATTGAAAAGTGAAAGGTGCCATAGGTACATACAATAATGGTAATAGGCATCCTGGTAATCCCCTAATTCCTACATGCATGTTTCCCACTGAACAAAAAAGTTGGTCACTTTCAGTTTATATGAACGCCCTATAATGGCATAATTCTTAATATATGTAATGCCATCACTTGTAATAAATAAGCACTGAAACAATCAAATTACAAAATAATAACTTAAAACTTTAAGATTTAGATCCATGAAGTAATATGTTACAAGAACCTATTTGTTTTTCTTTTCTCCTTAATGTGAGTTTAATAGATTCATATTTTATTTTATTTTTTTATTGATAAAAGTCGGGACATGTATGTACATAGACTAGAATTTCATCCCATGCATATATTACTACACCCCTTGTACCTATATTACTGACATGTGTCGTCAACTTTTAGAAACACTTAGAGCCCACTTGGTATTTATTGTTAGGAAACTGCGTTTTCAGAATCCATTGACAGCGCATATAAGTTGGTACTGCAAAAAATTACGTGAAAACTACAATAACCCTACAAGGGCGGAACTAGGGTTACCTTAAACGGCTAGAACGGATTGCTGTAGTAGACGAATTGAGAACACGGGCTCGATAAACAGCTCACGGTCTTCTACAGTATTCCTTTGCTGCCAGAATATCGAACTGAGTGTGGGCTCCTTCGAAATCCTTTATGTTTCTGCTCTCTCTTTTTATGCTCTCTTTTCTATTCCGAGTTATAATGCTCTTGATGGAAAAAATGCAAACTGAGGAGAGAGCCAAAGCAGCATATATATAGGCTACGATATGGACCATAAGAAGTCAAAAATGAATAGGCTTCCTTATGGAATTAGGAAACCCTATGTAACACTCGTACCCGGAGAACGGGTTAATTATTGTGTTAATATGCATTAATTAGTATAATTAGTGTATAAACGGATTTAGGGGAGGCTTGGACTCGCCCATGTAAAAAGTGTTCAGAGAGGGACACTTGTTGGAAAAGTCCCCAGTAAGGTGGGACAGGTATTGAAATGGAATCCAGTGAAGGGTAAATTGGTAAATTGTATTTTAAATGATTACATGCAATTAATGTGACTATATGAATAAATGAAAAAGATTTAAAATTAGTAGGTGCGATAGAAATTTCACAAAATATGTGGGACCCACGTTGGGACCCATGCGGGACTTAGACAAACACTCATTAAATAATTGGGTAGTTAATGGAATGTTTGGGGGATTTCATAATAAGAACTTAAGAAAATTCGGGGGTGTAAATGGGAAAAAAGGCAAAATAATGACACCACACACTTGCATGTGTGTGTATATGTCAAGAGGGAATGAGAGTCTCTCATTTACAGCAGAAAAATCAAAAGAAAAAGAAAAGAGATCACCGAGAGAGAAGACGACCTCGAGACGCCGACGTCAAAATCTCGCAGTTCTGTCGCCGCCGTTCGTCGGATTTACGATCCGAGACCACTTTTGGACTCGTGGAAGTGAGACTATCATTTCTATACCCTTAATTTCTGTTTAAATTGTTGGATTTTAATAGCTCACACTAATCGGTGAGACGCCGTCTACCGAATTCTTGTAGGATTCTTGTTAGAGTAGAAATTGAGCTTCAATTTGGGAAAATTCTGCATAATTTGGCTTAATTTGGGTAAAATCTGTGGGATGTGAGTTTTCTAGCCTAAAAATGATTGTGGTTTAAGATGTTCAATATTCCTTAATTATATTGGGTTGTTGAAATTATGCTTTGAAGATATGAAATTCTTGAATTTATGATTTCATGTCAATTGTATGAAAAGTTGCTATGAATATGTGCCTACATGCTTATATGTCTATATGGTATTCAATGAGCCCAGGACAATGATTCATTAGTTGGGAGTAATAAGGGTGGTGAAGAGGAAGAATCCGAGAAAGACGGAAGTCCAAGGAATAGAAGTGGCCACGGGACCAAGGGAGGTCTTCGGGTCTGAATGAATCATTGAACTGGTGACTCGGCGATTAAAAATGTGATTTATATGTTGATTATTGCATTGCACATGTTAAACATTCAGTCATGTTTAGAATGCTCACTAAGCAAAATTGCTTAAGAAAACCGTTTTTCTATTTCTGTTGTGGTACATAACAACCACCGCAGGTACGGAGCAATACCCGGAGAGGAAGTGACGTGCTCGGGAAGAGGGGGAAAAGGTTTTGGAACTTGTAGATATGTTTTGAACCTATATTACAGTGTAACTAGTGGCTTGAGGTCCTTGACTTGAGGCTTGAAGTCTTGACTTGTGGATGGGAGAGATGGGAGAGATGGGGGAGATTTGAGCCTCATGCTTGAGAACTTCTTTTGAACTTGTAAAATGGTGTAATTATGGTTACTTTTATGTTGATGTTAATACTTGAGTTGTGGAAAAAGAGTTAGGATCCTAAACCTTGTATTTTGGTAGTTAAAAGTGAATTTGGGAACTAATGTGTAATATCTTTTGGTTTGCTCAAGTGTGGTGCAAGTAATGGGTTTAACCATCTTGACAAGTTCGGATGTGTCGCTAGTGTCTTAAACATGTTTCCTTAGTGGTTTACAATGCTAGTTACAACCTTGAGTTGATTCCCAACAAGTTTCATGAATTTTGAATGAGAATTGAGTTTCAAAGTTTAAAAGTCCGTGGTAGTTCAAATGAAATGAGTTCTTAGTGGATTTGATCAAATTGTGAATATGATTCTATGATTCATGCTTAACTTGAGTTTAAACATGTTTAGAAATGTGTTGGAATTGATTTCCCAAAGTTTCATAAAGTTTCCATGTGATTTGATTGTGTTTTGGTAAGTTGAGAACTTGTTTGACAGCAGAAAAATTTAGCAGCAGAATTTGTGAAGGGATCGATCCGCGTTTTATGAAGGGATCGATCCGCCCTTCCAAGGGGACATTCTGCGAGAGACTCAAGTAAATGGATCGATCCGGCCTTTATGAAGGGATCGATCCGCCTTGTATTTTTCACAGCATGTCCGCTTTTACGGAAACATGCATAACTTTTTCTAGAGAATTCGGATTCGCGCGCCGTTTGTTGCGTTGGAATTGAGACTCAAAAATCTAACTTTTGGTATAAAATTTTTACATACTTCCTTAATGACCATTTTGCCCTTGGGGGCTGTTTTGTCACACTAGAGTTCTTTAAAGTGGTTTATTCACATTTTCTTTCTAATTAGTGTGTGTTTTGGGTGCGGTTACTCTTGTTACACGTGTCCTAATCCATCGGGGGTGGGTTGGGGTGTGACACCCTAATTCGAACTGAATCAGATTCCTATTTTCATAAATTATAATTCATACCACTAAAGAATTATAATTGTGCTCCTACCCTTATCTCAAAAATATATTTTGAGCTCCATGTTATTACATGTTTATTATCTCTCTATTTTAAGATTACAGATATCCATTAGTTAAATATAATTACTGACAATCATATTTAATTAATCTCTTAAAATTCCTTGAGATCCTCTGCTTAACTTATTTGATATGTCGGATACAAAATCCACCTGCAGGGTTTGACATAATCAAAACTTAAAAACTTTCTCAAGGTGATATCATCATTCCCAAAATTGAGACATGGATTCCATCATTAATTAATATCCACCACACAATTAATATTGACACACATTTCAATGAGATATTAACCCATTCAAGGATCTCACCCTTTTAGGGATCAAAGTGTAAATATCAAATGTATGTGTCTATAAACGAACTTAGGATTTAGAGCATAAGCACTCATAATAGTCATGAGGTATTAATTATCTTAAAAGTCAGTATAAAAATAATTACCCCAAGTCGGTCCCTTTTAATACACAAAGTGTACCAGCATGGTGAGTTGAAACTATATCGTTTCCCGCAGTCAAGACAAACCTACTACAACACCATACTGCAGTCCTACCGATGGTATGCATGTCCAATCCATCTAAGACTGTAAACCAAAATCTTACATTCTTCAAGATCCGATAGTCTGATCTTCCGTGTGTAAGCCGAACTCTACACACCAAACCACCTACTATGTAGAATGAAAGACACACATGCATAATATTAAATAAACAATATAATACAAATGTTGCCCACACAGATTCTCATAAAAATGGATTAACTGATTTTATTAAATGAATAATAAATCAACTACATAAAGCATGTCTTTTAGTATATATCCCTAACAATATACAATTTTATCTTGGGTTGTGTTGCCTATACAATTTAGATGCTATCTCAAGCTTTATTATTCATTAATTTTAGTTTCTTGGATTGACTCAAATGATGTGGGAAAGTACTCAATTTCATGTTATTTTAATTATTGTAATATGTTCAGTGATTCTTTGAGAAGTTACTACACTCAAAATTGGACTTGTATTTTCTCTCATACAATATGTGATTAATTTTATGACTTTATACTATTACGCTTTTTATCGTATCTTTTTGTCATTTATAGAAAGTTATAGAAAGACCCTATACTCCATGCACTACATGCAACTCACTCGTCAAGCTCACTATAGTTAATAATGGTTGGGGAGGTCTAATTGTCATCCTTGAACTAATGCAAAGAAGTAGATAGTTGATCATATAGAAGTCTATCTTCGTGTATTACACTCTATTATAATTTAATGATTTGTACTAGGCTAACATCGAGGATAGACTATCTCAACTACATCCAGGGTTTAAAAAAGTTGTAAACGTTCGCAATGATATATTTTATAAAGTGATTGGACCTAACTCACTAAGGCGAGTGAGGATGTACGGTCCAGCTCCATCTCCGTCTAATGTACAGGATAAGCAAGAATATGAAAGCATGCAAGCCAAAATCTGTGATAAGGTTCGACAAGAATTGCAGGAAGAGTTTAAGAAAAGGTTTGCTAATATGGAGGCTATGTTTGACATGGTACGTAGCCATTTACCAAGCTATCCATAAAGTGCATCATCTGGTGCAACTTTTGTACCTTCAGCATCACAACAGGTAAAAAATATATACAACATTTAGCCTACTGTTAATATACTAATGCTATACGTGGTATATTGATTTTAACATGAACTTGACATCAATATATAGGATCTCGAATCCTTCAAGTCCCAACTCATACCATCACAAGTATTTCCTTCGCAGCCACAACTACCACAATCTGGTTTGACGCCTTTGTCACAACCTCAAGATCCATCTCATGAGGTTGGTAATTTTAATTTGTAGATATTTATACATGACCTCAATTTATGCACGCCATGAGAATTCCTTTCAAGAATTTGTTTACGATGATTAAAAAAAAGTTAAATACCAGTCCAGAAGGATGTGGGAACAAAGGGTATTAAAAAAGAATTCTTGATTGGAAACTTTTGTGGAAAAATAAAGTAAATAATACTTAGTTAAGTTAACTTCTTTTTTACTTTCTCTTATCCAATTGCTCTCAATGATATTCATGCAGAGGTGATTAATCTATGTTGTTGCATGGTACTATCACAGAATTCAAGGAAGAAGAAGAATCATAAGTCAAGCCACAAGAATTAAGTTGTGTAATTAAATAGATTTCATTAGTTTAAATAATGTGTAGCTGCATGATTTTAATGTTAAAGTTGATGATATCAAATATTGTGTTCGTAAAGGGGGGGTAAAAGTAGATCTCATTAGTTATAATCTGTAACAACCTGTAATTTCATTTAATTTCAAACTGCAATACCCCTATTTTAATTCGTATTAGTTGTTTTATTTCATTAGAATTCTTTAATTGTGGTCAAACAGTAATTTATAAATTCAAGAATACATGTATTATGTTTTCACAACTGAAATTCATAAGGCTAGAAATACCTGAGATGAATTTCAAATTTGTATTTTCAAGATGGTGAAAATATTTACTTTTGACTCAAACTGTATTTTTATGAAACTAGAAAATTATTTCTTACGTTAATATGAATTTATGTATTTTTGTGGAGATCACCACGCCGCGAAAATACCAGTTTATGTAACGATAACTGTCCGCGCCATGTTGGACTCCCACAGATTGGGAATCTACATCCAATCATATGTAACATTTGCTTCTTTTTATTTTTTACCATTTAAGGCAACTAATGATTAGATAGGCTTGTTTGGGAATGCATCTTATGTATGTGTATATATAGTGCCATAAGCTATTTTTCCAAACACCCTAAGTGATTCTTAGACAACTTGTTCTTGCCTTGTTTAGCAATGTCTATTTTGAGTGAGTTAGCTTTGTACCAAAAGTTGATTTACCCAAACACATATACTTAACCCCTAGCACTCTATATGGCTCCTAAACTATCTTAGACCTCATCTAAGCAAAATTTCAGCAGATTGTATATATATAATCTGTATATACGTATATGCATATCATGATTTTAGAAATTAGAAAATAAAAATCATTTGTAGAGTAAATGTGAATATGCTTGGCCCCCAAGTTGTATATGTTGGATTTCTATATATACACTCACACTACCTCTCACAATCTGGATATTACTCTTGACAACTAAAATAGAGAGAGCTTCAGAGAGAGAGAGAGAGAAGAAATTCACAGAAATTTCTAGAGAGAGAAAGTTCAATCCACCATAGCCAAGCTTGAAGTGGATGTACTTATTTTGCTATCTTTCTCAACATACACTCTAAATCATAATCACGGTGAGTATTATTAACTCACTTAGAATGCAATTTCCTGCTTTTTTTGTTGTTGTATTAGTTTAATTTAAAAACACCATTGTAGATTTTTGTCCATGGAAGTTCAATGCTTGAAACGCGATTTTTTCAAACTTCACCAAAATTCATTTTGAGAGATGATTACGAAAGATCTTAGTCTATAGAAGTTGTGGTTAAAGTTATAGACCTTAATTCATTCGTATCACGACGTATATAAAAATGAAGTTTTTGTCATCTCTTGGTTTTTCGTAAAATTCGAGAGTTGCGTTTTGATTCGTGTTAAATTGATTTCATATTCGTAATCCTTGCAGAAAAACGAAGAGAACCATATATTATAAGTCTTAGTTGCATTTGGATTTCAAAATGGGTCAAAAATGACCCTTAAAACTGAAACAGGGGAGAAAAACGAAGAAGATAAAGACACTATGGCAACTCGCGCGTACGACCCACGCGAGCGACCAAGTGAGCGAGCGGCCCGCGCGCGCGACCTGTGTAATTTCTGATAGTTTGGAAATTTTAAAAAGAAAATCGAAAAAGCGGCATATCGCGCGAGCGGCCCGCGCGAGTGACTTGGCCTTTTTGTATTTTTGTCTGTTTTCCTATAAGGGACTATTTGGAAGATATTTTGAGAATTTTTAAAGTACTGTTTGGGAATTACACTAAAACAAAATCCTATTTGTAAAGTTTTGTTAAAAAGGAAGGATTAAAGACTTGATTCTTTTTCTCGCACGTACGATGTTCTTGTTTTCCAGTAATTTACATTTTCTGTATAGAGTTACATGACATACATGCAAGTCAAATTTAAATGCATGGTGAGTAATGGTCAGTGTGAAAAGAATAAGTGGATGAGGTTGTGTTTTGGACACTCCCTGGTACTTATGTACTATAGTGTGATGTTATGAGAATATGGTTTAGAGTATCTGTGAAATGTGACGGTGATGAATTGGACACTCCCTGGCGCCCGTGGTACTTCAAAGTGTGTGACGCTGACTTGGACACTCTCTGGCATCGTGGTAATGCTAAAGTGTGTGGCCTACTGGACATTCCTTGACATCTGTGGTATGGCTAAAGTATGAGGCAAATTGGACGCTCCCTGGTACTCGTGTACTAAAGTGTGAGGCAAACTGGACATTCCCTAATACCCCTGTACTACAGTGTGGTCACCTTAGTATTTCAAGATACTAGAGCAAGAGAGTTGGGATGATATGTTGTCGAGAGAAAAGAGTCGGATGAGGAGGTTGCATAGTTCCATGCATGGTCAAATGTTTATTGATTTTGAAGATTATGATATTATCTTTACTGTTTTACAATTTGAATTCATTACTATATTTCTAACATGTAGAAAGATGAACCTGTGAAATGAAAATGGTAAGAGGTATGTTTTACATTACAAGAACATGCTTTTAATACTCACCAGCTTCATGAAGGTGATCGACGTTGATGCGCCCTGGACATTCATGTCTAGGCTTTTCAGGTTATGACCAGGCTGGAACATATGATTATGCCAATTGAGAACCATTGCATATGGAAAGAGATGAGACATTCTGATTTTAAATTATGAATGGAACTTGTAATAAGGATTACTGTAATAGATATTGTTTTGTTACAAGGTGGGTTGTGCCTTTAGATGATCACGTGCTGTAATTATTATTATGCTTTAAAAATTTTGTAAGCCTTGATTGTTCTTACTCTAGTTTAATTATTATTACTGCTCGACGTTTGGGACGGAATCGATCCTTCAAACTATCGCGACCTATGGGTTCATAAAGGAAATTAAATGCTTTCCCTATTTATGCTACGTCGGGGCGTGACTGTCACACCCGTTCCAGAAATTTGTGATTTTTTTAAAAATGCATCATTTGAGATTTTTGAAATTATTAATGTTATTAATAATTTGAGTTGAGGTTGACTGTGAGTCAACGGTAAGGTGTCAGTGAGGACACGGGAATCTGGCAGTTCATATTGCATGAGCATGAGTAAATGACATTTATGTGATTTAAATATTATTTGACTTTATTTGGTATTTGATGAATAATAATTTTATCTGTACAGTGGGAATTCTGGTAATTTTTTATATTAATTATATCATTTTGAGAACTGTGGTGAGAACGTGAGTGATTCGTTAATTAAAAAGGTAGGTTGTGTAGAGATTCCGCAGAATATAGTTTTCGAACGCTATTTTGGACCCAAACGAAACCTAGTCGAAAACTTTTGAAATTTATAGTTTTCACTCGTAAAGTTATAAAATAGACGTGTGCGATGTTTCATGGGTTAATTAGAAGTTGGAGAAACTTGCGGGGAGGTAAACGTTATTTCCTGAAAGTTTGTCTATATATAGAAGTGGATGAGATCTCATTCTCATCCAAAACTTCTAAAAATATCTAGAGAGAGGAGAGAGAAAGGGGGGATTGAGCCAACGGGCTTGGCGACGCAGATCGACGACCGTTCGTCCGACAGATTCTCTCCAGATTTCATATTTGAACTCGTAAAGGTAAGAGCTACGTTTTGATACTACTTAGGCCATGTTTGGCTAATTTTTCTAAAAATATTAATTCTAGACTTTTGGGAAAAATAAGGTAAAACTCGTAGGAATCGCGTATAATTTGGAATCCGACGATTAATTAGCCCCCTAGACGATCCTTCAAAGTTTGAAGAGAATCGCACGAGGTATGAATTCTAGATCTATGAAATATATGGATTTTCATGTTTTGAACATCATTTTTGATATTCTTGGATCCGGGCGAAATTCATGTATTAATTAGGCCCGTTAATTATGCACGTGAAATTACATGAAAAGCACGTATAACTGTTTATGTGAGCATGTTATGTGTCTACTTGGGTCAAAGGGGAGTTTGGTGCAAATTCATCCGGGGTGAACTCCTCGAACCTTGAGGATTATGATTGTGATTGAAATGGAATTGGAATTGGAATTGTGGTTGTGTCTGGATTGGAGGTGGGCCCAACCAGTACACGGTACCTGGTATGGATGAAGGCCCAACCAGTGTACGAGATGCGTGGGAGAGGTGGGCCTCCTACGGCATCGACCGGATGAATGTGTACCACTCAGCCTAGAGACCATTTCTATGTGTTTTAGATGCTTAAATCATGAACTGTCATATAAGCATACATTTAGAATTGTACGCTCAGCATATAGCTGAGCAGTGGAGATGTACTCCATTGCAGGTAAGAAGAAAGACAAGAAGAATCGTGAGGAGTGAGGCCGAGGAACACCGGGGAACTACAATTGTATATGTTTTTGTTTTAATCCTAAACTGTGTAAGGATTGGGAATTGTAATATGTTGTAATAGATCTTTGGATTTGTTTTGCAACATGGTAATTCTGTATTTGAACGTCTGTAGTTAAGTTTTAAATGTTAAAAATCAGTTGTGGTTGTATTGGTGTTGTGTGGAGAAAGCATGAGCTGTTAGTTATCAACACAGGGCTGTCCAACAGGGGAGCAGTCGACTGAACCCAGGAGCAGTCGACTGGATCTAGTAGGATTGAGACACTAAAAGTGAATAGTAAGTGAAGCAGTCGACTGGACCCTTTACCAGTCGACTGAACACTGTTGATATTTGGCTACTGCTTCTCGTATTGGTAAAAGCAGTCGACTGGATCCCCTGGTCAGTCGACTGGACCCCTTTTGAAAACTGATGAATTTTGGTTCTGCTTAACACAGTCGACTGAGCAGTCGACTGGGTTCCTGATCAGTCGACTGGACCTCTGTTGAGAATTTTAGGTTTTGGTTTCTGCTCAGTACAGTCGACTGAACCCCTGTTTTCAAAATTATTCTTTTGGATGTGTTTTCATTTGACCAAAACTTTTTATAACTCTGATTTTAATGGATTTTAAAACTCAGAGGGCAACGTTTCCTAAGTTTTAAAATACCCAGGGTTGTTTTAAAGTTCTTTCCGCTGCGTATCGTTAGATGATGTTTGGATGAGCCTTGGTGGCGTGCCACGTGTCCTATTTCCACGCGTAGTGGGATGGGTCGTGACAGTGACATAATCTACCAAAGGATGTTGTCGCACGTGGAGTTATTTTCAGTAAAAATCCTTGTAAAGAAGTCAAGGGGATATCTCATGGAACAGACTTTTGTGAAGTATATATTGAAGAGGCAGTAAAATCTGAAGAGCCCCTGGTATTCTGAAAATATGTACGCAGTTGGAGATGCTCTAAACAAAATTGTTGCATGGCGCTATCTTGATGTAATACAATCTATCATTATGTACTATTTTGATTTATAGATTGTATTTAGTTTGCCATCTTAAATAATTGTTTTTTTTGTAGGTTATGAGTGATGATGTTGATGGATGCATATGAGCCATGCAACAAAGTGGAAATGATAGATATCATTTCTTTAAATTAAGTCATATTATGAGTAGACATCTTATTAGATAATGCTTGGGTGATTGTTCTATACTTTATATTTGTGAATGATGGATGGTTTTCTTTTTTGGAGTTATGGTCTTTGTTTGTTTGTTTGTTTGTTTATTTTTGAATGAGACCTTGGTATTTTAGTAGGTACTTTATACAGTTAGCTAGTGGTACTTTGTTTTTTGAATGAGACTTGGGTATATTCATTTATTTATATTAATTTGGTGATGTTTAATTTGAGCTAATTTACTACGATAGAGTCTTATGTATGATTTGCAGATGAATGCAAGCATTTAGATACAAATCAGGTTTTTTTCTCAACGCTTTAGTCGACTGTGGAAAGAATAAAAAATTGTTGATAATAATATTTTCCAAGCTTGTTAACCCCCAGGGAAAAAAACATTATTGACACAATCACTAATGTCGATACAACTTTATTTCAACGCTTAAAAACTGCCGAAAAAAAAGACTATTGTGACACTTAATTTTCGTTGAAATAGTAGTTTTTTTTTTCCAACACATGTTCTTCGTTGATAATAAATGTCGTAAATGCCATTTTTCTCTACGGTGTAAAAATTGCCGGTAAATGCGCCGAGAAAAGTTCCGGCTGTAGTCCAAACCGCTGGGAAGTTTTAACCACCCTATTTTTCCCGGTCGGTTACCCAACAGTCGAAAAAAGTGACAAAAAAAGTTATCCGGGCACTTTTCTATTATTAGTAGCACTTTTTATGTTTGGAAAAGGAGCCATTTTCCAGTAGTGTTAATGTTTACACCCATAAAAAATGTAAACTCTTTTACATTGTCCCCCTACCGAATGATGGTAGTCATCAACATATTGTGTGTGATGTTTTGTTTACATATTCTTTAATGTTATTTGTTGTGAGGTTTAAATATTCACAGGAAGGAATAGTACATAATTTTACACTTGCCATTTTAAACAAATAGTAATGTCTAGCATAAGGACCAAGCATAACCTATGTAAAATTATAGTATAAAATTCACTTCTAATAAAGAAATCACTTGTGTGGTTTTTTGGTATGACAAACTGCAAATTATTAGTGTAAAATTTATCAAATAAAAAGGGAAAAAAAGTGTACAGGTGTACAAGGGGCATACCCTAGGAATAATAGAATAAACACAAAAAAATCATGCTCAAAACAAAACCATAATCATTAACCAAAATAAAACTCAGCAAGATGAATGTAGTGAAAAATTTCACTATACTGAAAAAACTCATGCATGAAACCACTATCTCCATTAACATAAACCTTCACTCTCAGGACCTAACAATACAATCTTCATACAAAAACCCTATAAGAGAAATGATTTTTCTTCACTTCATCATTAACCAAAACAAAACCCAGCAAGATGAATGTGGTGACAAGGGTGTCAGAAGAAGCTCGTGCAATTTTACATTGCATTATAGTGTACAATTTTTACACTGTCCAGAGGTGGCATCACGTAAACCTGCACCTGCAACCCCAACTCCCATATTCTACGCACTCCCAACCCCAACCTCAACCCCAACCTTGTGCACCCTGACCACTACCTCCTTGTCTGGCGACGCCTCCATTAGAGCCTAACGCACCACCAACAGATCGAGATGCATCGCTCCGAATCTCAGACTCAACTACGGAGATGGTGACGACGATAACTGATTCAATATATCTGCCATCCATTGCTTCTGAATGCCACAGAGTTTCTTTCCACACCAACGAAGCATTCATGATCGTCAGTGCTTGATCGCCGAAAACAGTCCTTTACACTATCAGAAACGACATTCCCAACATAACTCTGATATGTTAGCTCAAACTCATCGCCATATTCAAATTACAGCAATTTCAATTCAATTCAGCAACTGGCCGAATTCCACAGAGAGAGAGAGAGAGAGAGAGAGAGAGAGAGAGAGAGAGAGGAAGGGTTGAGTGGAGATCGTGTATATATAAGGTTTTTAATTATATATATATATATACACATAAAGAATCAAACAAATTTGTATTTGAATTTTAAAAATCCTAGATTATAACAGTGATGGACTTGGAGGTAGAATGGTTTGAAATATTTTTGTGGACCTATCACTAAGAAGTTTTTCTAATTGGGTCTATTTTTAAAAAGTTACACCTTATAGTACTAGCTACTAGTTAACCCTATTATAGGTGAAGTGGTTCACGAAATTCAATTTTTTAATTTTTGTTTGCTCTCTATTTTATTTCTTTTTCATTTTTTCATTATTTTTTTTATCAAAAAATTAATTAAATAAATAACAAAACTTTATCTACTTGATGTTTTCTTTTAATTTTCTAAGGAAATTCACAACCCAAATCAAGTCTTAACATCTGACAGGAAGTAACAGGATTATGTATCTCATTTCTTTTATTTGTTATCTAGGTTGACTTATTATTATTTTTAATGCTTTTACGGTTTAACTATTGTTCTCGTCGTTGCATACCAATTTTGAGATGAATAAATATGATGACAGAAACAAAGAAACGCTTTTTATTCTCCCTTCTCTCATCAAATACCAAATGACGAAAAATTAATCTCTCCTTTATCTTTTATATTCCTCACACTCTCTTCTTTCTCAATTATATATAACGGATAAAAATGAATATAGCACTCTATTATTGCCATTCGATATTATGTATGAAGTATCACACACAAATGCACCATATAATAAGTGATAATTGGTGCTTGCAACACTCCCCCAAAAATCTTAATTAGATCCTTCCTATAGACTTCTCTATAATTTGGATGATATATATAGTTTAGTCATTAATATGCCTCTTTTGAAAAAGAAAAAGAAAAAGAAAAGAGACGAAAGTGTAATTACTTACCTTGAACCCAAAGCTTAAGATTCACTTTCTTTGTAAGAAAAAATAACACTACCCCTTCATTGGACTTGGAGTGTGTCCAATTGGGCTGCGCACATGTTGACCCATATAAAAACCCAACCAAATACGGACTAAAGCCCAACACTATCACCAAAACAGCCAACAAGCCTCTAATCTCCACTTTCTCTCCCAATTTTCTCACCAACCAAACAGCTCTCTCTCTCTCTCTCTCTCTCTCTCTCTCATGGCTTCCGCAGCAAAATCCTTCGCCCAAACCTTAAAGCGATACATCAAGAAGCCATGGGAGATCACAGGCCCCTGCGCCGATCCCGAGTACAAGCTCGCCGTGCCCAGAGCCACAGAGTACCGGCTGTTCTGTCCCGCCACCGTCCCAGAAAAGGCAATCGTGCCCACCTCCGATCCAGAGACTGTCTTCGACATCAAGTACTACTCCCGTGACCAGCGCCGCAACCGCCCGCCGATCCGCCGGACCATTTTGAAGAAGGCCGACGTCCAGAAGATGATGAAGGAGACGACTTTCGACGTCGATGGTTTCCCTAGGGTTTATCTGACTGCGAAGGTCGAGGAGGACTACAATGCCATTGGCGGAGGGTACACCTGTTAATGCAGCAATCTGGTATGGAATATTGATTTTAGTAGATTTTGGTAGCTTTTATTTATTTTGATATCGGGATTTGATTTGGGAATTCGGGTTCAGTTTGGTGGTGTTTTTCTAAAGTCTGATTGAGTAATTATCATTGGACTCTGATTTGATACGGTTCCTTTTATTTTATTTTATTTTATTTATTTTTTGGATTTTTCTAATTTTTTTTTGGTCTGGAATTTATTATGGGCTTGGTGAATTGTTATTTGAATTGGAAATTCCGGTTAGCGATTATGTGAAGACTGAAACAATTATTGACATACTATTTTAGTCTATATCCATTGTTGGGGTACATGGGAGTAAAAGAGAAAGTTGAGATTAGTAGTCCTTTGCTTGAATTTAGCTTTTATGTTGGTTGTATGAATTGTGAGTATGGATCCGTTTGAGAGGGGGGGTGGGTGGGGGTGGGAGGGGCTAGAGTTTTTTAAGATTGAGTTCAGTGCATTGAATTGTAAAGCTTTTGGCTTTAGGTGATTCGGCATGTTTATTTTACGGCTATAAATGTGGCCTTGTTTGTGGGTAATGATAATTCTTGTTTGCGAAGATTTGCTAACCATTGGAAGTTATTGGATTTGATGCTTGGTGAGGGAATTGATAGGTTTGATTATGTTGTGGATTGTGTATTCATGGGATTGAAAGAGAGAGTTTTGATGTGGATGCGTGGAGGGTTTATTTTGGAGTGATGAGTCTATTGGGGACACCAATAGCTTCAATTGAACGACCTCAACCTTGAAAAAGAAAGGTGGTGGGTCAAAGAACTGTTGAAGGCTTCGACTTGACCACTGAAGAAGGTGAAGGCTGGGCAAGAGACTAGGCCAATTTACAGCCATGACAGAAGCTAGGGTTGAAGCTTTAGGCTCCATAGACGGAACTATGCATTAGGTATTAGGGAATATTCGCAGATATTTGTATCCTTTTCCAATTTTCTGCATATATTGGCTCATTCATTGTGCTACACATATTGTAGATATGAGTGATGCCAGGGACACAAAAAACATCCACATAAAGTTGCTTACAAAAACTCATTGTGTCTATCTCTCCTCAGCGACCCCACAGTGTCATGGACCTCACCAGGAGAGAGATAGACACAATAAGCTTTTGTGAGCAACTTTATGCGGATGTTTTTGTGTCCCAAGTATTACTCTGTAGATATATATGTGCCACAAGACTACGGTCCTTATTTTTGTTCTCTTGAATATATGACTTTTGGGATTCGAGGAGGTGAAATCATGGCATTGAAATCATCCTAAATTCAATCAATTTGAATTTGTAATGATAATGTATTTAGGCTTAGTTTGGCCCCCATGTGGCTTTTTAAAAGGAGCTTATGAAATTTATTACTAAATTGTTTGATAATTTTATACAAGTGAGACACTACTCTTCAAAAAGACAGAATGAAACCAAAAAGCAACCATGAGCTTTTAAAAGCTCCATTTTAGAGCTTTTAAAAGCTCCCCCCAAAAAAGCCCTAAGTTCAATTTTTACAAAGTTCATAAACTAGTTACCAAATGAATTAACATGAAATTGAGCTTTAAAAAAGGAGAAGCACCACATGGGGGCCAAACTAAGCCTTACTTAATTGGGTTGGGAACATGGATCACCTGTTGGGGGGATTAATAGGGTCGTCATGTGCAAGACATTGGTCGGGGAACATGGATCACCTTTGGAAATAGGATATCAGGATTATGGAGGATATCGAGGACATGGGGGATATGGTCAGCCGTATCATTCGAAGATAGGACATGGATATGGTTCTCACGACGATCCTGGATATTCAAGCAGTAGCATGGGGAGTAGAGGACACATACCCCCAGTACGACAACTTGAGAGATGTACAAGTACCAGTAGTGGCGTGGGTATTGTGATCGTGCTCGGAGGTATCGAGATACATCAGCTAGCACTGCCACAGGTGATGGAGGAGGTTATAGTTATGATTTGGGTCGTAATCATGATGGATCATCGAGTAGTAGCGTTGAGTATCGAGGATTTGGATTTTATCATCATACAGATCTTGCTAATCCTTCTCAATCCCAAAACCCAGATTATGGTTTATCAAGCCAATCTTCTCAACCTCACCTTCAGATTATGCTTCAATTTTATATGAAGGCCTTTAGTTTCCATATCCATATAATGCCTTCAATAATCAAGGGAATAATGATGATGATTTTGAGCCCCCACGACACTCCATGTGGCACTGATTTTTCTATTGCATGTTACAATGCTGTATTTTTATTATCATGTTATTATAGTGTGTATTATTTAGTACTGTTGAACAATTTTTATCCAGCTGTGTAGAGCTGTCAAACACTAGATCGACAGCGTGTCAATTGAATAATTTGTAATTAGATATTGGTACATTGTGTATTGTGACAACCTATTAGGTCAGTTTTGCTATTCTTCCGCTTTTAGAATTTTTGGTTATTTTTTCATATTTTTTTGAACCTTAAAACTAGCGTATCACCCGATACCAGGCCGCGACGTGGCGGCCGAGTCGTCTCATCGGGCGCCGTGACCGATACCATGTGCTCAGTTGTAGATTGTTGCTTTTCTTTGGGGTGAATCGTGATTGCTAGTGGATGATAGAGTGGTATAGTTGATCACAAATAATCAAATTAAAAGAAAAAACCATACATTATATGCGCACAAAAGAAGTTATAAAGTTTGGTACTTCACTTTTAGTTTTGTTTTTCAACACAAAAGGCCAAATAAAGAAGAAGGAAAGTTGTGTCCAAACCTCATAAATCTTGGACGTTTTGATTCTTGAAGGCTTCTTCTCGAAGTTGCATTTCAAATGAAAAATAGTAATCGTTCTCATCACTAAACGTCAAAATGTAAATTACTTAAGCCCGGAGGAGTACGACAAGAGTCACTCAGCTGCATCCGATTGCTTATTTTTCGAGGTTGTATTGATTTTAAAGATCAAATTTCATGAGCCCATTTGTAATATAGTCGACACAGGCTTTGTTCACATGCACTATCAGCTTTTCAATAGGCTGTCTGCTAATCAACACTGTTACTTATAAGTAAAACAAAAAGAAAAGAGAAGAAAATGAAGTAATCAATATTATGTTAAAACTTGGTAATTTTAGGTCTAGTGCAAAATGAGGCATCGTTCAATTGCAATATTAACCAAAAGAATTGTTTAATTTAACTCATAAATCATTTCTTTGCATTAGTAGTGAACAATCGTTTTTAATCCTTGCTCATGTGAGATTCATGAAGACACTATTCTATTACTGCATGACATCTAAATCTGAGGTTTTTGAAGCAAGTCGTGCATTCTTGCATATCTGTTACATAAATTTTTTAAGTGGTTTGGCTTGTTTCATAGTAAGCAATCCTAGTTCTTTTCATAGTAAGCAATGGTTAATTTCTTCCATTTTATTTTTACCAGGTTTGTGGTCTGCACAGCAGGGACTTGCCTTGGTCCCCAATAAATCTAGTGACCGCCACGCAACAGTAATTTCTTCCTTTTCTTTCCGTGTGTATTTGCTTATCTTGTTCAGAAACATCCAACAACAATTCGGTTATTGGAATTGAAAGTGGCCCATTTAATGTTTTTTTCCCTCCAACAATGATTCTCTATTTTTGTTGTCCATTTGATCCATATTTGTGGTATGGAATACCAAGGTGAGATTGTTTCTTCTTGTTGACTTTTGACTTATGGAATACCTCATTGGCCATGCTGCCATTTTGGAAATAATGTAGGATTTGTGAACTTTCCTCTGCAGTAATTATCAGATTCAAATGTACAGAGTAATATCATCTCCTCCACATATTTTTTGACTGTTCTGGGGCATTCTTCAGCTGGCACAGCAGGTTAAATATATGAGTTGAGTGATGATGCCCATTCTTTACTCTTTTGAGCTTTCAAGCATATTTGGCAGTCAATTGTTGATAAGATTGAGCTAAATATTTTCCTTCTGTCGGCAGAGGTTGGAGGTTTCTTGGGGAAGTTAAGTTTTATTCATTTATCGTTATTTTCCTTAATTTCTAGTTTGTGCAGTGTGAATCGCGCTACCTAACACTTGGTTTGGATACAGAGAAATAAAGAGAGAGAGGAGAAGATAAAAGAGACCACTTTCTCTCAATTTCTCTCGTTTGGTAAGTTAAGTGGGGAGAGAAAAGAAGGTTAATGGAGAGAAAGGGAGGAAAAAGAGTCACAAAAAGATGCTCACAAAAGGATGTGGCTCTTATGTGGCAGTAAGATCCACTATACTTAACTTTGCTCAATTTTAGAATACAAATATAGGCTTGAATGTGTCCCACTTACAAAGTCAATAAAGATAAAGGACGCAATTAGTTATATATTTGGATAGACAATAATCAATATAGATTAGAAGAAAGGAGAACTTACATTCTCTAGTTGGTTATCTTTCATAAGATTTCATAAGAAATAGAAAAAGAAGGTATTACAAAGTCATAAAAAGCGTTTTTGGTGGATAAAATGTGAATGAAAGATCCCATTGAATTGAATTGGGTCCATGACTATAAGAAATAGTGAGATTTCTTGATCTCTCTCAATATTCAAAAATCCATGATTTGAATAGATGTCTATTTCATTGATTTACTCTATCTTATGAAAACTATGCTTTCTCTTCTCTTCTCTTCTCTCCTCTCAATCCATACGAACTGTTTCACTTGATGATTTGGCCACATGTGGTCCACATAAATGTTCAGGGGGGCAAAAAGTAAATTTTTTTTTAAAAGATGAGGGGCAATTAAAGGGCAAAAATAAATAAAGCATGAAATGTTTAAAGTAAAATAATTATTTTGAGAAGTTGAGGGGGCAATTAAGGGGTAAGAATGAATAAAGTATTTAATATATATGGTAAAAGAATTATTTTGAAAAGTTGGGGGGAGGGACAATTAAGGGGCAAAAATGACTAATATATGAAATATACAAGGTAAAATAGTGATCTTAAAAAGTTGAGAGGGGCAAGAAAGGGACAAAAATGAATAATATGTAAAATTTATAGGGTAAAATAATAATTTTAAAAAGTTAAAGGTTGCCCTCTCTTACCCCAACGTGCATCCACCCCTGCACATAAACACGTAGAAGGCGGAAAGTACTTGAACGTTTAGTGCTCTCTGTGTTTCTAATTTTGTTTTTGTTTTTGTTTTTATAAACATAAGTTCATAATGGGCATGGTTCGCAGGCAAAATCCAGTCTGGAATGTCAAGGACTCCATGCCACAACTGTGTCAAGTGGGTTCTTTGGAATAAAAATGAATTTCGAATTCGAGTCTAATTGCAATCTTGGTTATCGGAATTTGATTATTGGAGATTTCGATTTTGAGGTTGGATGAATGAAGAGTGTTGTGGTTTTCAAATTTATATTTTAAAATTTATTTTTTAACACGCGTGGTAGTAGACTTTCAAGAACTATTTTCATGATCTCATTAATCATTATAATTGTTGTGGCCACACTGCCTCGTGATTGGAGCCAACTTTGTGAATAAAATTTGAATTGAGTAAGATTACTTAATGAGTAGTGTTATATATACACATTTTTTGACACACTTTTTGACACACAGTTTTAAATGCATGTATCTTGTGTTATGTAAGTGGTGCACAGAAAAATGTAAAAAAATTCAAACAACACAAAGTACATGTGTTTAAAGCATAATGTGTCAAAAAGTGTGTCAAAAAGTATGTGTACCAAACATTTCCCTTACTTCTTATTTGGTTTTCAAATGGTTTGTGACTTGTATATGCCACATGTAATGACATTATTTGGTTTCTGAGTTGTTTGTCAATTTTTACCACATACAGTGACATAAGATATGAGATTCTATCGATCACTACAATAACATTTGATCAACTATTAGTTTAAAATTAAATTTGAAATTCAAAGTTAAAAATCATATCATATTCAATTTGAATACAACGTCATTCTTTGGATGTAATTCCATAGAAATGGGCTTCCACTAGCGGAAAAAAAGAAGATTAATAATATTATAAATGGCCAAAGAATCTCAGGATACATTTCTGATCAACACTATCCATGTGATGACAACTTTTGTATGCAATTGCAGACCTAAGAATCTCAGGTTACATTTCTTTTATTTTTTTTTTCTTTTTTTTTTCTTTCCGGATAACGAGGATGAATCTTCAGTCTGTCCTTTACGACTTCGGAATTAATATCTAGGTCGTTAATCGGAGTAAAATATAGGGCAAACTCTTAGTACGTGTACCGACCCCCACAACACATGTACCGGGTAATTCAAGGAGACAAGTGGGCTGTAGGATTCAAACCCACACTAAGCTCTGGATATGGGTCTTTCAATTCACTCACACGACCCTTAGGGAGTTTCGAACCACTAAACTCCCTTTGGGAGGCCGAGGACGCTGGCCACAAATATTATTGCTTTTATGGAGTATCGAATCCATGACCAAAGGAGTAGAACACTCATCTGTCACGAGTTGCCACCCACTAAGCTACAATGCTTGTGGTTTCGGTTGCATTTGTTTTATGGAAAACTCTTTTGTACACCCAAGTGGTTTGGTGTACCTACAACATAGTGGTTTTGATAAAAAATTATTGTTCTCAATAAGAAATATTTGTTCCGCGTGATTTTGATAGAAACAAATGTTTTTTTTTTAATCACGGAACAAAATTGTAGCTACATCCAAATAACTGGAGTGTACTATAAGGTAAATCAGAGAGACAAGCTAGTAGTAGGATCTGAACCCACAACAAGCTAGATATTTTTTAAAGTTCATCTTGAAGTCTATCCCTCCAACTATCACAACTCTTGGGAGTTTTTCGAATCCTTAGCCTCCTTTAGGAGGTCAAGAATTCTGACCACAACCATTTTTACTTATACGGAATTTCCAACCCTCAACCAAAATGGTATTATACTCCCCTGATAAGAAAGAGTAATATTTGGGACACAACCTTCATACAACTTTCATACAACCTCCCCAAAAGATGTGTCTATCTCTCTCATGTGATGTCACTGGACCCCACAGTGACACAGGAAAGAGATAGACACATCTTTTGGGGAGGTTGTATGAAAGTTGTATGAAGGTTGTGTCCCAAGTATTACCCGATAAGAAAAGCTTCCAGTCGTGGTTAAGAATTCTTCCTTGTTGTGTATATACACAACACAAATTAAAGTGTAATTAGGTTTTCCAACTTGCAGGTGGGCTGAGTTGACCCGTGACATGCTGAGTCAAGGGTGTCGGCAGAGAATTTTGAGGTTGAGTCGTTATAACTACGGTGAGCTGACATTAAAGGTAACCTTCGTGATGATCAATTGGTGTACTTGGCTCTACAATCTCCCGCTCAATCTAACATACACACATATGCTTCTATCTATTGAATGTAAGGTTTTTTTTTTTGGGTTAATACATATTTTTAATTGTAAATAAAACTGAATTAGTTTATTAAAAAATCAAATACGAATTAGTATCTATGTTGAAAAATTAAACATTATTAATGATGTGGTTATTGTTAATGATATTTTTGTTGTTATCTTAGCCATACCAACCTTTAATCAATTATTAATATACTTAATAAATTTAATAAGTAGGTTTAAATAAAATTTAATTCAACTTGAGCTAGAGATAACTATATATTTGTTTAAGTGACTCATGTGTCAAAGTACACCGTGTAAACAATAACTTTAAAGAAATGAGACGGGTGGCCATCTCTTTATGCTTTCAAGAGAATTTTTTATTTTTTTTTTGGCTTATACATTGAGGGTCTGTTTGATAAAATTGAAAATGAATTACTAAAAATTACATGCTGAAGTTTAAGTACTGAAATTTTTAAGTGTCTGAATTTGCAATATTGAAAACAATGTTTCAAGTATTAAAATAAATTGCTTTCAGTGATTATTTACAATACAAATTTTTTTTTTCACTTAAAGTTTTTAGTCTGTTTTTGGATTCTTTTTCAATTAAGTGGTACATTATCAATCTTGCACGCAAAAAGTTTTCATTTTTGCCACTTAATTTAATTATCAAACACAATCATAACCTCTTATCTTTGCTGGGATATATATATACTAGTAATTGCCCGTGCCCGTGGGCACGGCGCAAAAAAGGGTATGTGGGGCTCCAATTTGTTCAACTTATTCGGGAAACCGTGAGCGAAGCAGTTTTTGTAAAAAGATCCAATTTGTAGCCTTTTCAAAGACCGCTTATACCTGTTTAAAAAAAACAGACATGTTATTCCTAAGAGTGACAATTTTAAAGATTACATTTTTGCTAACCCCAAAATTATTCAACTTTGCTCAAGCTCCTCTTGGTCAATGCAGTGAAACCCAAGATTAAATGAGAATTAATTAATAGTGTAAAGCACTGAACCCCCACTGCATTAGCCAATGAGAAAGAAGAGTGAGCAAACAGTGAGCAATTTTTGGATGAGCAAAACTGCACTCAAATTTAAAATCTATCCCAAGCAGACCGTAGACAATTTTACATGAACACAAATGAGTAAATACATCATCCGAAAGCGAAAAAAGAAAAAAGAAAAAAGAAAAAAAAGAAGCATACAGTCGTCAATCCCATATGATGAGGTATACCCAAAATATACTGATCTGTGCACTGCAGTCTGCAAATGAACAAATCTGTGCAATGCAAATTAACAAAAAAAGCATACTTGCTTTCAAATCCATGCTGCTTGTGTTCTCTGGGGAATATCCTCAATAAATTAGAAGGGGGTTCAAATGTAAAAATAGATCAATTAATCGCTTCCAAGTATTTCGAAGAACAAAAGAAAGCTCGAAGTGTAATCGTTTCTTTTCTGCAGCCATAAAGGCTCAATTTGACTTAATACCAATCGCAAAACTAACCAAGTTTTACACCATTGCCAAAATTCTCAATTTAAAAAAAAAAAAAAAAAAAAAAAAAAAAGGCAACGACGTTAAAGGCTCGAATCCGAAGCTGAGAAGCCAAACATATCTGTAACCAGAATGTGCACCTGAACAACAAAAAAATTAGACAAAAATCAGACATACTGTAAAATGATTGAAGATTTTGGACCATAGGAAAGCCTAAAATAAAACAATAGATAGTATGTTAAAAGCAAAATTAAAGCAAAGTAAGCAAAAAGTGTGGTCATGAAAATATCTTTTTGAAGAAAAAAAACAAATCAATAAATAAACCTGGGTAAACTGGATCATATAGTTGATCCCAAAAGGTTGGTTCAAACAAATTGTTGAATTGAGTTCAAAAACTACATTAGCCAAACAGACCTCCTCTTCCCGTTGTAGATTTTTAGTGGACTTGGGTATGTATATTTAAATTATCCTCTTTTGTTCAACATATAAAATTGCACCAGTTCTCCAATGTATTCGACACGCTAATGTCTTAATGTTAACAGTGCTAGGTGTACACCCTTACACACCCAAAAAGCATCCACATCCTGAGGTTGACCAATGGGAAGAGATTGACAGTGGATCCCGCAGTCTCAATCTCTCATTTTATTGGTCCACCTCAGGGTGTGGATACTTTTTAGGTGTGTAAGGGTGCCCCAAACATTACTCTTATGTCAAACATTAAAGAGCGTCAAACAACTGCTCATGAGCAAAAGTAGTTCCCATTTCATTTTCTGGAATATAGTGCATATTCTTAACCAACAGTGGGTTAAAACAGTTATATTATGGAGGTAGAATGGTGATTGAAGACGGTTTTAAGCTTGGGCAAGCTTCTCAGACCGCAACTCGACATTAATCAGGAAAGTGAATCATATCTAAAT